>JAMRYI010000030.1:0-569929 GCA_029231635.1 Ditylenchus weischeri | reverse complement strand
TGTGCCCTTGTTTACCTCCCCCGACAAAACATTGAATTGAGGTTCACCGAGGTGACGACAAAGTTTGGCTTACCTGGGACGCTAGCGGGTCGAATCTTTACTATAAACAGGCTGGACCATTATTTCGGAAAGATTTGAAGCGCCCATAACTTTTTGCGTTTTTAACTCCAATGATACCCTTGATAGCTTTTTCGAAAGCCCTATGTCTCCCGTTTTGTTTGACACAAAAATAATTTTTTTCATTGCTTTTAGAAGCTGAGATTTGGGCAGTTAAACAGAAAAGGACACTTTTTGAGAAAAATGGTAATTTTCAGCCGAATGTGGAAGTCATTCATGAAAATAAATAAATAATTAATTTTCAAATTTTTCACCGAAAACATTTTAGAACAACAATGTAGCGTATATCATAAGCTACAAACCCCATTTTTCAGAACTTTTTTTTACATGTAAAAGTGTAAAAATATGGATTTTTAAAAGGGCATGCTCTTCGCCGATTGAAATATTTTGAAAGGCGGGTGCCAGTGAAATTCAGACGAGAATTGAATTAATGCATTTCAGTAAAGATCGAGGAAAAACGATGCTTCCGATCGGAATCGAACCGACAATCGACTTCGCCATTTTTTTCAAGAATTTTTTTTCAAAAGGCCATATCTCAACACTCTTACATTCAAAAAAAAATATGTAAAATCAGGGTTCCCAGATCTTTTTTTTTGAAAAGGTTTCTTCTTTTTTTGGGGTGCCTCTCTTTTTTATTTGTTCTCCTTTTTTCTCCAGTCTAAACAATGCGCGACGAGAACAACGTTCTCTTTGTTTGGTCTTTGAAAGTCGTCGTCGAAAGCGCCTTCGAAAGAAATGGAGTCAACACTATGATTTGCTTTCGTCGTCGACGCTTCTTATTGCTTCTTATCGTCTTTGCAATTGGCGCGACGAAAACGACTTTACAAAGCAACTCTTCGAAAGCGCATTCGTGGAAACGATCTTCTTACTCTGCGCTGCCCAATGGACGAAGGAACGGAATCTGAAGAGTGTCGCGACGCACAAGGCGCTTTTCAGATCAAGGCATTCGACTACAGCTGCCCGGAGATGTTCGCCTAACTGATGAAGAATTGGAATCTGCGTCAACGGATTAAGAGTTCGGAAAAGTACTAGACTCATTAATCATTGGTCCTTTTAGTTTTTTGATCGAATAGAGAATTTTGGGCAGCGAATAAACAGAAAATTGATTGATAGTTGTAGAAGTTCCGCACACTTTGATATTTTTCGCTAATGTTCTTTTTATGGCCGTCACCTTTTTTATTTGGCTTGTCTCCTTTTTTATTTTATTTTTATCTGGGAACCCTGTGTAAAATGGATTTGGAGACCTTGTACTGCGCCACAACAAGGTGCTAAAATGTCATAAGAATGCTTTAAGATTAATCAAAATTTTGAATGCTACAGCCCGCATGTTCCTAAATATGTTATGTTTGCTTTGAAGGAGCATATTTCAAAGTGATTGCGTAATTGTGAGGTGGTCTTACATCGAGTGTAGTTTTTACTTCAAATTTTTATCTAATGTGGCTTTATATCATGGGTTTGATAAATCGAGGGTTTCAGTGATGGGATGGAATTTCCATTTCCGGCACTTTTTTCTTCAGTTTTCGTCTTCCGGTTTTCAATTTTTTTTACTTCCGGTTCCAATTTTTGTTTTGACTCTTTTAGTCTTCCGTTCCTATGTTTCATTACCAGCTGCTAATTTATTTTTTTTTGTATCAAAAGTTGAATAAAGTTTAATTTTTTAAGTTAGTTTTGAGCCAATTCGACAGTTAATTAATTTTGACGTATGTTCAAATTGATACATAATAGCGCAAGTTGTGTTATCAATTCCCTGTTCGCTAATTAAAATACTTTATTTCTTATAATGTCATCATTGCCAGTTCTGTCTACCTATTTTAGTAATGCACTTTGCAATTTTTTTCGAAAAGTCATAATCGAAGTTTTTCCCTGTGACATTAGCTTCTGCGTTCAATTGCTGTCTATTATACAAATTTAAATGTCAGTCGGAACCCTCCTTACAGACCATTCAACTTTTGTACGCTATTATAATTGTGGTAGCTATGATGTGAATTCTATACCTCTTGAGCGGCGTAGAAAACCTTTTGTTGGTGCCCTTTATATCACTTTGGGTCTACTTTTTCAGGTTACTGTAATTAAACTTCAAATAATTAAAAGTTAAAAGGAGGTCTAAAGTTCACAATGTCCCCTTCTTTCGTAACCGAACTAAAACCACTCCTAACTTGTAAGGCCTAAAAACATGATAAAACGATAGAAAACATAAACATAAAAAACATGGTAAACAGTCAAATGGTGAAAAATTCGAAGTGCCCAAAACTCAATTTTTTATAGACCAGGACTCAAAAATAATGCTTTTTGAGTTTCTGAGGTGATTTTGAGTCAATATAGGGTGTTTGGTAACACTTTTGAAAAACGTTGATTAGGGGGGGAGGGGGGTTTACAGTCAAACCTCGTTTATCCGGCACCCCCAGAAGTTCGTTCCCGCCTTGGATGTGACACATTCTTTAGCTCAACTTTCGAAGTCTTTTGCTAAATGTTATTCGCAGTCTAGTCCGAAATATCGCAAGGATTCTGTTTTTTCCGGTGGTTTTTCCAAAATTTTTAAATTTCGTCATAAAGAGCGAACTCGGTTATCCGGCACCCCTTTGAAAATCAGGTGCCGGATAACCGAGCTGGTCTTTATAGCGAAATTTAAAGATTTTGAAAAAACGAATGGCAAAATCAGAATTCTTGCAATATTTCGGACCCTATACAGAATACAGATACTAAAAAACTAATCTACTACTACCACTTACCGGTAAGAGTAATTGAGGAAGTAAAACGCTGTGTTGCAGAATGTCTACATTCCTTGCATATGGTCACTTTACAAGTTGTCCAAAAGCCAGAAAACTTTCTCCTGCTACCGACTTATGTTCTTTTTGGGTCTAGTGGACTGCGTGGGCCTTACGGCTTGTGCCCTTATATGTGGCTTGTTTAGCTTTCAAGGAGCTGTGTTTTGTCAGCAACCAGTCTTAATGTACATCGCTAGTACTATTGGAATGAGTGAGTGTTTTTAAACTAAACTCATATTTCTGGCATGACATTCATAAGACAAAGAAATAAAATGGTGTAGGAAAATCGGAACAGTGAGCAAAGAAAATATTTCAAAGATCAGCGAATATTTTAAAAATCAGCGTGTTAGCGAACTAGCAAATTTATTTCATATCTCTCACTGTACTTTGTTGAGTTATTTTGAACGAGTCAGAAGAGTAGAGTGCAAGACGCAAGAGAACTGCCCCGTAAATTCAAATTTTGCCAATCCATGGTTCTTTAAGCAGTAATTTTAAGTGTGCTGGTTCGCGGGCAACACAACCAGTGTTATTTTGTCCATAAACCGATGTTTGGTAATCTATGACCAAGACTTGGCTGAGCAAATGTTTTCTGGCAAGCGAACACTTATTTGGCTTTGTGTGCCTTTCTTCGGGTCATTTATATTTGTGTGGCTAGTTCCTCCTGTACTCTTCAATTCCATAGACTCCAGTGCCATATTCAACCCCCATCTGCACTACTTGCCGGATGATCCATTTGTAAGACATTATTTGAAAAAAAAAATATTAAAATGCATATGACGTTGCAGTACCATAGCACAGTCCATTTGTGCTACAATTGGTTGATTGTGTTGAGTATTGTAGTCATCTATACTATTTTTGGTGTCTTCTTTTACCGAAAGATTCGCTTACATGGAGGACTTAGTCAAGTCCATAACAATAGACGACTTTTGAAAGAAATCGGCGTAAGCTCTTTCTTTATTTTTTTTTTACTTTTTAAGCCAGTGAAATAGGTAGGGTTGTTACACAGTTAACTCAATTTTTCAAAAAAAATTGCTTTTATTTCATGTTTTTATGCTATTTTTCCCTAAAATTTTGAGCAGGTCACCCACGTTTGAAAGCCTAGAATGTTGCTACCCAATGGTATAAAAATTTCTTGGTTTAGTTCACAAAAATGTATATGTTTTATTACAAACGCTTTCGAATTATTTCGAACTATTTTCGAACTTTTAATTCATTTATACATTTTTATACATTTATACATTTTTGTGAACTAAACCAAGAAATTTTTATACCATTGGGTAGACAACATTCTAGGCTTTCAAACGTGGGGTGACCTGCTCAAAATTTTAGAGAAAAAATAGCATAAAAACATGAAATAAAGGCAATTTTTTGAAAAATCGAGTTAACTGTGTAACAACCCTAGAAATAGGTCTTTTATTTTCTATTTGAAACTAGCAAAATGAATAAAATATGCAAAATAATACTAAAATTTCAAATGTAAATAATAATTTAAACGGCACCATTCATACTCCCACGGGACACGGGACAAAGCATGTACCGCGACTTTTGTATGGTGAGTACGTCCTGCGGGACAACACATTTGTCCCGTGGAACGTACTCACGGTACAAAAGTCGCGGTACAGAGGTACGAGTCATTTTTTGGCACTTCCCGCGGGACAAACTACGGGACAAAGTAACTCTAAACCACCCTTACACTTCCCTTAACACATGATTAGTGGCGACCAAAAATTCGGTTTGCCACACTTCAGACTCAAAACCTGAGATAGATGATCTAATTCAAAGTGAACGTGTACCTCGAATATTTCAATAATTCATCATTCCTTCATTCAAAAAGGTGAGCAAGTCCTTAATAGCGGTTCAAGGTGGTTTGGTGTCCTTAAGAAAAGTCTGGGTTAATTACGGGCGGTTCAGATTATTCAAGGCGCTTAGATCTGTGTTGAGGTGGTTTAGATGGGGTTTGGGTGTTTTATGGTACTTTAGGGTGGTTTGGGGCAGTTGGTAATATATTACAAATGCTCAGGAATGTTGTAAGTCTAGAAAAAAACAAAAATAATATTGCAACCCGTTGTCCCGCGGGACAAAAATGGATGTCACGCAACTTTGTCCCACATCTCAACATAGTTGACACGCAGGACACTAGAATTGCGGTTCAATACTTGTCTCGCGGCTCATGTTCCGGTACTCTGTCCCGCGGGACATAATTGTTGTCCCGCGGGACACTCAAAAATTATACCTGAATTTTGTCCCGTGTCCCGCGAGAGTAGGTGCCAACAGGAAATGAATAAAATAGCTTCAAAATTTGACAAGCCATAAATAAAATTATGGTCTGATCTAAACGCGGATTTTGACAAGCCTAACAAAAATTAACGTTTTGTAGACATTTCTGCAAGTGCTGATCACATGCACCCTTGTAGTGTTCACTTCACTCGGCTTTATCTACCAACAATATCTAGCCTCAATCCCCATCCTTGTGTTCACTGGTTATATTTGTCACCAAGGTCAGCCTTCAATTAGTTATTTTCATTTTTAATTTTTTTCAGGTAGTCCAGCAGTCATCTATTTGTGTATGAACCAAACTATCAGAAACACTATTTTGAAAAGAGACAAAGTTGGCAACTACACTACTAAAGGCTATCCAGCCTCTAAATCAGTGACTTCTAATATAAAAAGCAATATAAAATTTTAAGTTTTTGCTGAATTATTTATTTGTCGAAAATGTATATCGATAATTTATTGTCTAACTTTTTCAATACCACACAGTGATTTAAAAAATGTGTTCGATGCAAAATCTTGCAAATATCGCTTTTCGCACCAACAACAAAGAGTGTCCTACCGAAGTCAGTCCCGAGCACTACATCGAAATGATAGGAGCCAGTCCAGACCAGCCATCCGTGCTCCATAAAAATTTGCTCCTCGAATGGCAGATCCTAGCCCAAAATCAAGCAGTAGCTCCTCGTCTGACTGTTTCTCCCTACAGGAAGTTAGTAAGGAATCGCCAGAAAAGAACTGGCACACAAAATTAAAATAAAATCCATTTTTAAATCCGTTTAAATTTTGCTGTAGAGGATAGGGATGTGGTGATGTGTAATTGGTCTTTTGATCTTTTCTCTCATCTGCTTATCTTTAGCAACTTTTTGTTTGGGGGTGGACTGGACTAGGAGACCTTCTTATCACAATTAACTCTTGCAGATGGTCCCACAAACAACACCCTTTATAAGCACCCCTCAACCATTCACGCATTTATTCTCCCACTCTTATATTACTTACCAACTTATTATACTACCTTGCTATTCGTGTAATAAACTTTTATTTATAAGAACCCGGTCGTACACATCATTTTCTTTTGCAACTTTTTTGTTCAAATAATCTCCAAAACGTTTAATTTGTATGTATCCAAAAATTACATTAATGAGGAATATGTTAATGAGGGATTACGTTAATGGGAGTGTTATTCAATTTTGTTTTTCTTATTTTATGTTAATGAGGAGTTTTTACTAGCCTCCCGCATACTTCGGCGAAACATGCCCTGTTTCGCGAAACAACCCATCGAAACATGTTTCGCGAAACAAAAAAAAAGTGGCGAAACATTACCTGTTCCGCAAAACATTGTTATGTTTCGCGGTGTTTTGCGAAACAGGATCTTCGAAACACGAAACAAAAAGGGATCTAATTATGTGTTTGTGTCTTCCACTATAGTGACTGTACATTTTAAAAATTGAAGCTGTGAATTTCAAGGTCAATAATATGGAGAAAGCAGCTATCTGGTTGGATTCAACATTAAGCAAAAAGACGAAATTACATTGGATCCGAACATTTTGAAGAGGCTCGGCAGGGCCAATCATTCAAAGCATTCCTGACGTATTTGAAGCGATTTTTTAGAATAGTCAAGACCGAATTTGATGATCTCTACTCAAGGGTAAAATTCTAAGGCTCCTCTTATATCAATTTAATTTTTTAGTTAGAATATCGGCTGCATTTGCACGCTCCTACACACATGCGCCCTATTGAAGGAAAAGAAAGACTTGCAGTGTTTTTAAGGTACAGTCGATCTCGACTCGCTTCCGGGCTCTGCCCGGCCCGGGCCCTACTTCAGATATATTAAAAAAATTTTCGACATTTCTTGAGAAAAAACAAAGTCTTTATTGATAGCCCAAAATAATCAAAATCAAATCAATCAAATGAAATCTTATTTTTCAACAATGATCGGCCAATACATATGGAAGAAATGGACGCTGCCGACGACTCCACCACCAGTAGACGCAACTTGCTGAACCACCTTTCAAGCAGGTATGGAGAGGATTCTTCGCGCCACCTTTGCCAAACGGGGAAACTCGTCGGTGTTGCATCTCCAGAACTCGCCGAGATCCTTGCCAATGTTGGAGAACTTCTTCATCATGTAGCGGTCAAACTCATCCTCGGGCGTAGTCTCTTCCTCCTCCTGCAGAAACAGCGCATCAACAGATGATGGTGGCTTGAAGATGCTAGAGCTTGTGGCGTTGGAAGGCGGGTCTTGAACATCACCTATCATGTCGCGAAGATGTCGAAGCACCTGCAAATAGATAAATTCATATTGAAGTCAAATGTTATTGTATCATACCTCATTCTTCTCCTGCTCTTCCAAGTTGAGACCCGAGAAATTCCGTTTGCCTGGATGAAGAAAAGTAGCGATTTGATGGGTAACGGTGATTGCCGTAGACCTTCGCTGGAAACACGCCACTGCATACTTGGAGTTTTTTTGTTCATTCCTTAATGGCCATTTAAGGTCAAGATGTATTGCCGAAAACTCAACACATTTTTAAAACAAATCCTACCAGAAAAATCAGAAAACTAGATAAAAATCACATCTAAACTAGTTTTTAGAAAAATTTTAACCCAATTAGTTAAAATTACTGATTTTGGAAAGTTTTGAATGTTTTTTAAAATAGATGAAGGAAATATGATAACTATTATCATACAAATTAAGAAGTGCATGGTTATTTGTTCAAATTCGTTTGTGCACCAATAATAAAAAAGATTATTCATAAGTTGGACAAATTTTACAATACTAGTTAAATAAATATGAATTCGGAAAAGTGAGCCCTGCATAAAAAGACTTTCCCTTGTTTGTTTATTTTGTTTATTTCATATTGTGAATTGTAAAAAACTTTTTGTGAAAAATATATTATAAATATGCAAATCATGTTGATTAATTAATAATTAGTAGGGAAAAAAGTTTAAAAAAAGTTTTCAGACCAGAACAAGCGCGTCAAAATCTAAATTTTTCAAAATGTTCGATTTTTATTGTTCGGCCTGACAACCTGGATTATTGGTATAGTTGTATTATTTCAAAAAAAACCTAAACGAACTTATGTAAAAGTCAAGACAATTTAAAACCAAATTGATCTCTATCTGAATTTTCCCCATAGGTAGTTTGATTGGAAAAAAAGTGTACGGCCATCCGAAATTTTGATGACTGGAATACGCACCCTGTACTTCTCCCCTCTCCGGTCTATGGAAGCTTTCAACAAAATTAATTCAGCTTGATAACGTATTTCCTCTAATTAGCGCCCCCGTGATTCAAAATGGTGTTCTTGGCATCGTGTTTTTGATGAACTTTTTGATCACTTCTCTCAGGCAAGTTACCACCCATTTTGTAGCTACAAAGATGAGCTATGAGATGATTGGTAACTTGCCTGAGAGAGGTGATCAAAAAGTGCATCAAAACACAATGCCAAAAACACGATTTTAAATCAGGGGGGCGTTAATTAGAGGTAATACGGTAAGTATGTTACAAGAATATGAAATATTCTTCGTTCAAAACGTTGCGTTTGCAAAATTTAACGTTTAAAAAAGTTTTCTTCGGAAATTCCTCGTTTGGAGAATTCCTAGTTTGGCGAAGTGCTCATTTGGAAAATTCTTTGTTGGAATTAACTCTTTGGAAAATTCCTCATTTGGAAATTTTTTCGTTGGAAGCTGTGTGCCATCCCGATAAATACAAATATACAAAAGTGTTTCAAAATCAGTCCGATTATTGGTTCTGAAATCGGACCGATAATCGGGATTCACAGCACTGGTCCAAATGCTGAATAAGATTTATTTATTTTTCATGAAAAGAGTTATTTTCAAGAACATGAATTCAGGTGAGGCATAAAATTTGGAAGTTTAATATGCGTTTTTTGTAACTTATTGTTGGAAAGTTCTTCTTTTAATCTGACATTTGTAAGGCAAAGGCACAACACTAAGGCCAAAGTTTTGCTGCAGGGATGGTGGTGGGGCTCGAATAGGCATGCTTAGCTAAATTTATCAATATAAGGAGTTTTATTTGAATACAACTTAAACTTTATAGGACTATAGTTTTTGAGCACAGCGGCGTGTCCAAAATTTGAATTTGCGGGGACAGTTCTGTTTTGTCTCTCGCTGTACTCTTTTGAGTCGTTCGAAGTAACTCAAAAGAGTACAACGTGAGACAAAAAAGAACTGTCCCCCATCAATTCAAATTTTGCACACGCGGCTGCGCGCAAAAACCATGGTCCTTTACAAAATTATTTACCTTATATTGGTAAAACAGGTTGATGAGGATGAGGAAAATTTCGGTTTTAGCCAGACTTTCTGTAAAACAATTCATAAAGTTAATAAAAGTAGAAAAACAAAGCTCTTTGAGCACCTTCACTATCAATTGTGAATTTTAGCGTTTCGGACAAAGATTTTAGTTAAACCTCGGCTATCCTCCACTGGTGGCGGATAACTTGGATGCCAGATGACACAGAAAAAGCCAATTTCAGTCAAATAAAGTATACAAGGATTTTGAAGCCGCGAATGCGGCTGGCGCTTTCCTTTTCATTGTTTGAAACGACAAAAAATTTAAAGTTAAGCATTTTGGTACTTACCGTATTTCCTAAAAGGCCCCCTTTAATAAGACCTGCCCTCAACTTTGAGGACCTATATCTCAGCCCAGAGTCAATTTTTTGGAAAAATCGACAATGGCCTGCATACTTTTGTCAACGCCCCTCTTAAAAATGCCGAAATTTTCGAGCCTTTTATGACCACATTTTTTGATAATTCGTAAAAAGTGTGACCCACCCACTCACCCACCCGACCCAAATACTATATAGAGATTTAGGGGGTTGGTTTAAGTTTACTCAATTTGGTTTACTCAACAAATTTTCGGTTTCTGGTGGGTCATTCATGTTTAAATTACAGTCGCCTCTGTCAATAAGTACACTCTGATTAAGGACACTCTCTCTACAAGGACATCACAAATATCTCACACAAAATTTCAAAAATTACGTTGTCTCAACATTAAAACAATGTCCTATCCAGTGATGTGTAAATCTCTGGCTATGGCTCTGCTCTGGCTCAAAGTAGGAGCCAGAGTAGGAGCAAATTTTTTTAAGTTGAGAGCCCAGAGCGAGAGCCTGAGCAAATTTTTTTAAACTAAGAGACCAGAGCCCGAGCAGGGGCAGAATTTTTCAAATGAAGTGCTCGGCGCCAATCCAGAGCAAATTTTAAATTATATATTATATACATGCGTACAACAAATATATACGTATAATTCTCTAGCTTCGGCTCTGACTCCGAGCAGGAGCAAGAGCCGGAGCATTTATACTAAAATTTCAGAGCCAGAGCCAGAGCCGTAGCAAAAAATCTCGAAAATACATCGCTGGTCCTATATGAGGACTAAATAAGGACATTCTGAATAAGGACAGCCTTCAATAAGACCAATACCTTAAGTATCCTTATTGGCAAAGACGACTGTAAGCACTTTTTTGTGTAGTTTACACCTTTTCTCGGTACTTTATCTGTTATTTCTGTGCTTTTTTACCTTCCTGGTAGGTTTATTTCACTTACAGTTTTTTTTTTAATTTTTAGCTATTAACATTCTATGCACGTACATTTGTACGTCAAATTTAGAACATTTTCGATTAGGACACTACAGATCTTCTACATTTCCTATGAAAAGCTAACCTCCAACACAAACTCTTTTGCCTAAAGAAAAGGGTATCAACTCATCACATTTTTTGACACTCTTTTCATCCGCAGTCAAAAATCTTTGTGGTTTAAACTTTCTTGGCTCAGGGAAGATCTAAAACAAGCAAACACCCAGTCAAAATCTAGCATTTCTTCAACAAATTACTAACCTTCTCATCGTACAGAACACAGGACATAAGTGGCATAATAGAGGTTCCTTTGGGCAAAAAGTGGCCATTCACAACCACATCTTTTGTGCTACGTCTGGCCAAGTTTTGGGGCAGCACATTGGCAACTCGTTGAATTTCCTGGATATTGCAAGTCAGGACTTGTAAAGGGAAGTAAGTTGAAATGTTACATTAACCAAAGCAGTAGCATAGGGAAGCTTAGGACGATCAGCCAGGTGGATAAATCTGTTGGTTTGGATCACTGAGTCTAGTTCAGCATGCAATTTGGTTTGAACGTCAGGGTTGTAGAGCAAGTGAATTACCCCCCAGTTAAGTGTGTTCGTAGTGGTCTCCTTAAACAAAATTTTAAGGGCTTTTGTTGCATTTTAGAGTAATTTTTACCTGTCCTATATAACAGTTTGATTAAACTTAATTAAAGTTGTTTAGTGCAATTTTGAAATAACGCTTTGAAACAAAAACTTTTTAATTTTTGGCAAGTTTTGTTCACATCGCAACACAGAGCTGTCAACAAAATATGGCTATTGAAAAGGGTATTAAAAAAATACATATTAGGTACATTCTGTCACTTTTGGGAAGCATGTCTATAGTCACTTTAATACAACTCGCCTGCAATCCAGAAATCAAGCAAATGAGAGTAAAGAGTTGGCATACTAAAAAATTAGATAAATTATATATAATTATATAAAAATATATATAATATGTTCACTCAAAGCAATCCTGACCATTCCTTAGCTTCATTTCCTGCATAAAAGCAGATACATAATCTAAATGGGTTGAGCCTTCGTGAACTTCTTTCTGTACCATACTTTTGTGTTTTTCTATCTGTTGGTCGAAGAATTTGTATGTTTTTGCAATAAACAACTATATTTTGCTAGTTTTAGTTTTGTGTGGTTTTAATATATGAAAAAGTTACTTTGAATGTTTTGAAGATTCCGGAAAAATAAGGCAGATCCTTGACCAAGTGTGGAAAGGTCATTAGAAACTGAGAGGATGGTTTGCCTACCAGGGTCATGTAGTCATTCAAAATAGATCTCAAATGGGTAAACTCGTCTGAGCGAGCCTGAATTTCAAAGATTTACAGATTCGTACAGTCAAATCTCTTTAAACCGCAACCCTGAAGTCGATTCGGTTGGCCAGCAGAGAAAATAAAAGATTTTACACCCGCTAAAAACGCCGTTAAACCAATACCTTATCATTTTCGGGAGAATAGCCAGCTTGGGAGATGGGGTTTTTTAATTTTTGGCATTTTTTTCGATAAAAGTATTTTTTATGTATATTTTTTGTGCCTGAGACACCTAAGAAGCCTCAGAAATAAATTATCATTACATAATGCACGTATCAGGCATAAACGTATTCAAGGGGGGGGGGGCGGGCGGCGCGTGCTAAACAGTCAGAAATAAAAATTTCCTTCCTATGCACAAAAGAGGGCTAAGTAACTTTAAAAAACTTACTCCATTAAAGGAGTATCCAAACAGCAAAGAGTTTATCATAGAGCCGACACAAACATCAAACTCAGGTCCAATATCTACATCTTCACCATCTCCTAACTCCACCATTCTGTCGATATTAGCACACACTGAAGTAAATTCAGCTTCTACCTGAAAAAAATTGCTAATTTCACAAACCAACTTATTCAATTTTTCTCAATAAATAATTTCAATAATAAAAAGTTACCTTTTCTTCGAGCAAATTTCTGCCAACCCCTAAATTGCGCATGACTTGCATAAAGAATTTGCGGTGTTCCTTCCAAGTTTCACCACCCATGGTGGCCAAACCATCAGGCCCTCTGATCAAGTATAGCCATTCGTTAAAGAAATCCCTGTCAGTGTAAGAATCTCCATCTTTGACTATGGTCTCATTCATTAGAGAATACTCCGCAATGGCTACTGTTGGCTTCTCGCCTAGCCAGTAGGTAAAGATAGGGCCGTATTCTTGACGCCATTTGAGGTAGGTGTCATAGCCTGGAGGATGCGCACCAATTTCAGGCAGATTACCGACAATGGGCCAGGGAGTCGGACCTAAATACTGAGTTTTGGGAGAGGTTTTTTTATTCTTTTTTGAAAATTTTTTAAAATTTCATGAATTTTTTTAATTTGACCACTCCTTTTATAGCTAAAATTCTAAGCTACAAAATAAGTGGTTAACTTTAAGAAATATGTATATAATCTATACAAAAAAACAATGCTACAAAAACTTTTTTCGGAAAAAACGCATAAAATTGCACATCAAATAGCGAATATTTTGAACTCTCAGGTTCGATTCCCAGTCGGTCAAACCCTTTTTTATTTTCTTTAATGCACAAGTTTGGTGTCAAGATGATCCTCACACTCTTGGCTATCCAACAAAATCATCAAATCATGATTTCACAACATCTGGAGTTGATTTACAAGCTGTTCGGATGTAAGAAAGCTCCTGCCCTACGTCCTCGCGTCCTGTTCCAACCATTGTCAAAAAATTCGAGAAGAAATTACAAGAGAGGAAATTACTACCCACTCTCTAATAACTACCCACTCTTTAATAACTACAACAACCAACTTATGTTAAAATAAATTTTTTTCCAAAAAAATACCTGGTGGCAAATTTCTTCTTTTCCAGTAGAAGTTGTAGAAACAAATGGAAAAAATCGAAGCAATAAATATAAGCAGAAACATAGCTAGGAAATAGCAAACACAAGGAACTGATATGGCAAAAAATAGTTGCGATTTGATGTACAGCAAGGGCAAAGCAATTGACAGGACCGAAACAAAGAAAAAATTTAATTTATCTCGTAAAAAAATTCTATGTAATAGTACAAAAAGGTTAGTCTTTGGAAAAAACGGGTTGCTTTCTAAGTTGAAGTTAATTCAAATTAACAGGGAAGTTGGGTTTAGGTTTTTGTTTACCAATAACAATCTGCCTTTTCTTACTTTTATACTTTTGATTTGATAAAAAAAAAGTTGGTAATTATGGGTACCGTGAACACCACTCAAAGCTCTATAAAAAAATTAGAAAGTCATTGAATGGATCCTTCAGGTTGCGTTTGTAGTGGAACACGTCTGTAAAATGACTGAGATATAGACTGAGCTGATACACAAGTTTTTTGGACCATAGTAGCAAATACACATGTTGTTCCAAAGGGTAGTTGCAGCGATTTTAGGAGGAGGGGGTTAAATTTTCGGGAGAAGTATTCGCTACTAGCGATGTTTTCTGTTTCCTGATTTTTTTGTGAGAATTAGGAAACGAACGCACTTTGTTCATAATTAAAATGTTCACTAGCCATATTTCATTGCAATAAAATTTTTAAGTTTTTAAATTAAATGCTAGATGCTTTTTTTTCTCAAAAAGAGAAAGCACACATGATAAAACATGGATTACTGTTTGGAGTTTTGTATTTTTTTCTTAAGCCGATAGAGTGGGTTTTTTATGTTTTCGAAAAGAAATCCTGCGAAAAACTTTTGCTGGGCTCTTCTTTTCTGCAAGCGAGCTTTTTTTCTGTTTGCTGTCCTGTTTCTTGCCAGACCCCGCATTGCCAACACTATCCCTGCACAGTGTTTCAAAATTCGAATCTTAGTATGTTAGGAAAATTTGGCGCCAAATAAAAAAATTGCAAAATTTTCAAAAATATGAGATTTCAGATTGTTTTTAGTTTCGTGCCCCTTATCGCACTTTCTCGCTCTAGGGCCTTTGCACCTTTATAACCGAAATATTCCCCACACTAAGGGCTTTCGAATGAGCCATCAGTCGCCCATAAAACATGCAACATTTCAAAGCTAAAATTGATTTCTGTGAAAATTTTTAAGGAATTTTCTTCATCTAGTTTACTCAATTCAGATCCTAGCACTATTTTTTGTCAAGTTTTCTTAAAACGCAACTGGGAGCCTCGATAGAGGAGTGAATTTGCTACGTTTTGGTAATAAGGAAGTATGCAAAAAATACAAATTCAGGGTGATTTATACAAAAGTTAAATGAAAAACGCAAAAACCCCTATTTTTACTCGGAAAAATGGCAGTTGTTTGCTTGAAACGGTCTCTCGTTTGTAAAACTCTTGGTTTTGAAAATTCTATCTTGGTAATTTGATAGAAAATATTGTCAGCTTTCTTTTGGTATATGAGGAATCCTTGAGAATGCAAAATTCGGAGTTTTCAGTGCAAAAGAAACCTAGTATAATTTCAGGGCTAAAGATGGTTATCACCAGAAAGATGTGTTGTGAGCAAAACGGACCTTCTCTCGCCAAAATTCGTGCAGCTCGGAAAAGATGGGAAAAGAAAGGGCTAAACAAGCAGACACAAATAGAAGCCAAAAAGCAAGCAGAAGAACAAGCAGGAATGATGCGTAAAGCTCGTCTGGGTAAGCTATTTTTTTCGTGTTGTACGTGTTTCTAAGGCGCTTTTGCTTCAGTAAAGCAAGCTAATCAGCAACGGCTGAAGGCCGAATCAAGAGCAGAACTCTCCGCCAAAAGGCAGCACGCAGTCGCAAGCAGATGGAACAAGTTTAGTGCTAAGAAGGATCAAAGAATCGAAGCTGTCGGAAATACAGGTTTGTTGTTTTATTTACTGGCTGTTCGATGTTAATCTACGTGGATCTAAGTATCTTTTTTCAGCAAAAACTTTGTCAGTAAGAAAGTGCCAAAGCACCCAAGTGGATTTTACCTCTCCAGTAATTGCTGAACTCCGGCATTCTTTGACAATGAAGGATGAACAAAGGCTTACGAAGTCAGACAGGAAAAGGCCTCAAACTGTACGCCTGTCAAAAAAGTTTAATACTTCACGTAAAAATTTAGTTGCCACGTAAACCATTGCATGAAGTCAAAAGAAGTGCATTTTTGCCAAGGATCCGAAAGATTGAAGATCTTATACTTGGAAGTAAGCGAAAAAGTTTGTCGTATGAAGAGTTCCATCAAACATCTGAAAGTGTGCGCCATCAGCTGCAAATTCCGTCACCAGAGAAGAAAGGTTGTGAACATGCTAACACGTCTTTCCTTGTCGAAGATGAAATATCCGATTTCGAGTCC
The DNA here is from genome assembly GCA_029231635.1 of Ditylenchus weischeri. Classification (NCBI taxonomy): domain Eukaryota; kingdom Metazoa; phylum Nematoda; class Chromadorea; order Rhabditida; family Anguinidae; genus Ditylenchus; species Ditylenchus weischeri. The sequence goes on along the minus strand of JAMRYI010000030.1, from coordinate 553,922 downwards.
AAAACAGATCAGTTCTTCAAATGTATAAGGGTAGGATCTTTTTGCCAGAAGATAGGCTACTTTCAGGTTCTAAGAAATTTAGGAAAACTTTCCACAGTCATCTATTTCTCCAAAAGGTCACTATTTGCGTTCACATGTAGGGCAATTTATGCGGCGGCATGGATTTTGGGGGCTCTTATCGGAACAGTCAATAGAAGCGTTGCATGCAAAAGTCAACAAGGATGAGAGAAGACTAGCCTGCCTTAGAAACCGGATGAAAATACAGCAAAAAATCATTCAAAGCTCATATTTGCGTAATTATTTGTATGATGCTGCATTACTCAGTTTTGATGTCGAGAATTTAGTTGATTTGGATCTTTCATAAAACTCTTGTTTTGACTGCTCAATTGGGTTTTCACTTAATAATTGTTTGCATTGTACACTGAAGAGCTGAAAAAAATATTTTTAGTGCAATCTCATGCTGTGCTAAGGGGTTTTATTGTTAAAAAACTGATTTTTCGCCAAAAATTCCGTCGAAAAGTTCAAAAAATTAAAAAAAATCCCAAATTTTTTAAAAAGAGTCTTTTAAAAACCTTGGCGTTTTGTCTAAAAATGAACCAATTAGATTTTTGTATTTTGAAACACTGTGCCTGATCATAGATCTTGTTTGTCGCTGTTGTGGCTGCAATTTTGAGGGAGCAGCATCAGCAATAGTAGGTGAAAAAAGGTAGTTGCAGCCACACCATTCCCATCTACTGTTTTTTGAGGTGAAGGAGTTATGGTGAAGCTAGCATTTGCCAACACATTCTGCACGTAACGCTTCTTCTCAGCATTGTCTGCAAGAAAATTGTGTCTGAGGCAAAAAAGACCAAAAATTACGGCATGGCCAGAATTCAGCGGTAGATTATTCGTTTTGACTTCTTCCCTAGGCAAAACCAAAATTCTGGCACTGGATTCGCGTTTAGCATGGTCGATTTGGTTACGAATCAAACTTACTCTTATATTTCAAATTCCTTTCAAGACAACAAACATTTGAAAAGACTCAATATTTTAAATTTGACAGTGAATTTTAAATTTAAAAATTATTTTCAAGCTAAGTCCCATTGACGAATCCGCATCCTCACTCTGAACCCTCACCTGTCCCTGATGAAAAAAAGGGATCCAAACCCTGAATCCTCACTCAAATCCTCGCAACTCCAAATCCTCACCCGTCCCCAATGGAGAATTGCAGGACAAAGTTAGAAGACAAATTCATACGCGAAGCACTGCTCGAACAATTATAATTTCAGATCTCTGAAATCATGACCCTGCTAACTTTTGCATCTTGTTTATCGTATATCCGGCACTAGGTCCAATATGTTCATGGTTAATTAGTATATAGGTCAATTCGTCAACAGAACTCACCCAGGAGTAACCAAAAGCCGAAAATAGCTGTTCTTTTGGGTTTATTAAAGGGGGTGAACCTTTGGCGAAAAAGCGATTGAGCGGATCAGAATTCCAGTCTGATGTGCTTAATCGCTCAGAATAATGTAATTTGGAGTAGTTTAGGATGTCTTATAATGGATTAGTGTGGGATTCTGAGCGATTAAGCCCATTGGACTGGAATTCTGATCCGCTCAATCGCTTTTTTGCCAAATGTTTACCCCCATCTAATGAACCACCAAAACCAGTTCTTTTTGTCTTTTGGCCACTCCGGAGTGGGTTTTGAGCAATTTTTAATGAGGTAGAGAGGGCCCGGGTGTAGAGCTTCTTCGGTGTAAAGCTTCATACATAGTCATTACCTAGGTTGGTGGCTCTAATCCCCTTGGATGCACATCTTATTTTCCTCAACTCTCAAGCCTTGGTTACAGCTAATGGCTTCAGTGGACACAAAACGTGGCAAATTTGGCGAGCTTTCCAAAATTTTGGGTCGACTACCTTAGTGTGGGTACTTACTCAAAGTACAGTGGCGGACAAAACATATGGACCGATGAAATTTTTTTTAAATTTTATTGTTCATGCAAAAAATAACAAACGAAATGCACTATCAAATATGCAGAATTTTATGCGCTACACAATGGCTAAAATTGGGTTTTCCTAAACCACCGAAAAATATTTCTATTCTCCCTCACTTTTCAAACACATTCGTTTTTTTGACCCTGACAAAACATGTGGACCGACGGCAATAATTTATTCATAACAACGGGCAACGTCAACAGAAGCAATGACAACAATGATTCTATCATCGACTAGTACTTCGTAGCATATCCTCCGCTATCAATCACGGCTTGGCACCTTCTTGGCATTGATTCAACCAGCTTTTCGAGACGTTCTTTCAGAATGCTTTCCCAGTCGTTTTTTACTGCTTCAAAGAGATCCTCACGCTTCTTGAACTTCCTTCCTCCCAGTCTGCATTCCGCTTCCCATCACAGATTTTCAATTGGTTTTAAGTCATGCGATTTAGCAGGCCACTCCAGCACATCAATGTTGTTCTCTTCCAGCCAGCGCGCGACGATTTTAGCCTTATGCTTTGGATCGTTGTCCTGTTGGAAAATCTAAAGAACACAAATTTCTTGGATTAACCGATTAACAGGAAGAGCGCTTACTGGCGTTCTTGGTTGTAGTTGGTCTTCTAGGCGTTCCATATGCGGCAGCATTGCATCCTCAAGGATTTGGTGGTATTGAATGGCGTTCATTTTTCCATCGACGAGCCGAAGAGGTCCCAAGCCGTTCCAAGAGAAGCATCCCCAGGCCATGACATTCCCTCCGCCGAATTTCACAGTGCCCTTTGTGTACTTCGCATCGAAGCGTTTGTTCTTTGGACGACGAACGTAACCCTTCCCATCACTACCGATCATATTGAATTTGCTTTCGTCAGAGGACTCATTTCCAGTGGTTCATCGTCCAGTTGAGGCGTTCCTTGGCGTTCTTTGGTGAGATCCAAGGCTTTTCTGCTGGGCGTTGACCAAAAAAAAAACCAACCTACAATGTAAATGATAGGGATATGGCTACCCTATAACGGGTTGGCAACATAAAGACCCCCTTCGACCAAGCGACGCTGTACTGTACGATTGCTAATGCCTACCAAACCGAGCTCTTCACGAATTTCTGGAGCTGAGAGATGCGGATTTTCAATGGATTTCCGAAAGATTTGACGGTATGCTCTACAATTACCAATATCAGTCCATAAACACTCATGTAATGTAACTTTTTCATACCTTTTATTATTCTTGGGCGTCCACCTTTCTTGATGATCCTTGGGATTTTGGCGTTTTTGTAAATCCTTTGCATTATCGTTTTTGGCATCTTGACTTGATTTGCAATCCTTCCAAACGACCACATATCATCAGTATCACGCAGACGAACAATAAGCAATTCAATTCTCGGATCACAAAGCAAAGAAGCAATAACTAAAAGATTATACATTTTTATAGATAATATGTCGGTCCACATGTTTTGTCGGGGTCAAAAAAACGAATGTGTTTGAAAAGTATGGCAAATCGCAATATTTTTCGGTGGTTTAGGAAAACCCATTTTAGACATCTTGTAACGCATAAAATTCTGCATATGATAGTGCATCTTGTTTGTTATTTTTTGCACGAAATTCAAAAACAAATAAATCGATGAAAAAAAAATTAAAAAAAAATTTTATCGGTCCATATGTTTTGTCCGCCACTGTATTTAAATTTTGGTTACTGAAAACAATGAAAACAAGAATGAAACTTTGTCCATGTCTCTTCGCGGTACTTATGGGTTGTCCGTCCACGTCAATCGAAGTTTGATACATATATTTGTTGATTTTTTGTGTCAAAAAGTGTTATTAGTATATTGTTTAGGCTTATGTAGGCTTAGGCTTATGTGGACTAATTTTTGAAAATGTGGACGGATAACCCATAAGAACCCTCTTCGCCTAACGGTTTAGGTAATTTCAGTACTCACTAGGTGAATCGGTTTCAATTGAGTACGGTCCAGGTGGATTGGGTACCCTCCAGGTGATTAAATAGCCTCCAGGTGTTATAGTAGCCTCTAAGTGGATTAGTTAGGATCTTCTGCATTTAGAAACATGCCTGCTAGGTTAGTCGGGTAGTTTAGGCCCTCTTCAGAGATTAGAGTACTCACCAAGTGGATTGGGTAACTTGTGGATGGTTTAGGTACCAGTCAGTAGCTTTGAATGCACTTGAGGTGTATTGGGTATCTTTTGGATGGTTTAAATAGCCTCCACATAATTTCAGTACCGTACAAGTATATTGGGTATCCTCCAGGTGATTTGGGTGCTATCCATGTGGATAAAGTACTCTCCAGGTGATTTATATACCTTCTGATCGGTTCCGGTAATTTCTGAGCAGCAGAAGCAGAGCGAGAAAGAAGAATCATGAAAGTTTCATAATCTATACTTCATATTCATACAAAAACAATAAGCAAACCGTTAAAATTGAGCATAATATTTGTGAAAAAAATTGGAAAAAATTTCTCCTGAGATTGAGGGGTCAGAGTGAGGGTTTGGAGAGTGAGGAAGTGCTCAAAATCCGAACCCTCACTCGAATCCTCACTCTTCCGAACCCTCACTCCAAACCCTCACTCAGCTATTGGGGACAGGCGAGGGTTCGGAGTGAGGGTGCGGATCTGAGTGAGGAGTCAGGGTTTGGAATTTTGGTGTCCTCAACGGAGAGCGAGGATTTGGAGTGAGGGTTCGAATCGGTCATTGGGAATGCGGCTTTATATGCAAATCCACCATGCTGAACACGAATTCTTTACAATTGCGATAGAGCCATAAACGAAAAGGAGACCGAAAATCACATACCAATGGCTGGATTCTGCATGTATTGAGCGACTTGTGCACTGGCCTCTGGATTCATCTTTTTGACCACCTCTTCAAATTTTTGAGATTGCCTGCCTAATTCTGGAGTGACCTTCTTGGCTGGGGGAGGTGCCGCTGCGCACTGGTTGCCATTCTGCTGTTGTTTTCCTGGACTTGTTTGACATGCATGTTTCGCTGCTTTCTTTGCGGTCTCCTCCTGTTGCTGGTTGTTAGGCATTTGAAGAAGGAGGTGCTTCTTTATGACAGTTCGGACAATGGTTATATCACCAGCATGGTCAGTAGTAGTGGATGGCCTAGGAGGTGTTTCAGGAAGCGTAATCACATCAATTTTGTTTGTAGCATGTGGTGCAGGCAAGAAAACAGGAGAAGTGCCACGTTTTTCTGCTGAAGCAGAATGAAGTCGTTGTAGATGTTGTTGTTCTTGCTGCTTAAATGAGTCAAAGTTCAAGTGACCGAGCACTACGAGCAACTTTACTTACCGTATTTTACAAAATGACGTACAAAATGATACGCTTTGAGAAATACTTACTTAGTGCTACCGCTCTATCAGAGCAAATATACGGTCTATGTCAACCAATTGTTTTGCAATAACAATCGAATTATTCCTCCTCATTCTATAATCAAAATAACCTAACTTTGAATGAGAAAACATTTTGTCTATTCTCAAAGTCCTTTCCGCCGAAAAAATAAGCTTTCGATACAAAATTTAGAATCGAACTACCGACTCGAAACTTCCAACTTCTAACCTCCGACTTCGACATTCGACTTTCTATCTCCATTGGAGCCGAGCTATGATAGGAATATGTTTTGGTTATTTGAAAAAATATATGCACTGCCTCTAAGGACAATGCTTTCCAAAATTTGCCAATTCCACCGCTTATTTGGGCGGAAACATTCAAGTACCTCAAATTTGGGTAATTAAACCAAAAAAGTTAGCTTGGAACACCTTTTTCTCTAAAGTACAATGCAATGAAGAAATGGTGTGCGCCACCTAGTTATTCAACGAGAAGTAGACACAGAAATAGAGCATAGAAGAGAATATATGTCTCAGTCTTCCTCCCTTTTCCTCGCTTACGACCATACCACGTTGAAAGTACGCCATCCCGTCCGATCTGGCAATGTCAAGCAACGTTGGGCTCGACTAGTACTTGGATCGGAGACGTCCTGGGAATCTCGGGTGTTGTAAGCCAAAAACATTTTTATTTTTTGCAATAAACTGATTTCATAAAATAATTGTATAGTGTGGATATTTTTTATTTAAACTCAACAAAAGCAACTATTTTTTGGGTTCATAACCTAATAATGTATACCTTCTTGAATATTTTGACTACATGAGTAGTACAATCCGAAATTTTTCCGTAGCTTTGCTTTTAGAAATACAGTCGAAGCTCGATTTAACGACGACCAAAAATAAAAGTGGAAAAAAATGACAAAAATTGGGGTTAAAAAAAGTGTTCGAGCCAGTTGAAGAATAAGCTTTTGGGAGTGTCGTCAAATCGAAGTTCAACTGCAGTTATTTTGAGTTAGAGTACCTGATTTTCAACAAACTCAGCAACCCCTTCAAGGGCAAGTACAACGACAGCTTACAATCATTGCAGAAAGTCTATTTGAACTTTCTGTTAGAAAATAGGGTTGCACTATAGAATCCCCCCCACGGGGAGTGATCAGGTGGAGGAGATAACATCATATTCGTGTTTCTCGACCCCGATTTCATGAGAAAGCCGCGTGTTTTTTAGTTCTGAGAAAAATTTTCGAACCACAGGTGGGGTTATCATGAGTTTTTAGTCGAAATTTGAAAAATTTTGAATTCGCGCCTTTTGAATTTTCAATGGATTTAGGGCTGTATTGGGGGAAGGGAATAAAAAGGGGGCCACTTTTATGGCAAAACATTAAAAAACTAAATATGTGTATCACTAGACTGTCTTACCATGTTTTTCAACTGGGCCGTGGCAAAAAGAACCTCTATATGCATTTTTTGATCAAGAGTATTTCTCGAAATTATGTCTAAGGTAAGTGAGTGCGCGCAGGGGGCTTGAGAGTTAGAGATGCGCGCACCCACATACCTTAGACACAAATCACTCGAAAGTGACTCTGGATGCATAAAAAAGCATGCATACCAGAGTATATTTATGCGGTAGGCCCCAGTATTCAAAACTATGTTCAACATCTTCTTGTTAGTGGGCCCTGTGTGATTAGTGGCCCCTTTTATTCCCTTCCCCTCCCAATACAGCCTCAAATCCCTTGAAAATTCAAAAGGCGCGAATTCAAAATTTTTCAAATTTCGACTAAAAAACCATGATACCCCCCCCCTGTGGATCGAAAAAAATTTTTTTTCTCAGAACTAAAAAAACACGCGTCTTTCTCAAGAAATCGCGGTCGAGAAACACGAATATGATGTTATCTCCTCCACCTGATCACTCCCCGTGGGGGAGCGATTCTATACTCAAGCCGAAAATAGACCAGATCCAGCAAATCAATGCTCAAATAGGCAGAAAAAGAAATTCAAGTATCAACACTCAACCCTGCCAATGCTTATATAACACCAAGCCAGAGGCCTAGCTTTCCAAAATTTGATCAAACACTCCGAAGAGGCTTGGATCAGATGGAAACCTTTTAGGATTCAATTAGAATCGAACTGTAAATCGACTTTTGACTATTCATTGTTTTCGCTATTCTACAACTTGCTGGGTTTATTGTCTTATCGAAAGGATAGAGATTAAAAACTCTTTGGTATACGTAAATTGAGTCAAGTGACCGAGCACTACGAGCAACTTTACTTACCGTATTTTACAAAATGACGTACAAAATGATTCGCTTTAATACTTACTTAGAAATACTTACTTAGTGCTACCGCTCTATCAGAGCAAATATCGAATTATTCCTCCTCATTCTATAATCAAAATAACCTAACTTTGAATGATACGCCATCCCTTCCGATCTGGCGGAGTAGCGTAAAACTGGGACGGTAAAAACTGGGATGGCAAAAACTGGGATAGCCATAGTCGAAATTCCCATTAACATACTCCCCAATTAACATACGCTCTCCCATTAACATACGGCTGGCTAAGCTTTGGTTGGTTTCTTCGAAGATGAGGCAAAATTACCTCCCCCATTAACATACACTCCCATTAACATACACCTCTCATTAACATACGGCCGGACTCGGTCCCGCTCTAACAATTGGCTCTCCCATTAACATACAGTCGATCCTTTTTTCGAATTTTTTAAATAATTTTGTTTTTCTACAACACTTTGACGGCTATTTTTTCCTTATTCAGGCTAACAATGAATGCCCCAATCAGAAAGCGCCGCGTCATCACTCTGGTGGAAAAGAAGAGAATCATCGAAGCTTCAGAAGATGGCAAGAGCATGGCAGCAGTTGGAAAGGAATTCGATCTTCCGAAAGGGACAGTGCAATCGATTCTTAAAGACAAGGCTACAATAATCGATGCAATAAATGAAGGTGCCGAAGCCAAGCGAATTCATCTGCAGCCAGTAAAGCACGAAGATTTAGAAGAAGCAGTCTTGCGGTGGATCAAGTCGGTTAGAAGCCAGAACGTCGCAGTGACAGGTCCTTTGCTCATGGTAAGAATATTTCTCTCTGCTTCTCACCTGCTTTTTGTCGAAGTCGGAGGTTAGAAGTTGGAAGTTTTGAGTCGGTAGTTCGATTCTAAATTTTGTATCGGTTATATTGCAAAACAGTTGGTTGACATAGACCGTATATTTGCTCTGATAGAGCGGTAGCACTAAGTAAGTATTTCTCAAAGCGAATCATTTTGTACGTCATTTTGTAAAATACGGTAAGTAAAGTTGCTCGTAGTGCTCGGTCACTTGACTCAATTTACGTATACCAAAGAGTTTTTAATCTCTAACCTTTCGATAAGACAATAAACCCAGCAAGTTGTAGAATAGCGAAAACGATGAATAGTCAAAAGTCGACTTACAGTTCGATTCTAATTGAATCCTAAAAGGTTTCTATCTGAACCAAGCCTCTTCGGAGTGTTTGATCAAATTTTGGAAAGCTAGGCCTCTGGCTTGGCGTTATATAAGCATTGGCAGGGTTGAGTGTTGATACTTGAATTTCTTTTTCTGCCTATTTGAGCATTGATTTGCTGGATCTGGTCTATTTTCTAACAGAAAGTTCAGATAGACTTTCTGCAATGATTGTAAGCTGTGGTCGTACTTGCCCTTGAAGGGGTTGCTGAGTTTGTTGAAAATCAGGTACTCTAACTCAAAATAACTAAAGTTGAACTTCGATTTGACGACACTCCCAAAAGCTTATTCTTCAACTGGCTCGAACACTTTTTTAACCCCAATTTTTGTCATTTTTTTCCACTTTTATTTTTGGTCGTCGTTAAATCGAGCTTCGACCGTATTTCTAAAAGCAAAGCTACGGAAAAATTTCGGATTGTACTACTTATGTAGTCAAAATATTCAAGAAGGTATACATTATTAGGTTATGAACCCAAAAAATGGTTGCTTTTGTTGAGTTTAAATAAAAAATATCCACACACATTTTTTGCATACAAAAAATGTTCGCTTCAACCTCTTCGTCTTCGTCCTCCTGTAAACGAAAAATATTTAGATCATTCTATCAAAAGTGTAAAATTACCAGAATATTTGCGCTGCTTCGCTTAGTTCGCAGTGGGTTCTCACTTCTTTTCTTGTACTTCCTCTCGACGGAACCGTTTCCCTCCAAAATTTCTTTGTCACTACCCTCATCGCTATCTGGCAATTCCACAATAGGTTACAGTGACTACTGGGAACTCGAAAGGCAATATTTTAGCTCCTATTCTTATAGATTTGATTGACTCGTTGGCTCCTACAATATGGTCGGCTTTCTTTTGGGAGGAAACAAGACAAAACCAAAAACAGTTTAATTCGAAAAAGTTTTGTCGGTAAAAGGGGAGAGCCACTCCTACGGCTTTTCAAAACGCCCGAAAATTAGAAACAGAAACGGGACGGGATCCCGCCCGAGCAGATTTTGAGCCAAAATCCCGTCCCGAAATCCCGCCCGATCATTTCCCAAAATCCCGATTTCGATCCTGAAATTTGTTGAATCCCGAGCTCCAATTTTGTTATAAATAACAACCAATTTTTTAGTTTTTTCGCTATTTTTTTCTATTTTTTGCATACAAATAAACTTTGTTTCATCGCATAACTTAGAATCAAGTTTTAACAAGTTTTTTAGACGTTTTAAGCTCTGTTATGTGAAGAAAACATGATTTTTGAATTGGGAAAGCGGTTTTTGAAGAAATTTTATTTTTTGCCTAAATTTGACCAAAATTTTTCTTTTTTTTTAGTTTTGTGTTTTTTCGGCCGTTGTTTTTGCTCTTGCGTATGTTTAATTCATTGCATTGTTATAGCTCTTTATGTCTCTGAATGTGATTCAACAGCACAAAATCTGTAAGGATGAAGATTGGTTATTGTTATAGTTTGGTTGTTTGGTTATAAACGTATCGTTTAGTGGAGATAAAATGACCAAAATTTCTAAAAATAAAAATTTGGGTCAAATTTAGGCAAAAAAATTTTGTCTTCAAAACCGCTTTACCAAAACGGACTCTCCTATTAACATACGCTGAGCTAAATTATGGAATCTGGCTCTCTCATTAACATACTCCCCCATTAACACACACCTCTCATTAACATACGGGAAGTCCCGGTCCCAAGGGTGTATGTTAATGGAAGTTTCGACTGTAATAGAATAGCCAATGAGGAAACCGATTTATTTAGAAGATTTAAACATCTCCTAGCCTAATTTTTCATACCCTCTCACAAACATTCGAAACATTTATTGACGACTGCTTTCAACAACAAAATAGACTTAATTCAACAAAAGAATGAGGTTAACAAAAACAATTCAAGGTTAAATTTCTTCCTCCGGCTCCACTGCTTCTTCTTCTAGCGGCTGAGCATTGTCTTCTGGTTCGACTGGCACGATCACAAACTTGGCCAAGTGATTCTGCATGCGGCGGAGGAATAATACCTTGTTGCGATCGAAAACGTTCACGGCCATGTAGCGCTCCAGTAGCAACTTGATTTGATGGTCGGCGTTTTCCAAAAGTTGACTCGGCTGTCCCGTGGCATCCTTCAGTGGCGCATCTCCATAATTGTTTAGTTCCATCGGCGCTCTTCTTGCCCTTGTGCATCATACGCTGTCCACATTGAGCCATTCTTCCGCCTTTGTTCGACGAAAATTCCATTGCAAGCGTATCTGCGAAAAAAAATTAAGGATCGAAAGAACGAGACTGCTAAACGCAAATAAAAACAAAGGCCAATGAAAATTAAATAAACTTACCCTGTAAATGAGTAAGGAAGTGTTCCAAGATGTTGCTCTGTATTTGGAAGTTTTTCTTGTCCTGACCAATACTTTTGCAGCTTACACACGGTACAGTTAAACTTGACATTGAGATTAGTTGCGTTGGTTGTAAGGCTTATAGGACTGCTGATTTGGCACCACACGAGAAACATCTTTGGAAAAGAAGTAGCAACTGTTCCCGTTGGATGATAAAGAACTGTAAACCCTCTTTCTGGTTCGCTTCAACCTCTTCGTCTTCGTCCTCCTGTAAACGAAAAATATTTAGATCATTCTATCAAAAGTGTAAAATTACCAGAATATTTGCGCTGCTTCGCTTAGTTCGCAGTGGGTTCTCACTTCTTTTCTTGTACTTCCTCTCGACGGAACCGTTTCCCTCCAAAATTTCTTTGTCACTACCCTCATCGCTATCTGGCAATTCCACAATAGGTTACAGTGACTACTGGGAACTCGAAAGGCAATATTTTAGCTCCTATTCTTATAGATTTGATTGACTCGTTGGCTCCTACAATATGGTCGGCTTTCTTTTGGGAGGAAACAAGACAAAACCAAAAACAGTTTAATTCGAAAAAGTTTTGGCGGTAAAAGGGGAGAGCCACTCCTACGGCTTTTCAAAACGCCCGAAAATTAGAAACAGAAACGGGACGGGATCCCGCCCGAGCAGATTTTGAGCCAAAATCCCGTCCCGAAATCCCGCCCGATCATTTCCCAAAATCCCGATTTCGATCCTGAAATTTGTTGAATCCCGAGCTCCAATTTTGTTATAAATAACAACCAATTTTTTAGTTTTTTCGCTATTTTTTTCTATTTTTTGCATACAAATAAACTTTGTTTCATAGCATAACTTAGAATCAAGTTTTAACAAGTTTTTAGACGTTTTAAGCTCTGTTATGTGAAGAAAACATGATTTTTGAATTGGGAAAGCGGTTTTGAAGAAATTTTATTTTTTGCCTAAATTTGACCAAAATTTTTCTTTTTTTTTAGTTTTGTGTTTTTTCGGCCGTTGTTTTTGCTCTTGCGTATGTTTAATTCATTGCATTGTTATAGCTCTTTATGTCTCTGAATGTGATTCAACAGCACAAAATCTGTAAGGATGAAGATTGGTTATTGTTATAGTTTGGTTGTTTGGTTATAAACGTATCGTTTAGTGGAGATAAAATGACCAAAATTTCTAAAAATAAAAATTTGGGTCAAATTTAGGCAAAAAAATTTTGTCTTCAAAACCGCTTTACCAATTAAAAAATCACGTTTTCTTCACATGCCAGAGCTTGAAACGTCTAAAAACGTGCTAAAACTTGATTCTGAGTTGTGCGATAAAACGAAGTCCTGCCGACACTTTTTCATGCCGTAATTATTCCATAGTATTTTTTTTTAGCTTTTTCATTGTTTGCGAAAAGGCAGCATTAAGTAATGTAAGAGGTGTCTAGTAAAAATGCCAAGAGCAAAAATGCCAACAGATATTTGGACCGCAAAAGCTTTGGTTGTCCGTCCAGTCTTCCCTTTGACATGTTAACTATTGAAAACTGGCTTTTCGAGATGCTCGAACCATCAAAATAGTCTGCATTGTTTTCTAGGCGTTCTGTTAGGTGAATTAGCTTTTCTTCTATTAGCTTCTCGCCCCGAATTACTTTCTGAGAATTAAGCATAAAATAGGCGTTCGAAGCGTATACAGCTCGGTCTACAACAATTTACACCTAGCAAGTATTCCAAAACAAGATATCAATCGACATTCCTCTTATCTCATGCCTATCTTATCTGCATGATAAGAAGGGAAAAAGGAACATAAGTTTTTTTTGAAACAGGTGATTTGGCCATTCAAAGTTAGGTTATTTTGATTATAGAATGAGGAGGAATAATTCGATTGTTATTGCAAAACAATTGGTTGACATAGACCGTATATTTGCTCTGATAGAGCGGTAGCACTAAGTAAGTATTTCTCAAAGCGAATCATTTTGTACGTCATTTTGTAAAATACGGTAAGTAAAGTTGCTCGTAGTGCTCGGTCACTTGACTCAATTTACGTACCGTATTTCCTCTAATAGAGCCCTCTAATAGAGCCCCCTAACTTTGAGGACCTATATCTCAGCCCAGAGTCAATTTTTGCAAAGCTGTTTTACGCGTTTTCTTAACTCCCCCCAGCTCTACGGATTCCGCTTTTTAGATTTTAGTTGAGCACCCGAAAATCTCAAGATCGAATTCTAAATTTTCCGATTTTCGGACATCCAAAAAATAAAGCCCCCGGGGACTCTATTAGAGGAAATACGGTATACCAAAGAGTTTTTAATCTCTAACCTTTCGATAAGACAATAAACCCAGCAAGTTGTAGAATAGCGAAAACAATGAATAGTCAAAAGTCGACTTACAGTTCGATTCTAATTGAATCCTAAAAGGTTTCTATCTGAACCAAGCCTCTTCGGAGTGTTTGATCAAATTTTGGAAAGCTAGGCCTCTGGCTTGGCGTTATATAAGCATTGGCAGGGTTGAGTGTTCATACTTGAATTTCTTTTTCTGCCTATTTGAGCATTGATTTGCTGGATCTGGTCTATTTTCTAACAGAAAGTTCAGATAGACTTTCTGCAATGATTGTAAGCTGTGGTCGTACTTGCCCTTGAAGGGGTTGCTGAGTTTGTTGAAAATCAGGTACTCTAACTCAAAATAACTACAGTTGAACTTCGATTTGACGACACTCCCAAAAGCTTATTCTTCAACTGGCTCGAACACTTTTTTAACCCCAATTTTTGTCATTTTTTCCACTTTTATTTTTGGTCGTCGTTAAATCGAGCTTCGACTGTATTTCTAAAAGCAAAGCTACGGAAAAATTTCGGATTGTACTACTTATGTAGTCAAAATATTCAAGAAGGTGTACATTATTAGGTTATGAACCCAAAAAATGGTTGCTTTTGTTGAGTTTAAATAAAAAATATCCACACTATACAATATTTTATGAAATCAGTTTATTGCAAAAAATAAAAATGTTTTTGGCTTACAACACCCGAGATTCCCAGGACGTCTCCGATCCAAGTACTAGTCGAGCCCAACGTTGCTTGACATTGCCAGATCGGACGGGATGGCGTACTTTCAACGTGGTATGGTCGTAAGCGAGGAAAAGGGAGGAAGACTGAGACATATATTCTCTTCTATGCTCTATTTCTGTGTCTACTTCTCGTTGAATAACTAGGTGGCGCACACCATTTCTTCATTGCATTGTACTTTAGAGAAAAAGGTGTTCCAAGCTAACTTTTTTGGTTTAATTACCCAAATTTGAGGTACTTGAATGTTTCCGCCCAAATAAGCGGTGGAATTGGCAAATTTTGGAAAGCATTGTCCTTAGAGGCAGTGCATATATTTTTTCAAATAACCAAAACATATTCCTATCATAGCTCGGCTCCAATGGAGATAGAAAGTCGAATGTCGAAGTCGGAGGTTAGAAGTTGGAAGTTTTGAGTCGGTAGTTCGATTCTAAATTTTGTATCGGAAGCTTATTTTTTCGACGGAAAGGACTTTGAGAATAGACAAAATCTTTTCTCATTCAAAGTTAGGTTATTTTGATTATAGTGTTGTATCGGTAATAGAGATAGATAGAATAGTAATGCCTAGAGACAGTACCGATAAACAAGAATAGATTTTTAAGCTTTATAACAGAACAACGATACAGCAACACATCACAAACAATAACTGATAGAAGCTGGGACACAGCCACAGCACAATATATTTCCGCTCGAGACAAAAGAGCAGTTCAAATATGAGGTCATCACAACAACCCCACACTTATTTGAGAATTAAAGAGACAGATGGATAGAAGAGAAAGAAGGGCGAGAATATCCAAGAAACATATAGTGTAGAGAACAAATAGTTTAAAACTCAAACATCATAGCTGGTCTTTAGCGAGCCGTTCACCTTAGCTACTAGGACTCAGAGAAAATACCTCCAAAGAGATAGATCCCTCGTGCAGGTTAGTTCATTAGCACGGCCATAGATGAATGAGATAAAGACATAGAAGAGAATTAGCTTACTTGGATATCAGGCCCAACTTAGTCTATTGAGAAGCAAATCTAGCAAAACGCCAGTTTTTGCCTTCAGAATTATAGAACATTCTGATAGGGGGTTGTCTAGTTCTAGTAGAACGTCGTAGATTAGGTGTGGGTGGTGATGCCTCAGTATTATGAAAAGCCCTACCTGCCTGAGCCACATTTGCATTATTTCTGGGAGATATTGGAGCCACTTCATTTTGTACCCTTGGAGCTTCTTGGAGGATCATCGAGCGATAGACGAGGACGCAGCTGGTTGACATGCCGAATATGCTTCTGACCAGAATCCGCAACCACTTCGTAGAGAACGCTGCCCAACTTTTTGGAGATTTCGCCAGGCACCCAGGATTGCTGCAGACCTTGGTATTGCTTCAAGAAGATTTTATCTGAAACAAAGAAGTCCCGCTTCCGGGCGTTATGATGCGAATTAAAGTTTCGCTCCATGGCAGACTTATATGTCCCCTCTTCACTTAGATGATGATTACGCCTTTGTTGAGGCTGTACTAGAGATATATCTACTCGAATTTTGCGACCCAAAAATAGCTCTGAAGGTGACTTTCCTTCTATAGCCGTACTAGGCGTAGAGCGATAGGTCCTTAGGTATTCAACAATAGAAGCATTTAGAGAATTTTCGTTACGAATTTTATTCACAGAGCGCTTGAACGTATCCACAAAGCGTTCAGGTTGTCCGTTGCTCTGGGGATGGTATGCAGGTGGTTTTATGTGATTTTTGCCCTTTTCTTTGCAATGTTTTAGAAACTCGTGAGATGTAAACTGAGAACCGTTGTCAGAGACAAGAGTTTGAGGATATCCATACCGTGCAAACACAGACTCAAGAACTCGAATCAAGCCAGCCGTGTTAGCGCTAGGTGCGTGGAAAACTTCGGGCCATTTAGAGTATGAATCAACAATGCAAATAAACATTTTGCCTAAGAATGGACCGGTATAGTCGACATGAATCCTCGGCACTTATGCCGTTGGGCCCCCTCTATTTTGTCATTTATGAACAGACTGTATATTTTTATTTGTATTTAACAGGGTACAATTCAGCAACATGGGACCATAAATAAAACATTACATCAGGACCCTTAAACTTCTTCTTCCAAACATATTCAGAAATATAGAAACATTCGCAAGTGCGCTTAGAGTGCAAAAGTTTCATATGCTGAAGCCATTCGATGAATTCTTCATTTGTCCACTTCAATTTTTCGTACAATTTTTTTAGAGTTGTGTTTCGAAGCTCTTCCATTGCCAATATTGTATCTAGTAACAAAAAAAGTTACAGACGAACACAATAAACACACATGTTAAAAAGTGCCAAAATAGAGGGGGCCCAACGGCATAAGTGCCGAATCCTCTGCCATGGACCTTCAGTACTAGGCCACGCTTTCAAAGTATGCTTAAGTGGATTCTTAGCCTGAGATGACTAGAACAAGATCGGACTACGGTTTCTATATCTGAGTCTAGACCGGGCCAAAACACATAACCTTTAGCTAGGAGTTTCATCCTCGTAATTCCGGGATGACCCAAATGTAGTGTTTTTAAAATTCTAGGACGCAATGAAGTAGGAATCACAACTCTATTTTCATACATCAGACAACCTTTGGTGATGTAAAGAGCTTGACCTCGATTTAACGACGACAAAAAATAAGAGTGGAAAAAATGACAAAAATTGGGGTTAAAAAAGTGTTCGAGCCAGTTGAAGAATAAGCTTTTGGGAGTGTCGTCAAATCGAAGTTCAACTGTAGTTGGCCCCTTCGGGGGCGCAGGGGGCTTGAGAGTTAGAGATGCGCGCACCCACATACCTTAGACACAACTCACTCGAAAGTGACTCTGGATGCATGAAAAAGCATGCATACCAGAGTATATTTATGCGGTAGGCCCCAGTATTCAAAACTATGTTCAACATCTTCTTGTTAGTGGGCCCTGTGTGATTAGTGGCCCCTTTTATTCCCTTCCTCCCAATACAGCCTCAAATCCCTTGAAAATTCAAAAGGCGCGAATTCAAAATTTTTCAAATTTCGACTAAAAAACCATGATACCCCCTGTGGATCGAAAAATTTTTTTCTCAGAACTAAAAACACGCGTCTTTCTCAAGAAATCGCGGTCGAGAAACACGAATATGATGTTATCTCCTCCACCTGATCACTCCCCGTGGGGGAGGGATTCTATAGTCAAGCCGAAAATAGACCAGATCCAGCAAATCAATGCTCAAATAGGCAGAAAAAGAAATTCAAGTATCAACACTCAACCCTGCCAATGCTTATATAACGCCAAGCCAGAGGCCTAGCTTTCCAAAATTTGATCAAACACTCCGAAGAGGCTTGGTTCAGATAGAAACCTTTAGGATTCTTTCAGAATCGAAGTGGAAGTCGACTTTTGACTATTCATTGTTTTCGCTATTCTACAACTTGCTGGGTTTATTGTCTTATCGAAAGGATAGAGATTAAAAACTCTTTGGTATACGTAAATTGAGTCAAGTGACCGAGCACTACGAGCAACTTTACTTACCGTATTTTACAAAATGACGTACAAAATGATTCGCTTTGAGAAATACTTACTTAGTGCTACCGCTCTATCAGAGCAAATATACGGTCTATGTCAACCAATTGTTTTGCAATAACAATCGAATTATTCCTCCTCATTCTATAATCAAAATAACCTAACTTTGAATGATACGCCATCCCTTCCGATCTGGCGGAGTAGTACTGGGACGGTAAAAACTGGGATGGCAAAAACTGGGATAGCCATAATAGAATAGCCAATGAGGAAACCGATTTATTTAGAAGATTTAAACATCTCCTAGCCTAATTTTTCATACCCTCTCACAAACATTCGAAACATTTATTGACGACTGCTTTCAACAACAAAATAGACTTAATTCAACAAAAGAATGAGGTTAACAAAAACAATTCAAGGTTAAATTTCTTCCTCCGGCTCCACTGCTTCTTCTTCTAGCGGCTGAGCATTGTCTTCTGGTTCGACTGGCACGATCACAAACTTGGAATTTTGGAAAGCTAGGCCTCTGGCTTGGCGTTATATAAGCATTGGCAGGGTTGAGTGTTGATACTTGAATTTCTTTTTCTGCCTATTTGAGCATTGATTTGCTGGATCTGGTCTATTTTCTAACAGAAGGTTCAGATAGACTTTCTGCAATGATTGTAAGCTGTGGTCGTACTTGCCCTTGAAGGGGTTGCTGAGTTTGTTGAAAATCAGGTACTCTAACTCAAAATAACTACAGTTGAACTTCGATTTGACGACACTCCCAAAAGCTTATTCTTCAACTGGCTCGAACACTTTTTTAACCCCAATTTTTGTCATTTTTTCCACTTTTATTTTTGGTCGTCGTTAAATCGAGCTTCGACTGTATTTCTAAAAGCAAAGCTACGGAAAAATTTCGGATTGTACTACTTATGTAGTCAAAATATTCAAGAAGGTATACATTATTAGGTTATGAACCCAAAAAATGGTTGCTTTTGTTGAGTTTAAATAAAAAATATCCACACTATACAATATTTTATGAAATCAGTTTATTGCAAAAAATAAAAATGTTTTTGGCTTACAACACCCGAGATTCCCAGGACGTCTCCGATCCAAGTACTAGTCGAGCCCAACGTTGCTTGACATTGCCAGATCGGACGGGATGGCGTACTTTCAACGTGGTATGGTCGTAAGCGAGGAAAAGGGAGGAAGACTGAGACATATATTCTCTTCTATGCTCTATTTCTGTGTCTACTTCTCGTTGAATAACTAGGTGGCGCACGCCACTTCTTCATTGCATTGTACTTTAGAGAAAAAGGTGTTCCAAGCTAACTTTTTTGGTTTAATTACCCAAATTTGAGGTACTTGAATGTTTCCGCCCAAATAAGCGGTGGAATTGGCAAATTTTGGAAAGCATTGTCCTTAGAGGCAGTGCATATATTTTTTCAAATAACCAAAACATATTCCTATCATAGCTCGGCTCCAATGGAGATAGAAAGTCGAATGTCGAAGTCGGAGGTTAGAAGTTGGAAGTTTTGAGTCGGTAGTTCGATTCTAAATTTTGTATCGGTTATATTGCAAAACAATTGGTTGACATAGACCGTATATTTGCTCTGATAGAGCGGTAGCACTAAGTAAGTATTTCTCAAAGCGAATCATTTTGTACGTCATTTTGTAAAATACGGTAAGTAAAGTTGCTCGTAGTGCTCGGTCACTTGACTCAATTTACGTATACCAAAGAGTTTTTAATCTCTAACCTTTCGATAAGACAATAAACCCAGCAAGTTGTAGAATAGCGAAAACAATGAATAGTCAAAAGTCGACTTACAGTTCGATTCTAATTGAATCCTAAAAGGTTTCTATCTGAACCAAGCCTCTTCGGAGTGTTTGATCAAATTTTGGAAAGCTAGGCCTCTGGCTTGGCGTTATATAAGCATTGGCAGGGTTGAGTGTTGATACTTGAATTTCTTTTTCTGCCTATTTGAGCATTGATTTGCTGGATCTGGTCTATTTTCTAACAGAAAGTTCAGATAGACTTTCTGCAATGATTGTAAGCTGTGGTCGTACTTGCCCTTGAAGGGGTTGCTGAGTTTGTTGAAAATCAGGTACTCTAACTCAAAATAACTACAGTTGAACTTCGATTTGACGACACTCCCAAAAGCTTATTCTTCAACTGGCTCGAACACTTTTTTAACCCCAATTTTTGTCATTTTTTTCCACTTTTATTTTTGGTCGTCGTTAAATCGAGCTTCGACTGTATTTCTAAAAGCAAAGCTACGGAAAAATTTCGGATTGTACTACTTATGTAGTCAAAATATTCAAGAAGGTATACATTATTAGGTTATGAACCCAAAAAATGGTTGCTTTTGTTGAGTTTAAATAAAAAATATCCACACTATACAATATTTTATGAAATCAGTTTATTGCAAAAAATAAAAATGTTTTTGGCTTACAACACCCGAGATTCCCAGGACGTCTCCGATCCAAGTACTAGTCGAGCCCAACGTTGCTTGACATTGCCAGATCGGACGGGATGGCGTACTTTCAACGTGGTATGGTCGTAAGCGAGGAAAAGGGAGGAAGACTGAGACATATATTCTCTTCTATGCTCTATTTCTGTGTCTACTTCTCGTTGAATAACTAGGTGGCGCACGCCACTTCTTCATTGCATTGTACTTTAGAGAAAAAGGTGTTCCAAGCTAACTTTTTTGGTTTAATTACCCAAATTTGAGGTACTTGAATGTTTCCGCCCAAATAAGCGGTGGAATTGGCAAATTTTGGAAAGCATTGTCCTTAGAGGCAGTGCATATATTTTTTCAAATAACCAAAACATATTCCTATCATAGCTCGGCTCCAATGGAGATAGAAAGTCGAATGTCGAAGTCGGAGGTTAGAAGTTGGAAGTTTTGAGTCGGTAGTTCGATTCTAAATTTTGTATCGGTTATATTGCAAAACAATTGGTTGACATAGACCGTATATTTGCTCTGATAGAGCGGTAGCACTAAGTAAGTATTTCTCAAAGCGAATCATTTTGTACGTCATTTTGTAAAATACGGTAAGTAAAGTTGCTCGTAGTGCTCGGTCACTTGACTCAATTTACGTATACCAAAGAGTTTTTAATCTCTAACCTTTCGATAAGACAATAAACCCAGCAAGTTGTAGAATAGCGAAAACAATGAATAGTCAAAAGTCGACTTACAGTTCGATTCTAATTGAATCCTAAAAGGTTTCTATCTGAACCAAGCCTCTCCGGAGTGTTTGATCAAATTTTGGAAAGCTAGGCCTCTGGCTTGGCGTTATATAAGCATTGGCAGGGTTGAGTGTTGATACTTGAATTTCTTTTTCTGCCTATTTGAGCATTGATTTGCTGGATCTGGTCTATTTTCTAACAGAAAGTTCAGATAGACTTTCTGCAATGATTGTAAGCTGTGGTCGTACTTGCCCTTGAAGGGGTTGCTGAGTTTGTTGAAAATCAGGTACTCTAACTCAAAATAACTACAGTTGAACTTCGATTTGACGACACTCCCAAAAGCTTATTCTTCAACTGGCTCGAACACTTTTTTAACCCCAATTTTTGTCATTTTTTTCCACTTTTATTTTTGGTCGTCGTTAAATCGAGCTTCGACTGTATTTCTAAAAGCAAAGCTACGGAAAAATTTCGGATTGTACTACTTATGTAGTCAAAATATTCAAGAAGGTATACATTATTAGGTTATGAACCCAAAAAATGGTTGCTTTTGTTGAGTTTAAATAAAAAATATCCACACTATACAATATTTTATGAAATCAGTTTATTGCAAAAAATAAAAATGTTTTTGGCTTACAACACCCGAGATTCCCAGGACGTCTCCGATCCAAGTACTAGTCGAGCCCAACGTTGCTTGACATTGCCAGATCGGACGGGATGGCGTACTTTCAACGTGGTATGGTCGTAAGCGAGGAAAAGGGAGGAAGACTGAGACATATATTCTCTTCTATGCTCTATTTCTGTGTCTACTTCTCGTTGAATAACTAGGTGGCGCACGCCACTTCTTCATTGCATTGTACTTTAGAGAAAAAGGTGTTCCAAGCTAACTTTTTTGGTTTAATTACCCAAATTTGAGGTACTTGAATGTTTCCGCCCAAATAAGCGGTGGAATTGGCAAATTTTGGAAAGCATTGTCCTTAGAGGCAGTGCATATATTTTTTCAAATAACCAAAACATATTCCTATCATAGCTCGGCTCCAATGGAGATAGAAAGTCTAATGTCGAAGTCGGAGGTTAGAAGTTGGAAGTTTTGAGTCGGTAGTTCGATTCTAAATTTTGTATCGAAAGCTTATTTTTTCGGCGGAAAGGACTTTGAGAATAGACAAAATCTTTTCTCATTCAAAGTTAGGTTATTTTGATTATAGAATGAGGAGGAATAATTCAATTGTTATTGCAAAACAATTGGTTGACATAGACCGTATATTTGCTCTGATAGAGCGGTAGCACTAAGTAAGTATTTCTCAAAGCGAATCATTTTGTACGTCATTTTGTAAAATACGGTAAGTAAAGTTGCTCGTAGTGCTCGGTCACTTGACTCAATTTACGTACCGTATTTCCTCTAATAGGGCCCCCCCCCTCTAATAGAGCCCCCCCCCTAACTTTGAGGACCTATATCTCAGCCCAGAGTCAATTTTTTGCAAAGCTGTTTTACGCGTTTTCTTAACTCCCACCAGCTCTACGGATTCCGCTTTTTAGATTTTAGTTGAGCACCCGAAAATCTCGAGATCGAATTCTAAATTTTCCGATTTTCGGACATCCAAAAAATAAAGCCCCCGGGGACTCTATTAGAGGAAATACGGTATACCAAAGAGTTTTTAATCTCTTTTAACACAACTCACTCGAAAGTGACTCTGGATGCATGAAAAAGCATGCATACCAGAGTATATTTATGCGGTAGGCCCCAGTATTCAAAACTATGTTCAACATCTTCTTGTTAGTGGGCCCTGTGTGATTAGTGGCCCCTTTTATTCCCTTGCCCTCCCAATACAGCCTCAAATCCCTTGAAAATTCAAAAGGCGCGAATTCAAAATTTTTCAAATTTCGACTAAAAAACCATGATACCCCCTGTGGATCGAAAAAAATTTTTTTTCTCAGAACTAAAAAAACACGCGTCTTTCTCAAGAAATCGCGGTCGAGAAACACGAATATGATGTTATCTCCTCCACCTGATCACTCCCCGTGGGGGAGGGATTCTATAGTCAAGCCGAAAATAGACCAGATCCAGCAAATCAATGCTCAAATAGGCAGAAAAAGAAATTCAAGTATCAACACTCAACCCTGCCAATGCTTATATAACGCCAAGCCAGAGGCCTAGCTTTCCAAAATTTGATCAAACACTCCGAAGAGGCTTGGTTCAGATAGAAACCTTTTAGGATTCAATTAGAATCGAACTGTAAGTCGACTTTTGACTATTCATTGTTTTCGCTATTCTACAACTTGCTGGGTTTATTGTCTTATCGAAAGGATAGAGATTAAAAACTCTTTGGTATACGTAAATTGAGTCAAGTGACCGAGCACTACGAGCAACTTTACTTACCGTATTTTACAAAATGACGTACAAAATGATTCGCTTTGAGAAATACTTACTTAGTGCTACCGCTCTATCAGAGCAAATATACGGTCTATGTCAACCAATTGTTTTGCAATAACAATCGAATTATTCCTCCTCATTCTATAATCAAAATAACCTAACTTTGAATGATACGCCATCCCTTCCGATCTGGCGGAGTAGTACTGGGACGGTAAAAACTGGGATGGCAAAAACTGGGATAGCCATAATAGAATAGCCAATGAGGAAACCGATTTATTTAGAAGATTTAAACATCTCCTAGCCTAATTTTTCATACCCTCTCACAAACATTCGAAACATTTATTGACGACTGCTTTCAACAACAAAATAGACTTAATTCAACAAAAGAATGAGGTTAACAAAAACAATTCAAGGTTAAATTTCTTCCTCCGGCTCCACTGCTTCTTCTTCTAGCGGCTGAGCATTGTCTTCTGGTTCGACTGGCACGATCACAAACTTGGCCAAGTGATTCTGCATGCGGCGGAGGAATAATACCTTGTTGCGATCGAAAACGTTCACGGCCATGTAGCGCTCCAGTAGCAACTTGATTTGATGGTCGGCGTTTTCCAAAAGTTGACTCGGCTGTCCCGTGGCATCCTTCAGTGGCGCATCTCCATAATTGTTTAGTTCCATCGGCGCTCTTCTTGCCCTTGTGCATCATACGCTGTCCACATTGAGCCATTCTTCCGCCTTTGTTCGACGAAAATTCCATTGCAAGCGTATCTGCGAAAAAAAATTAAGGATC
Organism: Ditylenchus weischeri; assembly: GCA_029231635.1. NCBI lineage: Eukaryota > Metazoa > Nematoda > Chromadorea > Rhabditida > Anguinidae > Ditylenchus > Ditylenchus weischeri. Next base: position 529,978 of record JAMRYI010000030.1, on the reverse strand, counting down.
GAAAGAACGAGACTGCTAAACGCAAATAAAAACAAAGGCCAATGAAAATTAAATAAACTTACCCTGTAAATGAGTAAGGAAGTGTTCCAAGATGTTGCTCTGTATTTGGAAGTTTTTCTTGTCCTGACCAATACTTTTGCAGCTTACACACGGTACAGTTAAACTTGACATTGAGATTAGTTGCGTTGGTTGTAAGTAGGGTTGAAGATTTGACTTTTCCGGGACGGGACGGGACAAAAATTTTCTTAAAATTTTCGGGACGGGACACCAGGACAGGACAGCCTCAAAATTTTTACCGGGACGGGACACCGGGACAGGACGGCTTCAAAAATTTCACCGGGACGGGACGACCAAATAAGTGTCGGGATACGGGACGGGACAGCTAAATAAATTGCACAATTTTTACCAAAATTTTTTTTTAGTTTTTTCGCTATTTTTTTCTATTTTTTGCATACAAATAAACTTTGTTTCATAGCATAACTTAGAATCAAGTTTTAACAAGTTTTTTAGACGTTTTAAGCTCTGTTAGGGAATGTCCATAAATTATGTCAGACTGACAGCCCGGTTTTGGGGACCCCCAACCCCCCCTGTCAGAAGATGTCAGAATGGGCCGGAACCACCCCCCCCTTATTAAAATCTGACAGTTTTCTCTGACAGTTGCTCTTGCGTATGTTTAATTCATTGCATTGTTATAGCTCTTTATGTCTCTGAATGTGATTCAACTGCACAAAATCTGCTAGGCCTCTGGCTTGGCGTTATATAAGCATTGGCAGGGTTGAGTGTTGATACTTGAATTTCTTTTTCTGCCTATTTGAGCATTGATTTGCTGGATCTGGTCTATTTTCTAACAGAAAGTTCAGATAGACTTTCTGCAATGATTGTAAGCTGTGGTCGTACTTGCCCTTGAAGGGGTTGCTGAGTTTGTTGAAAATCAGGTACTCTAACTCAAAATAACTACAGTTGAACTTCGATTTGACGACACTCCCAAAAGCTTATTCTTCAACTGGCTCGAACACTTTTTTTAACCCCAATTTTTGTCATTTTTTTCCACTTTTATTTTTGGTCGTCGTTAAATCGAGCTTCGACTGTATTTCTAAAAGCAAAGCTACGGAAAAATTTCGGATTGTACTACTTATGTAGTCAAAATATTCAAGAAGGTGTACATTATTAGGTTATGAACCCAAAAAATGGTTGCTTTTGTTGAGTTTAAATAAAAAATATCCACACTATACAATATTTTATGAAATCAGTTTATTGCAAAAAAATAAAAATGTTTTTGGCTTACAACACCCGAGATTCCCAGGACGTCTCCGATCCAAGTACTAGTCGAGCCCAACGTTGCTTGACATTGCCAGATCGGACGGGATGGCGTACTTTCAACGTGGTATGGTCGTAAGCGAGGAAAAGGGAGGAAGACTGAGACATATATTCTCTTCTATGCTCTATTTCTGTGTCTACTTCTCGTTGAATAACTAGGTGGCGCACACCATTTCTTCATTGCATTGTACTTTAGAGAAAAAGGTGTTCCAAGCTAACTTTTTTTGGTTTAATTACCCAAATTTGAGGTACTTGAATGTTTCCGCCCAAATAAGCGGTGGAATTGGCAAATTTTGGAAAGCATTGTCCTTAGAGGCAGTGCATATATTGATCTCAGGCCACGAAGAATACGCAAAGAACCTGGATACACTGGATAAGGAAGTCTCTGCACAAGGAAACGCTATCGTGAAGTTTGTCCAGATCTCTGCAAAAGGTTAGCTTTTTATATTCCTCCATTTTCTATAAATATTAAACATTTTTCAGATGAGCTATCAAGTCTGGACAGAAGAGTGATTCACGCCATTGCTTGAAACAACTTGCCTTTGCCATCGTAGAAACGCCGTCGTTCAAAAGTCTGGTCAAAGAGGAGTGAAAGGTAATTTTTTATATTTTTTTATAATTTATAATAACCAATAAATAAATTATATTTATTAAATTTAAGGACGTAATCACTATTACGAATTTGTTTTTCCTCGAGTCTACAATCAAGTACGAAAGATAGTTCGAAAGTCTTTCGATGAATGCCCAGCTCTATCGTTTACGTCTGATATTTGGTCTGCCCCGACCGAAAGCTTCATCAGGTAATATTTATTTCATTGAAAACTGAAATATTATTTTAAAAGTCAATATTTTTAGTTTGACTTCTCATGGAATTGACAAGGGATGGAATCGACTCAAGTATGTTCTCTGTGTTCGGCCTTTTCCTGAAAGTCACAAGTCTGAAAACATCAATGCTCTAGTGGAGGATATGCTGGGGTCTGGAACATTGAACGCCATAAGGGTCACGTCTTCTTTCACGATGAGGGATCAAATATGAGGAAGGTACCAAGGATTTGGGCATTTTGGCATTTCTTTATAATCTATCAATTCAAAATTTTCGTTTGTAACAATATGTTAAACAATTTTAAGGCATTCGAAAGTGGAGGGTATCTGCATGCAGACTGTGGGGCTCATAAGATGAATCTGGTGGTGCGTAACTGAATTTTCATCGACCCCTCTATCAAATCTCTTCTGGAACGATGTCGAAGCCTGGTTGGCCATTTTCAACACTCCAATCTGGCGAAGGATCTATTCAAGGCGGAACAAGAAGCGAAGGGACTGCCCATTCACAAGCTCAAGCAGGTAAGATTTTTTACAATTTTGTTTGTTATGTTTCTGACTAATTTGTCTAGGGTGTAACGACTTGCTGGAATTCCACCTATTACATGGGCGAGCGACTGGTTGAGCAAAGGCGGGCAATCGATCTATACCTCTACAATAACAGCAAGAGAAGCCTCGAGCTGAACGACAACGAGTGGAGCCTATTAGAGAAAGTCGTCAAATTACTTGGATCCCTGGAGACCACCTCGACGCAAATGTGTCTTGATGTCTCTCCCATCTCGGTTTGATTTCCAATCGCTAGGATGCTTTCCAAGACCCTCTACGATGTTGATGATCCTCTTCTCCAATCGGTTCGCGCTTCTCTTCTAGGACTGCTTATCGAGAAGTTTGACGTGGAGAGTGAAAGGTATCATTTGATACTTTTGGCCTACCATTTCAGTTTATCATATAACTTTTAAGAATCTAGGGCCTGGCCACATTTCTCGACCCTCGCTTTAAGGAAAGATTTTCGCACAACAAGGTGAATTTTATCAATCAAGTTTCTGAATGAATCAAGAAGGAAATCGAGGAAATTCAGCAAATCGGTAGGTCGTTTTTGATGCAATTATTAGTACTATTCTTTGTTATTTTTGATGTATTTAGATATTCGCTCTACCCTTCCCAAACGTCATGAATCCGCATCTTCTTTCGGCCAAAACAGCGACTTTTTTGAGGAGGCAGATGTCACTACCGGCGAAGAAACTACTGGAAACGTCAATGTGGAGCTCATTGCCTACTCGAAATTGAAGTGCACCAAACCTGATGAGGACCCTTTGGAATTTTGGAAGGTTAGACTTTGATTTATATTTAAAATAAATCAATTTACAGGGTGTCCCAAGAAATTCCACCGATTTGAAATGTCCTGACACAATTTCGAAATTCTGTAAACGCCAATCGACTCATCTGGCGATGAGAATTTTTTTTAATTTAAAAATTTTGCCTTGGTCCCCCCTTTGGTTCGGAAAAACAGATGAAAGATAGAAAAAGTGAATTTTTTGTGTTTTTTCGAACCAAAGGGGGGACCAAGGCAAATTTAAATTTTGGTCGAAAAAATTTTTTCAGTGTTACATGCTAAAAAAATTTTCATCGCGAGCTGACAAGTTGTGACAAGCTGACAAGTCGCGAGTTGTGAGTCGATTGGCGTTTCTAGAATTTCGATATCGTGTCAGGACAAAAAGTAATGGCCATTTCAAATCGGTGGAATTTCTTGGGACACCCTGTACATCTCAGCCAGCAATCATTATTTTGCAGAGCCGTTTATTGTGTGTTTCCTAACTAGCGTTCCTTTTTTTAGTTTTTTGAGATTCCGAAAATTTGGCGCTTTTTTATTTTTCATTGTGCTAATGAGGCTGAAAAAGGGTCTTTGACTAAAGTAAGCACGCTCATTGCAAAGCCCATTGAAGAGGGCCCTCCCTCCGTCTGGAAGTCTGTAATTTGTGCGATTTTCGAATTTTTTTATGGGAATTTTGCAAGCTCTTTAGTCAATTCTACCCTACTTTCTTTATTTTTTTTACAGCAACCAGTCGAAAATATCTCAAAAACAAACAACCATTGTTAAATATGTTATTTTTACACTTGCAATAGTCAATTTCTTTTGCCAGCCTGATCTTTCAGAGATCTCTGTTCAAAGGCCAGTTTCTGGAGCTCAAACCTTCTCGCTATTTCCGCCAGACCCTGTTCCATGGATCCATTAGGTGGCGTGATTTTGCTGCTAGTGCCAGCACTCTGAAAGGCCACATTGCTACTTTGTTGGCTCAATTGTTGAGCTAACAAAGGCATCCATGCCTGTTGGCCGTGTTGGTGTTGCTGCCTTAGGTATTGTTGAAGCTTTTCCAACTGCAAAACCTGGGTGTGGGTTTGCAATTGGGCCTGGATCATTTGGTTGGCTTGCTGCATATTGCTGGCAAAATTGGTGTGGCTGGACGAGGAAGTATTGGATGTGTGGTCTACAGGTGGTCTATACATTTGGCTGGCCTGGGTCTTCTGTTTGTGAACAACAGCCTGGAGATCAAGTGGTCTGCTGGGTTGGTGGCTTGAGGTAGTAGCTCGCTTAAGGGGTAAGGTAAGTCTCTGGGGTGGGTTTTGACTGAATCTCGGGCTGTTGTTGTATGTGGATGTGGGTGAGCTAAATTGTGAAGGGTGAAACGAAGGCTGTCCAGAAGACTGTCCTGGCTTGCCACTGTTAGCAGGAAACGGCTGGAGTTGCGGAGTAGTGCTACTTGTGTTCTTACTGCTAGCCAGTGGTGAGTGTGTTTGATAGCTTCTGGATACTTGGCTCCTACTAAACTGAACAGGTTGTTGGCTGTGGGTGGAAGGAGAAGTGAATGGTGAGGAAGTTGATGGCTGATGCAATGGTCTTTGAAGACGCGGCTGAAAAAGTATTACTATTTAAAGATATCTTTTCACGCAACAATTTCATACACCCCAAGTTTCCTGTGGCTCTATTTTTTGATAAAATTTGGTGGATTCACATTTTAACGCCGGGCTCTCCACAAAATATTACTCCAAACGACATTTGAACAACATTAGGTTATTTATTTAAAAGGTATACATTTTAAAATTTAGGTAATTTTTTTTGGCGAATAACAAATTCGAAATTTTGTTTGCTGGCATTTTCACACTAGGCAGAAAATCGATGCTGCTAAGACCTTTAGACCAAAAAATTTGTGTTTTTAGAATTACTTTTTTTTTCATTATTATATCCAGTTTATAAAATTTCAGCAGATTTTTCACGAAATAAATCAGGAAATCGGTTAATACACCACAAAATTTTGACTACTGTTGAATATAAAAGGATGAGGCAAATTCGCAAATTTTACTATTTTTTCGATTTTTCGGTTATTTTTCAACTCATTACTATTGTTTTTCATGGGCATCTTTTGGTTTTTAGTGAGGAGCTTTTAGGTAGTTTAATTGGCACTTATGCCGTTGGCCCCCCCCTCTATTCGATGAATTCTTCATTTGTCCACTTCAATTTTTCGTACAATTTTTTTAGAGTTGTGTTTCGAAGCTCTTCCGTTGCCAATATTGTATCTAGTAACAAAAAAGTTATAGACGAACACAATAAACACACATGTTAAAAAGTGCCAAAATAGAGGGGGGGCCCCAACGGCATAAGATCCGTTTAATTGCTGTCATCGATTTTCCTGGGAAAATCTATGGGCAATGAGTTACTTACGCAGATTTTTCTACCTTTTCTGAGTTTTTTGGCTCACCCTGTACTATGCATTTTGGACTAGTACTCTCGCTTGAACGGTACCTTATGCCTTTTTCTAGTATTACTCTATATCTACAACTAATTTGCCTGCATGTGGATCTGTTTGCTTAATGTATGATATCACCTAAGTTAGATTCCCCGTCACCCAGTTCTAGTTTACTGCTATTACATGTGTGTCACAACAACAGCCACTACTATTTAAAACTATCTAGGCAAATTTATTTTATTGCTGCTAAACCTCTAACTAACCTACACTTACAATACAATAACCACAACTACAAGTTACAAAAACAGCTGTTGACTTATGAACACAAAAACCATTTAAACTACAACTCATAACAATCCACCACCACCTCTATAGTTAATCATTCAAACAGCATTTCTGCCCACCTTTGCAACTGATTTTTCTGGTTTTTGGCCTAAATTGGCTTGTTTGCTCAAATTCAACCCCCCATTGGCTTCTTCTGATGGCTGTGGCTTTCTGCTGAGTGGAGATCCTTGACGCCCTAATACTGGTTTTGCCTTGGCTGCTACTTTAGTCTTAGCAGCTACCAAAGCTGCCAAAGTCTGCTCATTGACACTGGAGGAGGGCAGCATAGAGGCCAGACGTAGGTATTCCTGGATGTTCTCCGAACTCATCTGCTGCTGAGAAAAGGCTGCTGCAGAGGGATTGCTACTGCTGCTTGCGCTTCCTTTTGTTGCAGTCGACTTTGGCTTGTGATGTTGCTGTCCATCTTTGGCTGGCGCTTGAATCCTGGGCCTCTTGGGTTTGTTGGGATTTGCAATGGCTGTTGGCTGAGATTGACTGACAGTCGGTTTGAAAGCGATAGGAGCTGGTTTAGTTGCAAGGGTGCAGGAAGAGGACACTTGCACTGTTGCTGCAGGGGCATGACTTGCTACTACTGGCTTCGCTAAAAGTGTTTATACATTCATATATTCGATGACTTTGAGTTGATAGGCATATTTTTATTCGAGTGTGCTGTAAAACACAGACTAAACTGTAGAAAAGTAGTTAACTTGAGCAAGACAGTTGGATCTGGCTCAATTAATGAAGTCGCGTTAAGTCAACTATACACTCACAGTCAGTCTTTTTAAAGTTTAAATCGGTATAGGGGCCTTTCCGCGCTTTTGGGACTTTTTTGAATTCGCACCTTTTTTGATTTTGTTTATTTTTAACTGTTTTCTGCATTTTTTAAAAATTTTCTTAAATTTAGGCGAAGCCTTAGGAACATAGTAGGACAGCGCATGTTAGGGCAGTCTTAAATGTGTGTCCTAAACTGCAAAAAACAAAAGTTCAAAAAAGGTTCAAATTCAAAAGACGTCCCAACTATGCCCCAACTACGCACCGTTAAAAATCAACAACTCACCAATATGTTTGTGTGGTGAAGTATGTGGTGGAGAAGGAGAAAGAATGCTAGAGGTCTGAGGTTTGATTTCTGGTAATCTGGCAGCAGGTGCAGCACCAGAAGCAGTAGCTCCATTCAAATGAGAGGCTTGAAGGCGAGGATCTCTGGGCACCCACACAACTTTCCTTTTCCTAGGCTGCTGACCTGCTTGCATTGCTGGTCGCTGTTGTGGTTGTATTTTTGAGGGAGCAGCATCAGCAGTGGGAGGAGGAGAAGAAGAGGTAGATGCAGCTACAGCATTGCCGTTAACTGCTTTTCGAGGAGAAGGAGTTATGGTGAAGCCAGCATTTGCCAGCACATTCAGCACGTAACGCTTTTTCTCATCTTTCTCTGCAAATAAATTGTGTCTGACTCAAAAAAGATCAAAAATAACGGCATGGCGAGAATCCCACAGGATATTATTCCGCAGCGGATAATTCCCCGGCTAATTAGTTTTGACGTCCCTGCTAGGTAAAACCGACATTCTGACACTGGATTCGCGTTTAACATGGTTGATTTACTGATGAACCTTTCCTAAATTTCTAACTTACTCTTAAGTTTCAAATTCCTTTCAAGACAACAATTCTTCTTTTTGGAAACAAATAGACCATTTTGAAAGTTGACAATGAATTTTTAATACAGTCAACCCTCGTTAATCCGCCACCCCTAGGGACCGGCCTCAGGGTGGCGGATTAACGAGGGTGGCGGATTATCGAGGTGCGATTACCCTACCTTTACTCAACTTTAGCTTTTTTGGGAGCGGCCCTAGGGTGGCGGATTATCGAGGGTGGCGGATTAACGAGGGTTGACTGTATAAAGATCACTTTTGTATGCAAATCGACCATGCTGAACATGGAGATGGTGTCAGAATTAGTTTTTCGTAGTCTGAATGTCAAAACAATTTTTGGGAATTCTCGCCATGCCAAAATCACCTACCAATGGTAGGATTCTGGATGTATTGTATGACTTGTGCACTAGCTTCTGGAGTCATCCTTTTGAGCACCTCCTCAAAGTACGGAGTCAAATTGTCCCTGTCCACTTCTAGGGTTACCTTCTTGGCTGGGGGAGGCGCTGCTGCTGCGCACTGGTTGCCATTCTGCTGTTGTATTCCTGGACTTGTTTGGCGTCCATCCAATGCTCGTTTCACTGCCTTCTTAACTGGTTCGTGCTGCTGTTTGGTGGATTTTTGAAGAAGTGGGTGCTGTTTTACAACAGTTCGGAGATCACTGGGATGCTGGGAACTACTGCCAGCAAAGGTAGTGGCTACAACAGCATGGTCAGTAGTGGTGGATGGCCTAGGAGGTGTTTCAGGAAGAGTAATCACATCAATTTTGTTTGTAGCATGTGGTGCAGGCAAGAAAACAGGAGAAGTGCCACGTTTTTCTGCTGAAGCAGAGTGAAGTCGTTGTAGATGTTGTTGTTCTTGCTGCTTAAATGGGTTTGTCATAAGGAAAAATTGGGTCAATTTGTTTCCATCAATTTCCATCAAAACTAGTTTTAAACTCCAAATTTTTCGGATTTTTAAAAAGATATGCCCGTCGATGATGGGAATATTTTTAAACGTGAGTATCAGTGGTTTTAAACAAAATATTAAAAAAAACAATTTAGTAAAAGTCGAGGCAAAACTAAGCTCCCAATGAGAACGAAACCGGCGTCTGACTTGCATACTCCATCGCTGCTTCACTATTGAGCCATCTATGCACAGAAAGAGCTTTTTATTACTTATATACGGCAGGCTACTCAACAAATTTGAACTTTAAATTAATTTTTTTTAATGGGTAATATTTTTTTTGCCATAGATTTTGAATGGCCATAGAATTCTTCCTTTTGGCCATAGATTTCAAAAGGCAATAGAATTCTCGTTTTTGGCCATAGATTCTCCCTTTTAGTCAAAGATTTTCAATGGACGTAGAGTAATGATATTTTTGTTAGGCTTAGATACTGTTTCATATTTGTTCACAACCCCTTAAAAGCTTCCTATTTCTAGTTATGTCCCTGCAAGAAGTATCTGATTGAAGAAAAGACAAGCCAAGCCAATTTTCATTCATGCACTTGCTATGAGGGATCGAAGAAGGGACCATGCAAGCATGCGCTACTAATTATGAAAAGGCAAGGGGCTATTCAGTTTCCAAGGCATGCTGTGGCTGATGCATTGGGAAAGAAAAGAAAAGAAAGAGAGGAAGATCTGCTCAAAGATAAATGCTTAAATGTATGTCTTTTTAGAAATTGCATAATCGTTGATTATGTTGATGAAGAATGAATAAAATGTGCAGTTGATATAGACTGAAAATGTTAGTAATGATGTTTTGAATAGTAGACTGCAACAAGAAGATGAGAAAAATAACGACTTTAATTGTTAACAACCGAAAATTATATAACCTGAAGCGACAAAGTTATGACCACAGAAGCAAATTTCACGCTCAATTAAAATATGTGACCGAAAACGAGAAAACTTTTGAAATCTATGGCCAAAAAGAAGAATTCTACGGACATTCAAAATCTATGGCCAAAAAAAATATTCTATGGCCGAAAACAAGAATTCTATGGCCAAAAAAAATACCACCCTTTTTTAATTCACCTGGTACCCCTTTCAAAACATATCCCACGGGCGACTGGTATGCCTCTTTAAAAAAATCTACTTTTGTTCAAAAAATTTTTGGAAGATGGAGATTAAAAATGGCAATACTTCTTTTTGTAGCAAACATACAGGATGTGTCAAGAAAATTTAGGGTTTTAAAATGACCGTAACTTTTTTTTAAGAGCTATTATCTAAATTTTGCTCGCCCACAAATTTTTTTCGGTGTATGATATCAAAAACACGATTTTTTTGGTTCTTCTGTGGTTCAGGTTCTGGTCTCTGGATGGATTTTGGATGGGCAAGGCCAAAACCACACGGGGGACCAAGCAAAAATCGTGTTTTTGACATTACATACTGAAAAAATATTGTCGACGAGCAAAATCAATTGGTGAAAGCACAATTTCGATAATCGTTAAAAAGTTACAGCTATTTTAAACCCTGAAATTTCTTGACACATCCTGCACTTTTTTACCGCAAATTTTACTTTTTGTTGCAGAAAAGTATATTTGAGGCAAAAAAAGTATTGCCCATTTAAAACTAAGGAGCAAAACGCACCATTCTAGCAGCTTGTTCAGCCTGCTGCTGTTTGTTGGTCCAAACAGCCCTTTTTTCAGTGCATTTGGCCAGACAGTCCTCGATTTTGGTCACACACCCACTGTTCTCCCTGTATAAGTAAAAATGAAATTATCTTAAATGGCATTCAGATTGGTTTTCCTACTTTTTCAGCTTCTTCAGCAAGTCCTGCAGCATGGAGCAGTTATTCACCAACTTGTCGGTGCTCATCTTGGGCAGAGGAGCTACCCTTGTGATTGCATTGCAGCACTTGTTCAGTAGGTCTCGAATGTCCTCTCTCACCATCTTGTCACTGAAAATAAATGCAAATATGTAATGTATGTGGTTGTTAAAAGTGGACAGCAACCACTTACGGTGCTTGTTCCTCATTGCGGATTGTGGCAAGACTGCTCAGAAGCAACACTGAAATTTGAAAAAAACGTTGAAGATACCCGAAATGGCCGGAGTAGCTCAGATCGCATAACTCAAAATTACGTATTACCAACTTCTAAGGATGTTTTACACCGTTTAATCGATAGAAAACATGTTTCAATGGGGTGTTAGTACATTTTTCGCCAAAAAAATTGACCAAAAATCGACCTTTTACCCTGGGAGACCAAGGTGAAAGGTATTGCAGGTTATCTGGATACCTTTTTATGTAAGGACATTCTACCTCGTTTTGGTCACTGGACCTGGGCAAAAATAGACTTTATATGCATTTTATGATCAAGACTCTTGCTCGGAATCATGTCTAAGGTAAGTGAGTATGCGCGTCTCCAACTCTCAAGCCCCTGCGCCCCCTCTGACAGTTATGCTCCTCCGACCCCCAAGCCCTCGGTGCTTGGGGTTGAGATGCGCACACCCACATACCTTAAACACAAATCACTCGAAAGTGACTCTGGATGCATAAAAACAGTATGCATACCAGAGTTTCTTTATGCGGTAGTCCCCAGTTAACAAAACTATTCAAAGTCCATCTTCTTAAGGGCTCCAGCTACTCTTCAGTACCCATTACCTTGGTCCCCCAAGGCAAAAAATCGATTTTTGGTTCGAGCATCCCTTAAAAACGTGTTTTCTATCGTTTGAAGGGTCTAAAACACCATTAAAGTTGATAAAACGCGATTTTGAGTTATGCTATCTGAGCTACTTTGGCCCCCGGAATAGCATGTTTTTAACACTCCGATGGTCGTGCGTAGTCTTCAGGGCTTTCATTTCAGAACTTATCGCTGAACACGATGATGTTTCAGTTTTGAAAAATTTTCGACAAAAAAGTTTCGCTAGAGCTATTTGAAAATTAGAAAGAGCAGCTTCACAAGTAAATCGACCATGCTGAGCACGAATCCGGTGTCGAAATTTTAAAAATTGACAATGTATAGTTTTGGCAAGCAGTAGCTCCATAAAGTGACCTATCTTACAGAGTTCGTAACTTTCCATGGAAAAACATTTTTAATATTTTTTGACTCGCAAGATTCTTGAAAATCATGGTTTTTTATTTAATTCCTCAAAATATTGCTAAAACTTATACCTTCTCGTCAAGCAAAAAATAGAAAAAGAATTTTTCTAAATTCGTTTAAAAATTTTGAGAGTGAAGTGTCGGACAAGTTGTAAGGTTAGGGGGCAATGAAAAACTTAGGAATCAGCGGTCTGGATCAATTTCTTTCAAATGTTTGAAGGGTTTTCTTCACCCGAAAAATCAAGGTTTTGATTTTAAAATAAAAAATTTTGTTGTTTTTTCTTAATTGCGTATGCTTAATATGCACTTACCAAGCCTGCCCAAATCATTGCATTTGTAAGAGGAGAGTATAGCCAAGTTGAATATCTTGTAGATGTGGTGGGCATAGCTTCCAGATCGTTCTATGTCTGCCCTTGAAATCTCCACCACGTTCTAAACACGCAAATGGATTGAAGAATAGCCAAAACTTAGGCAATGACTACCTCAAACAGGGAAGTGGATGAATTGATTGGAGGAGCAGTAGTGTTGCCCCGTTTCTTGGCTGCAGCTGCACCCGTAACAGGCAATAGAAGACGGTCGAATAGCAGGTCAGTGCACGCCTTGTTGTCTCCCTTGCCGAATTCCGACTTGGCCAACCTGAAGCAGGCCTTGTAGTGGGGAAACTTGGCCATAATGGTCTCGAAAGCATTCATGCAGGTAGAATGAATCTGGATTTGTTGGCTCACTGCATCCACCAGGCTGTCAACCTGCAACAACATATAAAGTTCACTAATGCAACAAATAATTTTCAATCTTCAAAGTACATTGTGTTTCAAGACATTCGGCGGTTTTTAAAACAGCCATAACTTTTTTCCTAGAGTGATTTTTAAAATTCTGTTTTCGCCAATCGATTTTTCTCGCCGACAATATTTTTTAGTGTTTAATACCAAAAACAATTTGCTTAGTCCCCTGTAGTTTTGGCGCTGGACTGAGGATGGTCTCTGGATATCTAGAACCAAAACCACAGTGACCAAGCAAAAATCGTGTTTTTCACACTATGTACCAAAAGAATATTTGTGACTACTACCCTTTGCCTTGGGTGAGCAAGGCAAAGTTCGCGTAGGACCCTAATTTGGAATAACTTACGGTTGTCCGGACATCTGCTGCCAAACTATTTTTTGTTGACTGTTGGTGGTGAATAGCAGTAGCCAAGCAGCTGGGCTCTTTCATAAACAAGTCTGCACTAGCAGTTTTGGTCTCAACTCCATGACGGGTGAACAACTGTAGATAGGCATTGAGTGTGTGCAAAGTGGACAAGGAAGAATGCAGAGAAGACTTGAGCGAAAACTTGTTCATATTCTTCCACTCATTCACTTTCTTCAGTGCATACGAGTGCAGCTTGTAGTGGATTTCAAGAGGCTCGAAGTTGATCTAAACAACAAATAGGTTGAATTTCAGGGTAGCGTACAAATAAATAGATGACCAATAATTACCTGTTTGCTGCGATGGATTTTCTGTGGATACAAATAGCCTTCCTGCTCCAATGCTAGAGCACTCTCGTGGTAAAGCTTGCATATCTGAATTGCAGTGATAATGAAATCTGTATGTTTGGTTTTGTTGTGAAATCGGAAGTATAAGGAGTCTTGGATAAACTTTTGCTGGCCAATTTCGACCAAGATTCATGGAAACACTTCTGTCAAATTTGTTAGCCAATTCGTCTGGAGTAAAACTACTGAGAACTACTCCCAGGTAGCTGCTTTCGATAGAAAATTTGGTAATGGACGTTTTGAAGGGACTGTCCCTGCCATGTCACTAAAAACATTCGACACTTCGTAAAAATGTCCAGGTTTGGGGAAAAAGTGCCCAGTTTTTGTGAAAAAGGTTCTTAAAAATTGAAAAAAGTGGGAAGTTTTATGACTGTTTGACTAAAACCAACTGAAACAAAAATCTGGTCACTTTTTCATAAAAACTAGGCACTTTTTCCCCAATCTCAGCACTTTTCTTTTTTGTCCAAAACATTCGAGTGACGGTGCTTTTTGACTGGATCTTTGCCAGAAAGCGTATGGTAATCGACCTACAATATTATTGATCCGCAAAAAAACACGGCAAAACCTGGAGGCTTTATGGTTTTTAATAATTTTCACTACTTTTAGTTCACAACTAACCTTTTCCGGAGCTTCACCCAACTTTTCAGCTATCTTAGCTAGGAAATAAGTGGACAGCCAGGGAACTTCCGCTGGAGAATCATTATGTTTGCGGGCCAACTCCTAGAAACTTTCATCAACAAACTAAGCAAATTGAAAACGACTTACAAAGTGGACTCTACACTTCAATAGCATTCCATCCATCTTGCCTCTCGCCTTTCGCCGCTTTTCTTCCTCCACGTCGCTCTGAACAAAAAAACTATTTAGTTAAGGTTAGAAAATAAACCAAGCTAACATACCCTGGCGGAAAACCTCTTGATTCTGGTTCTCACTTGATAGGTGATAGTGGCAATATCCAGATGGGCTTCACAAAAGTCGGGCTTCAAATAGATGGACATTTTGAAAGGGAACAGGAACTGATCCACTTGGTCTACTAGCTCATGAGATGGCAACTGCAAAATCGATTTTTAGATAGTCCATTAGAAATGGGATGGAATTCCGATTTCCGTCTTCTGATTTCCGGCACTTTTTTTAGCAAAATCGAAATCCTTGCGATATTTGGGACTAGACTGTCAAAACAGACCTAACAAAAAAGTTCGAAAATTGGATTGAAAAAATGTCGGACCCTAGGCGGAAAAGAACTTTTGGGGGTGCCATTGTATAGAATTTCGACTGTACAGGGGCTACATGTTACATAAAGCAAGTCCTGTTTTAGGATTTACACACTAAATGAACTAAGTCTTATCCTAGGACCAGTGTTTCGATGAGCTCACTCCGAGTGTGGATCTCGCTTGAAATTCTCATTGAGAATCTCACTCACTCTCCCTCACTGGAGTTTTTCTCAGTTCTCACTCTCACTCACTGACCGTGAGGATAAATTTTGTTCTCACTCTCTCACTCACAGCCAAAAAAAACGTCCTCATCGAAACACTGCCCAGGACTAACACATTCAATTGCGTAAATTCTATTTGAGGACTTCAGTAAAACATGATTTTTTCAAAAAATAGGGTGTGGGCCTATTAGAACTTGTGGGCCTATTTTTGACTGCCCTTCAGCATGTGGGCCTGTTAGAGGAAATACGGCAGTAATAGACTTAAAAAATTAAGTCAAAAAAGTATCGGACCCAAGGCGGTTTTATTAATGGGAGCGTGAGCTGTAATTAGCATCAACACCAAAAAAACTCACCATGATGTACTCGTTTGCCAAGTTTCTAGCATACATGTACCTGGAAAAAATATTGTTTAGCTAAAATTCACTGTTTTTCATATGTTACCAAACAGAAGATTGTAGCTGGCTGTCCAAATATGGGTTGGCTATAGCCAAACAACACCTGATCGTCTTCATCCTGTCCTGATTAGGAGTATTGATGTTATTACGGTGTTGCGCCAGACTGCTCAAGTACAGGCACTTGGCTGACAGGCTTAACTGATCCTTCCTGTCTTCACTGACATCATGAAGGTATTGTCTAGATTGGGTGCTCAGAATGTTTCTTGGATCTCCGTCAGTTTGGTATTCTTCAGCGTATTCGAGAGCAACTCCGTCTGGGTCAGTTACTGCAAATTATAAAATATAAAGGGATTGTCAAGAAAAAAGGTATTGTAAAAACCTTCTCTGAGCTCCATGACTGGTGGTTGTTTGCAGAAATCAAGAAGTTGTGCCCCCAGCTGAGGCTCAACCTCTAGTACAAACTTGAAGACCCTTGAGATGACATCCACCAAGTCAGGAGACACCTTCTCCAGCGAATAGACCAGCGGCAATGGCTGGGGAAGCAGCAAGGGCAGGATGGTCTGCGCCAAGCCCCAGTCGGCACGCCATTTGCACTGGGAGGCGTGGTCATCATATTTGCGCAGACTCTTGCTTTCACTGTAATTATTGCTATTGGCAAATAATTGCTTCCTGACTTGGCATTTCTTCCTAATTAGCTTATTCTTTGTTCCCCCCTATGCTTTTTGATTCAACTGATCTTTCGAGTCTAAAATTATTTGGTGAACCATAGTGTTTTTTGTTGAAAAAATGAGTAAAAACAGGAAAATATCAAAACTGTAATTTGAATACAAATAAACATAAAACGCCCGAAAATTATTATAATACTTCTAGCCTCATTAAAAAACAGCCTAATATTTAGGGTTGGCGACGTAAATATGTCACTTTTGGACATTTTTGAATTTTAGCTCTAAAAACCACCTGTTTTTTTTTCTCGCTGATACCATCTTTAGAATTTGACGATTTTTTCAACAAAGTGGTATATCAAGCTTTCAAATTAGTTCAGAAAATTTTCATACACGTGGCCTTTTTTTTTTTCGACGTGGGGCGACGTCGAAACCTAGAATGTAGTGCAGATTTCGAGGGCAGACATAGAACGATCTGGAAGCTATGCCCACCACATCTACAAGATATTCAACTTGGCTATACTCTCCTCTTACAAATGCAATGATTTGGGCAGGCTTGGTAAGTGCATATTAAGTATACGCAGAGGAATGTTTTATTAATGTTAAAACACACCTTCTGGGTACCTAAGGGGTGTGGTACTATTACCTCAGTAAACCTGAGCAACCAAATTTTGTGGAAAAGGACCATTTACGAACTCTATTGCTTATAAGAACTCGCTGCTAATTTCGACATTGCTATTTTTGCGGCGCTGTTTTCACTCAACTCGGTGTGTACTTAGTGAAACTCAACTATATATTTCAAAAATACTCCAAACACTTACCCAAAAGCACAGTTAATGCATTGGTAGACCTCAACTTGCACATTCTCCACAATCGCTAAGTATTTTCGGTCAGAGGCTAATGCACTTTTCACCGCTGGCAAACTCATAGTTTCCGCTAATTCGTCTAGGAAGAAACGCAAGAATCTGCCCTGAAATAAAATTTCTAGTTATTTTACTAATCAGTGTTCCAAAATCCACCTCTTCCTGGTCACACTTCTGTGCTTCTCCCAGGGCTTCATGCGCTTTCATCAACACCATCAAAGCTTTGGTGGGCAGACAGTTCTCATCTTGGTCTCGCCTTGTATAAGTTTCTTCGTAGAACTGCACCAAGTTGCTTTCATTTAAATCACCCTCGCAATACTTGGAAATCCTGTGGCAAATTATCCATAAGGTAGTTGAACTGTAGAATTGCTCGGAAGAGACCATGTCGGCCAGCATTTTGCCCAATCCGCACACTAGAGAATCGCTAAGTTTGGCAAAATCTATGTCTTTCCTGAAGTAACTGAGGCCTCTTTTAAGCGCTTTTTTGGCTTCTCTCTTCGGCAGGCACTTTTGATGCAGGCGTTTGAGAATTCTAGAAATGTGAAAAATAAAAATTTAGATAGTTTATAGTGGATTGAGTGGAGCAACGGTAGGAATGTAAATATGCACATCACCAAATGTTCTAGATGCAAGTCCGATTCCTCCTAGCAGTATAATTTTTCCAAAAAGAGATCTTCTAAATTGAGTAGGCACCAATTTTTGAATACTTTCTATTTGAAAATTTTGACAATAACTTACCCATCTGCCTACACGTCCCTCCTCCCCCATAAAATATTCCAAATATCCCCATAAAATATTTTTTGGATTTTTTATAGAAATAAGCAGAAGTTTATCATAAAATTTAATATTTCCCTTTTTTTAAATTTTGCTTAAATTTTTTATAATTTTATAAAAATTTAAGTAGTAAATACCGTATTTCCTCTAATAGAGCCCCCGGGGGCTTTATTTTTTGGATGCCCGAAAATCGGAAAATTTGGAATTCGATCTCGAGATTTTTGGGTGCTCAACTAAAATCTGAAAAGTGCGATCGGTAGAGTTCGTGGGAGTTAAGAAAACGCGTAAAACAGCTTTGCAAAAAATTGACTCTGGGCTGAGATATAGGTCCTCAAAGTTAGGGGGCTCTATTAGGGGGGCTATATTAGAGGAAATACGGTAATCATAAAGAATGGATCCAGTCCACCCTCTCTGCAACACTCCCTACCCTTGAACTGCTAGAGTTCCGACATTTAAATTCTTACGTCAAAAGATATTCCACAGCCAGAGCAAGATTATCAGTTTTCAGAGCACACTCCACCAACAAAAAGAGTTGGTCAATCTGCACTTCTTCGGAAGCCTCGGACCAGTCAAAGTGGTGCAATAAGCCATATTGAAGCTGAAACATACACTAGTCAAAACAAACCAAAAATTTGTTTAGTCATTCAGTATTACCTCGTCATATTGTTCTGACTCCTTCAGCCGATCAATTTGTTGAGCATTGAAGAGTCTCCACTCCTCATATAACAGTCCACTCACATTCAGCAGTGAAATACACCCATTGCCAAAACTAGCATGGCTCTGGACTCGCTCACCGTCTCTCATCAGTGCTACCAACTCCAACATGTTTATGTATCGGTGGAGGAATGCGATGTTTCCTTCAGCAGGTAGACCTATTTCCTCTGGCTTCAGTTGAGCAATAAGCCACTGATAGCGAATTTCGACCATTCGTTGAAGTGATGCATTTGGTGAAGGATGAGGAGAGTTATTTTTAACTGACGACTGGTCCATGTCTTCCTCCAAAGCACTGGTCTTTTCACTGATCGTATGTCTTTGGAGTCGCTGGATGGTGGCTGAAAATATTATTATTTTTTTCATTATGATGGCTAAGGTAAAATTCGATTAGTTTTTTTGAATCGGTAGATTAAAAAACTGATTCTTGTCAACCCGGTTTTTCCAAAAAATTATTTTTTTGTAGCAAAACCCAAATCTTGCTGGATCCGGTTCTTGATTTTTTTGGCCAAGGCACCGGTTTTCGGTTAACCGATCGGATTTCCTACTGATAACTGTAAAGATAGAGTCTAGCAAAAAAGCTGTAAATTACACTATTTTTATAGCTGGGCGAATTGCCGGCCACTTTGAAATGGCTCGGGCATATTCCGCCATAGGGAAACCTAATCCTTGCATTTTATTTGAAAAAAGTGAAAGAAAATTACCATCGATAGCTCCCGAAGAAGCATTAGCATTTTTCTCCTCCAACATTCTGTTAAGCAAATCAGCCATCATTTTCATGTCACTTTCCGGAAAGCCACTTCGCTGTGAAATAGCAGTCAGGGAAGACACATCCAATTTTTCTAACTCACATCTTGAATTCTTTGGGGTCTGAACAGAAGAAGAGCATGCACTCTTTTGTGGTTCAACATCTTCTAAAACAGCAAAAATACAAACAAATATTTTTTTATAAAAGTAATTAAATTGCCTTTTGCACTCGTACCTCCGACTGCCTGTCTTGTAGCAAAGTAGGTTTGGAGAATAGACAGAGCTCTAGGTGAGCCTAATTCAGCAGCCAACAAGTGAATACACATTTCATCCCAGGCAATATTCGTGGTGGAAACATTCTTTAGAGCACCAACGAAAGTATCACTCCAGCGGATGTAGACTTGCCTAAACAACACAAATCCATAAATAATCATTTTTCCAAACTTCAAAGAAAAACTTCCAACCTGAAGACCTCAGCCTCCGCCACAGTTATTGAACGAAAGCAGTTATCCTGCAAGTCGATAGCAATCCACTTCAAAAAGCCGAACAAACACTGTTGAATGCCCATTTCCGAAGTCTCCACCCATTTCTCAGCCAGTTCTTTAACAGAAGGTAGAGGCAATAACTCACTCTTCAAACAGTCCATGCTACTATTAAGACAATTTCTTGCAGTACCCATAGATAGACGTTTCGAAAGTGGAGATGGAGGGGCTTCTAGCGTTCTCGGAATGCCCATTAGACGAAGCAGCTGAAAAGAAAAAAATATTGTAGAAAGTAAAGGTGAGCAAAATTACAAACTCACATCAGATTTATTGGTATCACCCTCTGTTTCCGCTGTAGAAAATTGAGAGTTGTCAAGATCTTCCACAAATCTGGTAGACCTTCGACAACGAACAGAGTCATCAGCATAGAGAGCAGCGTCATCTTTATCGTTGCCATTAATATCTTGAGTGAACTGCCTCCTCAACTTGCGAGAATTCTTTTCTGTTGCTGATGGCAATTTTTTCTTCGACTTGTTCTTTTGAAGTGATATTTGTGGGCGATCCTAAATTTTTTGAATCATTCCTTGTGACCAAAATTACAGTTTGAGTCAAATACTACCAGTTAAAAGCCAAAATTTGGGTAGGCGTTTCCGCGCTAATGGGACATTTTTTGGTTTCACCCCTTTTTCGGATTTTTTGCAGTTTGGGACACACATTTGAGTCTGTCCTACCCTGTCACGGCTTTAAAAAACGTTCGAAAAGTTCCGATTATGATTTTTAGACGTGTTTCCGAAAAGCTCTCCGTGACCGTGGGTCATAAATACCACAACCACCCCCCTAAAAGGTTCATGAATAACCCCCTTAGTCCGTCCTAACGGACGCTGGCCTACCGAGGCCTAAGCTTAAAAGATACCCCATGAATAATTAACTCGAATTTTCAAAAAATTGATCTTTTTGATGCTTTTATGTGTATTTTTTACAAAATTTTGAGTATGTGACCCCTCAACTGAAAGCCTATTTCAGTGGCTACACAGTGGTATAAAAATTTCTTCATTTAGTTCACAAAATTGATCTATTTCGATAAAAACACTTTCGAGTCAGACAACTCGAAATCGAGTTGCACAATGAGTTGCACCGGGGTGGGTCAATTTTTTACACCTTTTCTTTTGGCCGTAAATTTTTGTTCTGACACAATTTCGAAATTCTGTAAACGCAGATCGACTCAGAATATCATAAGAATTTTTTTGATGTATAATGTCAAAAACACGATTTTTGCTTGGTCCCCAAGAAAAGGTGTAAAAAAACAAATCATCCTGTGGTTTGGACCTAGCCTGTCCAGAGACCAGGACCCAAACCACAGGGGGGACCAAGCAAAAATAGTGTTTTTGACATTATATACCAAAAAAATTTTTATGAAATTCCGAGTCGATCTGCGTTTACAGAATTTCGAAATCGTGTCAGAACAAAAAGTTACGGCCAAAAGAAAAGGTGCAAAAAAATTGGCCCACCCGGTACAATAAAAAACACCAAAAGTGTTATTTTTTAGACTAAAAATTGACATAAAGGTGCATAATTTCATGTGCTATCATCTGGTAGAGCCGTTTTTGAAAAACAGGACGATATGAAAACCTCAAGTTTTTTATGAAAAAATCAGATTTTTCCGAATAAAATCGAGATTTTTGAGATTTTTTAAGGCTCTGCCTAAATTTAAAAAAATCAAAAAATGCAAAAACAGTCAAAAATAAATAAAATTCAGAAAGGTGCGAATTAAAAAAATGCCCCAAAAGTGCGGAAATATACCACATGCCGCAAAATTTTATTTTTTCAATGTAAAACTCACCTTTGGGATGAAATAAGTTGTGAAATATTGTGTTTCTTCAACAATCGAATCAAGCATATCATCCAGCACCTCTTCTACACATTTGAACAGATCCTCAGATAACACAGCATCGTCATCTTGAAGGCTTTGACAAGGCTGATTGATTGTCTGAAGTTTTTTTTAATTATAAAATTTGATGTAAGAAGGAAAAAGTAAAACTGACTTCAAATTGTTCATTTGTTTGTGCAACATCACTTATTTCATCATCAGCGGACATTAGTAGATTGAGCTCATCTTCCTTCTCCTCCACAATAATGGATTGTTCTGAGATCTTAAACCCACAAAATAATAAAATCAATCAGAAAAGTGCCTACCAAAGAGAAATTTTCGATGCGGTCAAAGGCATCGCAAAGCAATGAACCCAGCTGTTCCACTCTAAATAACAAAAAAAGTTCTATGGAAAATTCTAACCGACACTTACTTCATATCCATGTCCAGCCTTAGCCGCAGGGGAGCGTAGACTTCAACTTGAGTTAAAATCTCAACAAAAGGATTTAGTCTGGCATCTTCTAAGTTGTTTGGGCCTTTTGACATAAAATTAGCAATTTTGTCGCCAATCTAAATAGATAATTAACAAATTTTCTGGATAAGCGAAAATCTTGCCTGTTTGTCCACCTTTGCATCTAGCGGTTTTTGAAAGTTTTCACCCACAAATTTCTTGTCGCTAAACTCTTTCCAAATGGCAGCACTGTGAGAAATATGGAAGCGAATGTAGTGAGCCAGGCGGTGGTCCTTGCATTGAGCAAATATTTTTTGAAGATAAATGAAGCACTCTGAAATAGTTGACTGTGAGCACATTTTTTCACATACAGTGGACTCTCGAAGTAACGTCACCCCTCAAGTTGTTCCCGCCTAGGGTCCGACACTTTTTTTAACCCAGATTTGGATTTTTTTTGGCAAATGTGATTTGCTAGAAGTTTTTGTCAGTTGTCTATAGCTGGTCTAGCCCAATTGGGTTCCGATTTTACTAATCTTTTCTAAAAATCGCAAAAGTTCTGCCTAAAAGACCCGTGCCTCTCGATATAACGTCACCATTAAAAAACAAGGTGACAATATATACTTTAGGCAAAACTGTTAAAATTTTTAGAAATCGATTGATATAATCGTAATCCTTGCAATTTTTTGGACTAGACAAACCAAAGAGAACTGGCAAAAAAGTTCAATATCTGGGTTAAAAAGAGTCAGATCCCAGGCGGTAACGAACTTGAGAGGAGTGTCCGTTTTTTCGTTGGTAGACTGCATCACGATAAAGGTACCATGAAAGTTCTGTTGTAAAAAATGAAGGAGTAGGAGAGATTCCCAAGCGCGGAAATCATCTTTATTGCACTGCTTAAAGCAGAATTCAGCTGTTGACCACTCACTAATTTTGGCTGCTGCTTTTCCGCACTCATACCACAGCTCTGAAAGCTCGGGGCGAACAGATAAGGCCTACAAAGAATGGTATAGTATGCAAAGTCAACTAATGCTACACAGTTGATAGCAGTTTTTTGGTGAAAAATACTACCTGCATATAGAAAGGCACAGGATTTTCCACTAATTCAGCAATCGCCACATTAGTTGAAAAGAAGACTTTGGCTAGGTTGGACGCTCTTTGAATGCTAGTCTTAGTTCTGGCTGAGGTCCAATCAAAGTGTGTCCACTGCCCCACTTGGAATTCTTTACTGACAATGGGATTGGCAAGTATATTGAGCAATAGGCGCACGGCTTTGTCTCTCTTGTTAGCTCTGAGAGCCGCAAGAGCCTCTTTGAAGTGTTCATCAATTACTGCTTCCTAAAGTCGATTCTGGATAAGATATTTGGGCGCTAATATAGAATAGGGGTATTCTATATTAGGGTCGATATTTGCTATATAATTGTTTATAACTATTGCTTATAACACTCTGGTGCGTAAACGTTGAGCGGTAGCTAGTGACAATATCAATTTCGGATTCATATTCTGTTTTTAAAAAATCTCAAACGATACCAATTAAAAAACCAATCCTTGATATTGTCACTAGGATTTTTTCTAATAATCTCCCCAGTAAAATTATTATGGACAAAAGGAAGTTTTAAAATTGCGGTCTTATCGAAAAAAAGCTGTATTGTGAATATATAAATAGCAACTAACCTGTGCTTCAGCAGATTCTTGTCTTTGTTCGTCATCTCCCAACTCACTCCATGAATCAGATACATAGCTTCTAGATGGGCTTTCCTCCGACTCAACCCCTTCATTGAATTTTATGAAACGGGCTCCCTAGAAGAGCAATAAATTTCGACAAATCAGCTAAAGATAAGACCCACTTTTCCTGCCTCATCCTGATGGACACGAGTAGGTGTCTGTGGTTTGCTGGTGGATGGCTCCTCAGGATCTGGTGTTGTTTGTTTGCTCGACTCTGCATCATTAATAAGGTCATCTATGCTGTCGCTGCTTCCAGTGCTCTCATCATCATCCTCCTCGTCCATCTCTTCTATTACTGTACAAACCCGGGATTCTGTTTGGTCGTCAGCAGCTGGTTTGGCTGAGGTAGAAGCAGCTCCTTGACTGCTGATATCTTCTATTTTAATTTCATCCTCTTCTTCAGTATCCTCTTCCTCAGCTGAACAACAAGATTTTAAATATACAGGGTATGTTGAGAAATTTTCTGGTTTTGAAATGGTCATATTTTTTTCTAGAGCGTCTTTTTAAATTCGCCAATTGATCTTACTTGCCGACAATATTTTTCGGTATATAATATCAAAAACACAATTTTCGCTTGGTCCCCCTGTGGTTTGGGCCATATCAATCCAGGAGGCACCCACAGATGCTACAGACCAGGACACAAAACACAGAGAGGACCAGCAAAAATGGTGTTTTTGCATTGTACACCAAAAATTTTGAATTTTGAAAAACGCGTGAAAACAAGTTACGATTACTTGTAACCAGGTAATTACAACCACTTGACACCCCCTGTATTTCAAAACTTTTTTTATAGAGGGACTAACCAGTAAAATCAGTGTCATCTCCAGATTCCTGGGTCAGATCGATTTCAACCATATGGCGAGAACTTGACCGTACATCCATTAGTGATGTTTTTTGGTTTCAAATACCCGAGCACTATCTGAAGAAAAAGCAGCATTAACAATACAATGATTAAAAAGTTTGATAGGCCAATCAAAAAGTCGAACTTTTTTCATCTTAAAAACAAGAGAGAGACGTGGTCAAAAATCAATAATTTTGAAATAATGACCGCTGAACAATTGAGAAAAAATGTACAACTAAAGAAATATTTATAGGCGAGCCAGTTAAAAATATTTTTTTAAAAGTACTGTAAGTCAGTAAATTTCAGCATTTTCAGGTCGGAAAAGAAGTTTTGAATGATAAAAGTGTATAGTTAAAACTATAAAGATAAGATATCAGAAATATATATATATAGTGAAGATAAGATCCTTTATCGGATTAAAACATGATATACATAAACTTCGCATTACAAACTCCTTCTTGCACAGCGAGTATTATCTTCTCTTAACACACTGAATACGGCTGATTTTGAGACCCACCGTGAAAGCTTTTAAAATCATGTTTCAGAGATTTTTTTTGCAGAGTTTGCATAATTCAGTTTCATGCAAGGACTGCGCAAAAAAAATTGCGGTATGGCGTATATGTGCGAAAATCGCAAAAATCCATGATATCATGGATTTGAGCATTTTCAAATTCCCGCCTTACATAATTCTCAGGAAAGTTCAGTTTTTAGTTCACATATGCCAATTCTGAAGCCAGATTCGTGCTCAGCGTGGTCAATTTACTGATAAAAGTGTGATCAGAAAAATAAAATGAATTCATCGCACAATCCGGATTTCGCCTTGGTCCCCGCTTACCGTATTCTCTCTAATAGAGCGGCACCCCTGAGAGGTTTAGAAAAAAATGAGCGAATTATTTATTGTATTATGAACTTCAATTTGTTCAAATAACAGCATTTTTACTTGAATTTTGTGATTTCGAAAGCAGTCGTGAATCAGTGTGCGACAATAACTGCACAAGAATCAGTACCACTGTATATTTTATTTTTCGAGGTATCCATATTACACAATTCTATGAGGACTGGATGATGCATGCTGACAAAGAACTGACCAAAGCAGGCAACCCAAAAGCTGTTTCGATCGCCGTCTACTTACAATGGATTGTCGATGCCTGAGAAAGTCTGCCAACAACACTTATCTCCAATTCGTTCAAAGTCTGTGGGATCACCAATGCTACACATGGGTCAGAGGATGATCAGATTCACTGCTTTCAAAAAGATGGTTCAGTGTCGACTGGTCGTGTCAAGCTACAGCGAGCTCGCAATGACAAAGAATTGGACGAACTTCTTGAAGAAATTGATCTAGAAGAGGAGCAAGACATGTTTGACGATAATAGTGATGTTTCACTCGATTGTTGATAAAATTGTGGGAGTTGTAAATAAAGAATGTTTGTTTGAATCTGCAAAGTTCCACTCGATGAGTTTTCAGTGTAACAAATTTCATATAAGTTTTTGAGAAATGTGAAAGTCAAAAAATAGAGCGGCACTCTCTATTTGAACGGCACTCTCTAATAGAGCGGCACCCCCTAGGGGGGTTGAAAAATAGAGCGGCATGCCGCTCTATTAGAGAGAATACGGGAATTTCTTTAAGCCACAGTCAACTAAAAACTGGACTCTTCTGAGAATTATGTAAGGCGGGAATTTGAAAATGCTCAAATCCATGATACCGTATGGATTTTTGCGATTTTTGCACATAGACGCGATACCGCAATTTTTTGCGCAGTCCGTGCACAAAACTAAAATGTGCAAACTCTGCAAAAAAAATTTCTGAAACATGATTTTAAAAGCTTTTACGGGGGGTCTCAAAATCAGCCATATTCAGAGTGTTAATATTCAGATAAAAAATATTGGTCTGAGAAATGCAATCCTGACTAAATTTACCTAAAAAAATCTAAAATTTCAAATTCAGACTGTGCAATTACAAGGGTAAATGCTTTAAAATAGATTTTCTATCCTCTCGGCTCCCAAAAATGTATGACAAACCAAAAAAATTATAACAAAGTTAAAAAAAATCAACAAAGCTAAAAGCAAGAGTTGCTTTGCAAGTCGTACCTATTTTCGAAAAATTGAGATGAAAACAAAAACTTTAATTAAGAAATTTAAATGTGGCGCTATTTTATAGAGCTTTGGCGTTAAGCCAATTGAAGAGCAAGAACAATTTTTTGTGCTATTTTCATGTATTTGTAGCACGCTTTTTGAAACTTGTCAAAATTCGAAATTCACAGCCTTTCAAAATTTGAATTTCTTTGTATTCCAACTCAAACAAAACGCCAAGAATTTCATTGTAATTTTTTTCGCTTTATTTTTTAATCTTTTGTTACCTTAACGTCAGATAGTTATTTCAAGATTTAAAATATTCGACTTGAAAATCGGCATTACATTAAAAGATAAAAGTAACTTTATTCTGATTCAACTTCTAACACAAAATTCAGGTCAAAAAGCACATTACGCACATAAGACTCCTCAATAAGTTTCTTCAAAATCACTGGACAACTGTTTATTGAAGCAAATCTTCTTTCATCGCTGTTGACTTTTCGGTGTATAGAATCAATTGACTGCTCCAACAGCAACCCCCAAAAATGGTGTAGTTTTACGAATTCTCCAACATGTGAGCATAGAAGGTGGCACTTGGGCGTCACGGAAGCATCCGGTAAGTTTTGCTGAATAATCAAATTTTGTACGTACGGAAAAGTCACT
Organism: Ditylenchus weischeri; assembly: GCA_029231635.1. Classification (NCBI taxonomy): domain Eukaryota; kingdom Metazoa; phylum Nematoda; class Chromadorea; order Rhabditida; family Anguinidae; genus Ditylenchus; species Ditylenchus weischeri. The sequence goes on along the minus strand of JAMRYI010000030.1, from coordinate 502,917 downwards.
CCAGAACATTTGAACAACTCCGCCTTCAGGCACAAGATGACTTACCTTGTGCGTGGGAGCGAAGATGTATTTTCCGATTTCAAAAGATACAATTGTAGATACAATACAAAAAATCGAAATAAGCGAAATAAGCCAAGGTAGGAATAAACATGAGTTATTTAATCATACCAATTCTTTTTTCTTCGGCTCAACAAGTCTAATTAGAAGAATTTCCCTGTCCCTTTGGAGCTTGGCAATGACATCTACATATAGTATTTTTGTCGGTGTCTCACGCTTTTAAATGTCCGTTACCATTTTTAACCCACTTCCCGATTGTATTATATTTTGTTCTCATCATATCTAAGGGTAAATCGGGGTCGCTGAGAATGCTAATGCTATCAGAATTGACATGTGATGCTTAAAATTTTGAGTTTTGCCAGAAAAGTGGGAAAAACCAGGTATGCTCAAGGGGGTCTTCGAACCTGTGACCCCAAATTTTTTTTCATTTTTAGTTTATTTTGGCGCCTGTTAAGGCGCCTGTTCGGCTTGTCACTGGTAAAGTTGACTTGAAAACTGGCTGTAGTCCGTTTTGGTACACTGCTACCTTAAAAGCTGCTACCTTGAAAGCTCACAATAAATATTTTGGTGTCATTTTTATTTCTCTACAACTCTGTAAAGACCAAATCTGTACTAAGATTGCTCTGCGAAAAGTTATAGGCAATTGTTATGCTGGTGGTTGACTTTTCTCGACTCGACTTTTTCATACATTTTTGATTATTGACGGTATTTTATTATGGTAAATAAGTAAATGATACGTGATTAGAAAGCATATTGTCTGTCTATTATTATGCATTTTCAAGATTTTTCGAAAGTTTGAAAGGGACTGAGTTACGGCATGCCAAAAGTTTCTGAAAATTTTCAAAATGACCAATTTTTTCAAATGCATTTTTCTCGAAAATTTCCACAGTAACTGAAAATTCTACAAATAGATTCGGATTCAGCATGAAAAACTGCACTAGAATCAACCGACATCACAATCGGCCGTTCCCGTGTTAAGGCCAACCAAAATAGTATATTTGTGGGTGACGTCATAAAAGCAGGTTATCAAAATCCGTCATAATGGATTTACATGTAAATATTATTAATTCGATTTTTTTTCAGTACAAGGAATAACAATTACGGCTGAGAAAACGCCAACTTCTAACTTGATTTTGCCAAACGTAGCAAGACTCCAATTAGAATTTGAAAATTTTGTTAATAGCGAGACATCATCCGCTTTCATCAAATCTTTAGCTAAAGCAGTGCTATTTGCGTTGAACAAAAAAATTGAGCGAATGAATAAAACAACAGCACTAGAATTCTGGACAATATATAACAAGGTTAGTAAAAAAGAGTAATATTTCTGAAAACAGAAAAATAAACAACAATTCAGAAATTCCCCATGTTGTCGCTAGTTGCCAAAAAATACCTACCCATACAGGCCTCTAGCCTGCTAGGCCACCCCGAATGCCACCTCATTTTTCAAAATATGAAAAATTGAAAAAAGCCACCCGGTGGTCTGAAAAGCTACCCCTTGCCAACGGAGGAAGGACAACTCCTTACAAAACCCAACTCTTTACCCCAACTCCTTACAAAACCAAACTCTTTACCCCAACTCCTTACAAAACCCAACTCCTTACTCCAACTCTTACATTTTTTTGAATCTATTATTCGATACACTTGTTCCGATCCGGTTTTTTTATTTATTGATAGTGGCGTTGAAGGCGTTAAAAGGCGTTGAGTGCGTACCACGGATTAATCCGAAAATTCTGTAGATTTGACTTGACACATCTGGAGCCATCTTGACCCATAAAAGCTGGGTGAGCCCTTGGCCCGGACATGTCAACTCCCGGGCTTTCTTTTTTAAGCAGCGTATAGCCGTTAGGCTTAGGCTTAGGCCCATATGATTCAAGATATGATATCATGGCTGATATCATTACTCAAAAATAATATTTGAAGCAAGACTGTAAGGAGTGTAAGGATGTATAGTATATATAAAATGTAAGGAGTGTATAAAATGTAAAGAGTTGGGTTTTGTAAGGAGCTGGGGAAAGGAGTTGGGCTTGTAAGGAGTTGACCCTCATCCTTGCCAACCCTGTTTCCAACCTTGTTCACGTTTATTCAAAGCTATTTTATTTTAGCATGCAATAATTGGTCGTTGAAGTCACAAATGGATGTTTCATTTTCAAGAATTTTGCCAGACTCATCATGGAAGACCAATTCTCTCCCAGCCAGCTTTGATTTACTGATCCAAACACGATATTGGATGTCTGCAACTGTTTTTGTGGTCCAAAAGCCTCCTACTATGAAGCAAGGAGGAAACAAATCACAGAATATAACTGAGATCACCTTCGCTGACTCGAGTACTCTTGCTTGAAGCAATTCTACCTCTTTGTTAGCCTCTTCCATGCATACCTGTAAATTTATATGAATCTTGTGTGGTTAAAAAAGCCAGTTACCTTAAATAACTGGTTTCTAACCGTGAATTGGGGCTGATGGTGCATGACTAGTTTGGAAATCTGACTATTCACAGTGACCAGTTTGCAGCAGGTGAAGTAGTCCAGGAATCCAATCACATCGTTCAACACCTCCATTGGTAGTCGACAACGACGAACAGGGTTGGACATCGGCTAAGCTAAAATTGGCTTTTTTTAAATGTGGACGGAATCAGAAAATAAAAGCCATAGTAATTATACAATCTAATCTTTTTTCAAAGAAGACAAGATAGACGACTATCTTTCTCTTACAGTCCAGTCTTGTATAACAACGGCTTGATATGGCGGCACCCTCTATATAACGGCAGATTGATCCTTTTTCATCCCCGAGGAGTGAATCATAATAAACCAATCTTTCCTTAACATTGTTCACGCCCTTAACCAATATATTATGCATGTTATTATTTGAAAATGAATACCAATAGAGACCAGTGATTCGAGGAATAAATAGGAATGAGGAGCAGTTCGAAAGCAAATATCTCCACATCGGTTCTACCGGAGAATCCGGTCCCATTTTTGCCTTGGTCCCCCTGTTGTTTTTTGGAATGTAATTGTAGATCGGCGTTATGCAATTGTTTCTTGTCGAGAGTGATCACCTCAGTCAAAGGCTTCAGTTTGCTACAATCCGACTACGTCAGCTGTTCTGTATCTGTCTAGTGAAGATGTGCTATCTGTATTTGTTGGACTGAACTTGATCAAGAACTGTATGAATTGCGTGAAATGCGGAAAGGCGATGAGTATCAACAAACGTGCCGAGTTGCAAGATGGGACACAAGTAAATTATCGTTTTATAAGACATTTTGAAAAGATTTTCAAAAGGCTGTCGTATATCGAATATCTGTGCTGGAACAATTATTTGAACAAATTTCTATGATACATAGAATCGACAATTATGATTAGTGGAATTCTATTAGTGTTTACATGTCCTGTGTTTAGTAATGTATAAAAATTTGACAATCCGATACCAATGCGATAAGATCAGTGTTGTTCCGGCGCCGATCTCTTTTCAAAAGAGTCCCCGGCGCCGAGCGCCTCCATAAAAATATTTTTTGGCGCCAGCGCCGGCGCCGGGATGAAAATTTGGGTTTCGCTGTATATATTAAAAAAATTGTATTTTTATTGACAGGTATATTGACAAGTATAATGTTTCATAATTTTTACAGAAAATTCAAAGGTACATTTAGATGTTTATAAATTTTTTGATTAAAATTAAGCAAACATTTCAATTTTATGAGATTCGGGCCGGAATTGGATTTATGACTACTAGTATTAAATATAAGCTGTGAGAATAATCTTTCAACTGATTCTGAAGTGGCTGGCATTGGTAAAGCCACAAAAGCTAGCTTTGAAAGCTTTGCAAACTCCTGAATTAATAATTACCGTATTACCTCTATTAAGGCCCCACCCTCGACTTGGAGGACCTATATCTCAGCCCAGAGAAAATAGTTTGCAAATCTGTTTATTGTGTTTTTCTTAACTCTCAAGAGCTCTACCGATTCCGCTTTTTTGATTTTTGTTGAGCACCAAAATCTCGAGATAGACCTCAAATTTTTCTGGTTTTTGGGGGTTTGAAAAATAAGGCCCCATGGGGCCTTATTAGAGGAAATACGGTAATCCAAAATAATTCAACTTTTGCTTCTTACCTGGCTTTTTTCGGCCCAAAAATCTAACCCTGACTCCTTACTTTTTTTTCAATACAACATCAAAATAAGTGCAGACATCTGCAAGATATTTTTTGAACCTGAGACCCCAAAATTTTTTACCCTATTTTAGTTTATTCTGGGCTTGTATTTGTTGTTCTGCTTGTATTTGTTATCTTGAGTAAAATTTAAAATTTGATGGTATATTGATGAATTTTATGGTACTTTGGTGTTTCAAGAGCAGCTTCTTATAAACTTTAAATTCGAAGAGCAGGTTTATAAGCAAATCGGCAATGCCGAACATGAATCTAATGTCAAAATTAAAATTTTGCCGATCGAGAAACAAGTAATAAAAAAATTCATTACCATAAAGACATATTTTCTGTGGATTTCAAAAGCTTCGGTGGCTAAAGAAGAAGAAGGTTTGTCACTTTTTGATCTCAATGACTTGTGGCTCCGTTTTACACATTTTTTTAAAGTGTTATTCCAATGTAGAAAGGTCGCTTTCCAAATTTCGTGGCCAACGTCTGATGAAGAATTGTCGGCAGCAAACTTCCGCGGGTGTTTATGTATTTGGCAAGGTTGACCATACGACTCACAGTGACTGGATTATTGGTACGTCAATATTTAGATTGAAGTGTAAAAATTGTTATTTTTTTAAGTCAAATCCGCGGGATTGGCAATACTCGACAAGAAGCTCTTTGTGTCAACCAGTGATCCGGCTCTTCCAAAAGATCTCGAATTCTTACAAATCCAAGTTCCTAAAGACGTCACCATTCGTTCTCTTGAGACTTGTGGTGCTTGGGTACGATTGGCTGAAAACCTGTTGAAGTTCGTTTTTTTAGTAATTTTATGATAGAAAAAAGTCTATTTGCAGGAAAAGTCCTGAGTTGTCTCAGTGGAGCTGGCCTTTTGACGTCAATTACTTGATTCAGCAGTACACACACTTTCGTTATGAGTCATCAACGACAATGGATAAACCAATAAGAATCGATGAAAATGTTTTGGAGTCAAAATTATGACGGCGATAAAAAACAATAAAAGATTAGCAAAATTATGTATGGATTTTGTAGGCCTGCATATCTATACAAGATTGTATATTTTGCGAACCATGGCTATAGGACACTCTTAGGGTGACTTTTCGTGCTGAGCACCAAATAGTAGGTCCTATGATTATATTCTGAGCAGTTTTTTTCGATTTTGCGTGTAAAATGGATCCCCTGAGAGCGGAAAATACGAGCATAGCTTGAAGGATGAGGTAAGTGTGGAGAAGAAAAGAGCCTCATAGATTTGAGCGAAAAAAAACCCCAGTGTCTTAGAGGGTCACGGTGTGAATTTCGCTTCTCCTTTTTCCAAATCTGTCTGTAACTTTTTTGCAAATGTACTCACATATATTTGGAATTCCTGCGAGTCACTACCTGTGACCTCTTTATCATTGTTTGTACAGTTTTAAAAAGGTAATAAAAGCATTCATACACTCCAAATCTGTTTGATTTCGCAAAAATATACGCTGTCAATCAAAAGCAAGCTGCAACCCGAAAATGAGTGAAGCAGCGGAAGAAGTGTTGTCATAGCAACTCACCCAATTTGGCATTCCAACCAACCTGATTTTCTCATTTTTGCTTTTATAGACAATAATGTCGCTTTTCCACGTTCAAGAATGGTACAACAACATAATCCCGGGAGCTCGGTCCATAGCTATAGCTCAACTGGTCGACTATAGAGGTTTACAAACTGAAAATAACTAATTTTTTGATCAGTTTTTACGCAGATCAGCTGGTAATTGGCAGTTTGGAGGGCTTGCTCACAGTGCTGGATCCAGGTCGTGATCTGGAACACAGACAAGAAATGTCTGTCATTGTAGAACAGCAGCTAGGGAAATCTATTTTGCAAGTTTCCACAGGAAAATTCTTGGGCAACTACGATCAGGGTTAGTGAAGAGTACGGTCGTAAATGCAAAAAATCATATTATTTAGTTCTGATAGCTGCCCTACTACCTCGCTCACTCATCTATTTTCGGTTGCTTTCAAGTGAGCTTTTCTAATTTTTCAAATGAGCATAGGGCCTTTTTTTGGTGCATTTTTTTCAAATTCGCACCTTCTTTTAAAACCTTCCTTTTTTTCGCACCTTTTTTTCTTTCAAAAGTTTTGTGATTTGGGTAACTGTAAACAGTTAACTCATATTACAACTTGGATTATTTGGAATTATATTATATTCCATTCTTTAGATGAAGAAGAGTCATATAGACTAGAGCAAATTTTTGAGCATAAACTGCCAGGCGAAATCGCTTATAACATGTGCCAGGGCCACTTTGGCAGAAGTCACATAACCCAAATTTGTGTCCAATCCATTAGTGGCTCATTGTGGGTGTTTGATGGAGAGAACAGAGCGCTGGACAAAAGAATTAACGACTGTCTGCATCCAGGCCCTATTGAGTACACCACCTTTTCAGAGTCCATGCTGCTCACCTCTGGTGGTTATTTATCTTCCATTCGATACAATATGTTGACCACTGCAACTGGAGCGGGAGGACAGGCAAAGAAGTTGAACGTAGGTTAATTTTGATAATAGAAACAATAGGATAAGCACAAGCTAAAAATGTATTGTAAATCACAGGTTTAGTAATTCGTTTCAATTTTATACAAAAAAGTTCCGTGGAGTAACAACTCAAAATAACGGAAACGGCAAATATCAGAACGGCAAATATAGTAACTCACACAGAATACTTTTATGCGAAACAATAAACAGAGGTAACACTAAAGAACATTGGAAATTATTCGAAAATCGTGGAAGCTCGGAGCTGTTGATCGAAACATCTTCTTGTGCCACCATTGATGAATTGACAGGCGTTTCGAGCAGAATCTACACTTGAGAACCATAAGTCAGCCGAACTAAAGATTCAGAAAGTGATTGTAGTCCAATTCAAAAATAGCAAGAAATTACATTTGTGCATTGGAGCTGTGCACGTCGACATCTTTTAAGTCACCGAACCAACCGTGTAGAGTGTTCATAATAGCCGCGTAGTCAGTCTGCGGGGGTATCCAGTGAATATGAACTCCAAAAGTACCACTAGGAGGCACTCGAGAGACTGACGGAGGCACCAGAAATCGGCACAACTAAAGAATAAATATACAAAAAATCTTCTTGTTACAAAACATACCTTAAACCGAGAAGAATGACAGTTCAAAATTGTTGATGGTCCATCAGATCGATTTATCTGCTAAAAGATCCAATATCAACCCGTGCTTTACCGCTTCGAAAAATCACTTACCACAGCTAGAGTACTAGGGAAGTCATCGAAATCATTATTAGAATAAATCAGAGGCACCACAGGGTGAGTCTCTGGAGAATTCGTAAAGAAGTCAAAGTTACTGGGCTCAACCTTAGCCTAAAATTTGCGGTAAAAATTTTAAGAAAAAAGAGCAAAACACATAAAGGAAGAGCTGAGACCTCGGATATCACTGAGATTTTTTCTTCATTTACAGGATTAGTGAATTTTCGTACGTCTTCCATCTAAAAATCGTAAACAAACAGGTAGAACGCTCGATCGATAAAACAAAACCTTATAAATACAACGACCAGAAGAATTTGTACCACCGGTTCTTGTTTTGTTGGAAATGGCCACATAAACTCGCTCATCTTCGGAATTTGATGACGACCCGGTTTCAGTGAAGATTCCTTCGCATCGAGTAGTATAATTGTTCTGAAATAACAAAGGCTAAACTTCTTTTTCAGTTTCACAGTAAAAATACATTTTTGGCCGAGTTGGATGTCATCTGAATAATGTTTCCCTAAAAAGTTACGGCAAATTTAAATAATAATAATTTTAGTGCCAAAAATAATTGAATGGTGCAGGATCAAAATACCCAAAGACAAAATACCAAATTACAAAATACCCAAAGTACAAAATACCCAATGGTCAAAATACACAATGGTCAAAATACCCAATGGACAAAATACCCAATGGTCAAAATACCCAATGGTCAAAATAACCCAAGACAAAATACCCAAAGACAGAATACCCAATATTGTCTAAGGATTCAAGTATCATTCGTACGTCCATTGCTCAATGATGTCTAAGCCATTGAAAATATAGAAAAAAGCTGATGTAGGAGTGAAAAGGGCTTTATGATTAAGAGTTTTTTTTTTGGTGGACTTTTGATGGCCTATCAACATTTAAAGCCATAAGGTGCAAATTAGATGTTGTGTTATTATGATAATAGCATATAGTGCACATTATTTGCACAATATGCATATTAGGTATTTTGTCTTTGGGTGTTTTGTCTTGGGTTATTTTGACCATTGGGTATTTTGACCATTGGGTATTTTGTCCATCGGGTATTTTGACCATTGGGTATTTTGACCGTTGGGTATTTTGTCCGTTAGGTATTTTGTCCGTTGGGTATTTTGTAATTGGGTATTTTGTCTTTGGGTATTTTGATCCTGCACCAATTGAATCCCTAGATCTAAACACGGAAAAACAGCACCCACCAGGGTTATGAAGGTTTTCGATTACTGCCTGACCGGGGCTAGGTTTTTTAAAGCTACGTTCACATATTGTTCAAATAAAACTTTTCCCTTCTGGATTTACGGAACTAAAACATGATTCATATATCAGCGATTACGTATTGTGACAAACAACTCTTGCTGCATTTTGAGTTATACCATTTCCCTCTCCATTTCGTAGACAAATGGTCATCAACAGAGCACAGATAGTCACTGTTCGGGAGATCGTTCATGAGCTCATCGCGGATATATGGGAAGCTATATGAAATATGAGGCGCTTCGGAAAATAAATTGACGAAGATAGTGGTAGGGCAAATGCCTCAAAAATGAAATATGCGGAAAACGCGCAATTAAAAATTGAAGATTTTGAATGGGGTGGTTATACTCATATTTAGCCGAACACGAGTGTTCACATACTCCGACTTTGACTGCGACTCCGACTACCTATGTGAACACCAGTGATTGGAAAAGCCAAGGCCAAAAATAGAAAGCCGAAAATAGAAAGCCAAATTTTGGCCGGCAAAAACTTGGCTTTGTGTTTTTTGGCTTTGGCTTTGAATTTGGCCGAGGCAAATTTTGGCCGGCAATTTTGGCTTTGGCCAGCCTTTTTTGAGTTTGACTCTCCAATTTGGGCTTTTGTCACTATATTTAGTATACTCGATCCTATCTTATTACTGAATAAATGCCTTTTTCTGTTTCCTTTGTTACGGTTCATGCTATTATATCAATTTTTCGTGTTTTAGTGATCAATCGTCAGCTACATCTGAGGCTTCTCAACAATCTCCAAACAGCAATCGTAAAGATCCAATATGGGAGAAGTTCACTGAAACGGAAAAAAGCGGAAAGAAACGTGCTGTCTGCAAAGAGTGTGCTAAGGTATCAGATTTTTATCTTCGTTGGACGCCAAAACCCCTTCTCACTTGATTAATTTAGGACTTTCTACCAAAGTGTTTAGCTATTAAAAAAAATTGGGAGGACCAACACATGGAAAACTAATGCGTAGAAGGAGAACCTGTTACTAAAAAACTGAGAAAGTCTTTGGGAGACAACAGGTTACATTATGTTGGTTTTTGTCTTCGCTGAAAGTGATGCTGTTTTGAGAAAATCAGATCTTGATTCAGCGTTCACTAAAGTGCTTGCCATCCCGGCTTTGTCATTGAATACATTTTTGCATCTTCACATGCGTAATTTCTTATACTCGCTCAACGAAAAATATGAGGTATGATACATCAAAGCTTTGGTTTATCATTTTTATTCGTTTTCCAGATACCGAAGTCGCATCGAATCTTGAAAGTTAAACTTCTAAGATGTTATCAAGAGATAAAAGAATCAATTTTGAGAGTGAATTCTTTGATAAGAATGATCAATTACCTGTGATGTTTGGGTTGATGCCTCAAATAAGAACTTTTATCTTGGTAGCATTTTATTCTTTTTGGCCTGATTTATTTTGTGTTAGGTGTTACACTGCACTTCTGCAATTTCGGAGTTTTGAAATGTATTTTCTTGGGACTGAGACCGTTGCTTGAATCGCATACAGGTGCATATCTTCAGAGGGAAACGGAATCGATTTTGAATGAATACGATCTGTCACTTCTTGGTGTCTTCAAAGTCGTGACTGACAACGGATCGAATATGGACTTCTATGTTTGAGACTGTAAGTAATTTGTTGTACCTTAAGTAACCGCATAAGTTTTGCGATCGAATATCGTACTCTGGCTATGTTTGCAGTGGAGGTTTTGAGTGTGCCTGCAACCAGCGCACCGATCGAAGGAATATTCTCTAGCAAAGGACTTGTAGCAACAAACAGGAGAAATCGAACAAAATTCGATTTGCTAAATGCGCAGCTTGTCATTTACTATAAGGGAACGTCCATAAATTATGTCACGCTGACAGGGGGGGTTGGGGGTAGGGGGTCCCAGCCCAATCTGACAAAATCTGACAGAGGGGGTGGGGGTAAATGGTCTTTTTTCTGACAGGAATGTCAGATTTCACAGAAAATTTTCTTGAATAGTTTAAATCAGTTTTGAAAATTTTGACCTAATTTTTTGTGTATTTGTTTATCTGTTTTGCACGTTATATAAAAAATAAATGTATTTATAGCAAAATAAGATTAAAACATATAGTCCATATTTTATTATGGCTCATATTTTAAGTTTTCCATTTTTAATTCTTGATAGTTTTCTTGAAGGGCTCGCACTTGCCTCATTTCCTCAGCCAAATCTACTTCGTCTTCAATGACGGTTTCTTCAGGATCCTGGAAATCCATGAAATCCATTTCAAATTCATGTGCATTTTTCCGTTTGACGCTAGACATATAAAGCCGACAATGCTTACACATCGTTTTCTCGTACTTGTCTTTCATAGTTGGGCAGTACTGATCAAAGCAAATGGGTTCAGAAAAGCAGCTGCTGAGTGCGAGTCTGTCTGCCAAATCTCCAAATTCAGGTTTTTCATCACCCTCTTCAGCTACTCTTGGTCCTCTTGCGTCAAAAACACATGGGATAGGCGCAGGGAGAAATGATGGTAGGAAATTTGGAAGTTTTGCACATCGGTAACCTCCACAGCACCAGTCTTCTCCGCATTTTCGGATCTGCAGTGTGTAAAGACTTTGGCGGACATGCTCTGTGAGCCAATGTTCTCCAGGAAGAGATGGCAATTCCGCGGCATCTTTTTCGATGTACTGTGCAAAAACTTGGTGGCCATTGATTGTCTAAACGTATTTTCAAATATTCCAGGTTAAATTTTTATACTAAAAAATTACCATTTCTGACCAAACGTCATAAAGTATTTCTGCCGCAGCTTTAAAGTTCTGCCTCTCTAATTCTCCATTAATGGTTTTGCCTGAAGAATCAAGGTGAGTCCCAAATGTGGTGACTGGTAGTACAACACCGGATAGATGCTTTGAAAGCGGTGCCATTCTTCTTTCCACTGGAATGATCCAGCAGTTAACTCCTCCTCCTCCGCCCCCCCGTTCCTGCAGCCACACTTCCTCCTACTCCTGCCAGCAACTCTTTGATTGACGACAACATCACCATCGTAGATGCATTTTTATAGGCTTACTGTGATAGTGCTAATATCTGCAGTCTACTTTATGAACCAATACCTGAAGCTCCGAAAGTTGGATATCCTTTCGGCCAATGAAATGGTCTCAAGCATCAAAAAAAAACAAGGCCTTAGAAAAGAAGAGGCGAATAAGTGAGTCAAGACCAAGCTAACACATATTTACGAAAAAACTATTTTGTATGCTATTGAAATTTCAGTATGCAACTATAATATAAAAATACCTTTTGAACCGGTTAACCGGTTGAACCGGTTGAACTGGCAACCCGGTATATAATATATACAATGTAAAATTTGGAAGTCTAAAGTTGTGTCAGAAAACTGTCAGATTTTAATAAGGGGGCGGTGGTTCCGGCCCATTCTGACATCTTCTGACAGGGGGTGGGGGTCGCCAAAACCGGGCTGTCAGTCTGACATAATTTATGGACGTTCCCTAATAGTGAAATTTTGTGTTAGATGTTCAATTATGCTAAAAAAGTTATGATAAATTGTGTTTTTGGAAATAAAAGTTTATTATGTGGTAAGGAAGAAGAAGTACATCACAGTTAATAGGTAGAAGAAGTTAACAAAAGTGAAAAAGTTGGACGACTAACGTCGAAAACGGCTAGCCAAAAGGAAAAAAAGGCTATACGAAGCTCGAAGCACTGGCCAAAGCCAAAAGCACTTGCCAAAATCACAAAGCCAAACTTTAGTGTTCGGAGGCGCGCCTCCGGCTCCAACTACTGTATGTGAATACGCAAGAGTCGGAGGCGAAGTCGGAGCAGTGATTGGAAAAGCCAAACGCAAAGCCAAAGCCGAAAATGCCGGCTAAAGCCAAACGCAAAGCCAAAAACGAAAAGCCAAATTTTGGCCGGCCAAAGTTTGGCTTTTCGTTTTTGGCTTTGGCCAGCATTTTTGGCTTTGGCTTTGCGTTTGGCTTTGGCTTTTCCAATCACTGATCCGACTTCGCCTCCGACTCTTGCGAATTCACATACAGCAGTTGGAGCCGGAGGCGCGCCTCCGAATACTCGCTTTATGAACACCAAACATGTTTGATTTTTTGTGTACTAACAAATGTTTTTTTCATAGTTTTCATGTTTCCAATGCTAAATCGGAAAAAGAAACCCGATTTTTTGAGCTAAGTAGAGTTTTTTTTGCGAGTTTTTAGAGTAAACTCACCTATTATCGAAGTGAGTCCGACTTTTACTCCATACTATTCCAAACATTCGAAAACACCTCAAATCACCCTAAACGACATTAAAACGCCAATATCATCAAAAAGTTTTAAACCACCCTTAACGCAAACTGCTATAAATTACGCCAAACGACCCTAAACCACCCAAAACACTGGTTAAGGTTGTTTGGCGTAATTTAAGGTTATTAAAATTATTGAAAGGTGGTTTAGGGCAGGTTGGAGCAGTTTTGTATGTGTAGCGCATTTTAGAGTCGCTTGGGGTGTTTGGGGCTAAGGTACACTATTTGGGGTAGCCCAAAAGTTCGTTTTTTAAGAGGGAAAATATGTCTTAGGCCCTAAAAACGATGGAAAAGGCGAAAAAAGTGTGGGAAGGACGTTTCACGAAAAAAAATTTTCTCGATTGCCTTGGTCCCCCCTGTGGTTTTGGTCATTTTTGCCTTGGTACAAAAAAACGCACTTTTGGGCTACCCCAAATAGTGTACTTTAGCCGTCATAAAACCCCCTGTTGTTTATGTCGAAAATTTGATTTCTATTCACTAATAAACATGTAGAGGGCATAGAGGACAAGTTGGCTCTTATTATTTTTATCTTGAGAACCCAGAAAGATGAGATTTGAGCATAGTTTTGTTGACTTGGCCTATCGCATAAATAAACTCTGGTATGCATGCTTTTTCATGCATTCAGAGTCACTTTCGAGTGATTTGTGTCTAAGGTATGTGGGTGTGCGCTTCTCAACTCCAGCCCCCAAGCGCCCTGCGCCCCCTATGGGGTCGCAGGGGGCTTGAGAGTTAGAGATGCGCGCACTCACTTACCTTCCGGATACGGACGATTCATCACAACGCCGATTCATCACAACGGACAATTCATCACAACTCCTCAAAAAGGGACAATTCATCACAACTCCTTAAAAAGGGACAATTCATCACATCAAACAAAAATGGGAAAATTTATCACAATGTCAAAAAAAATTGTCTTGAACAGATTTCTGTCAGTTATTATTTCTCATTTTTCTTGTTAGTGACGTTTACTTGCGATTCTTCTTTTTTCTTTTTTTCTCTGCATTTTCATTCACCTCAATTTTTCGCTCATTGATTTGACCTTTCTAGTAAACATGGACGCTAACAACTTCTTCCGCAATGGTCGATTCAGTTTCGGTGCTCTTGGTCAAGCTGTGGGATTAGATGCAAATGCTCTAATGAGAATTCTGCAGAATGCTCTGAATCAGGCGCCAGTTCCTCTGGTGATACAGCCAATCGAAGTGCAAGCCATAATGGAAGAAAACGTGAGTTTTATCTCCCAATATTCTTATCTGCTTTTGTTTTTTCTAGGACTACATCACCATGGTCAAATCGGAAAAAGGCAACGACAAGGCAGTGCACAGAGGATTTCAATTTCTGCAGCATCGGAATCCAATGTTCCCAGTCCGTTGGTGGTCCTGCTATGAGAGAACTCTTGCTGGGGAAGACTGAACGAATAACTTTGCAGAGGCTGCTCATCGCCGACTACTATTGTGTGGAAATATTATTCGTAACTATTATTGTTGTGACACGACATCGAGTCTTCTGTTGACTCGTGTCGTCTATTGTTATTTGTGATCATTTTCGTTCCGCTGTTATAAATCTTGTTGGTTTGCTCTGCTATCTCTCTCTCAAGCTCTCCAGAACACAACAACTACACACTGCTCTTGGCGTGGATCATCCGAATGTGGCTCGTTTTCTCCAAGATCTCAAAAAAATTCAGCGAACTCACGACAAGCGTTATGAAGAGTACTTAGCCAACGTCGCAGCACCAAAAAAGCGGAAGGTCTACACAGAAGCAGACAGAAGAATCCTGGGCAAAGTGAGTCTCTACGAAGGTGAAAATTTGATGGAATATTTGAGGGCTGGCCCACAATATTGTTATGGATCAGTAAATGTGTGGTTAAATTTGTCGTTGTGTTTGTTGTTATGTTTGTTGGAAAAAATAAAAATCAATCTTTGATATAGGTTTTCGAAGAAAATAAAGTTTTTTGTTTGATCATCAGTTCAAATGGTAAGGTTGTGATGAATTGTCCCTTTTTAAGGAGTTGTGATGAATTGTCCCTTTTTAAGGAGTTGTGATGAATTGTCCGTTGTGATGAATCGGCGTTGTGATGAATTGTCACGTACCGCTTACCTTCGACATAATTCCGAGAAGTACTCTAGATCATAAAATGCATATAGAGTCTCTTTTTGCACAGCTCCAGTTGCCAAAACGGAATAAAATACCGCACGAAAAATGACCAAAAACCATAGGGGGGACCAAGGCAATCAAGAAATTTTTTTTTCGAAAAACGTCCTTCCCACACTTTTTTCGCCTTTTCTATCGTTTTTAGGGCCTGAGACATACTTTCCCTTAAAAAAAGCACTTTTGAGCTACCCCAAATAATGTACTCCTGCCGTGTTTGGTAATGTTCTGTGTGGTTAAGACTGTTTGTGGTGAATTAATTTGGTTCGGAGTGGTTTGATGTGATAAAAAAAATTACGAGTAACTCCTAATCTAGAACTCTACTCGTGTGACTGAAACGAGTTGAGTTGAAGTAACTCGTTATCTTTGACCTACTTGGCAGTCTAAGACGGGTAGAGCAGCTCACGATTCATATTTGATTCAAAACCTATTGAATATCTGAATACGGCCCCAGAGGCTCTAGTACAGTATATTTTGTTACATATTTATTAAAACAAAGAAAACAAATGAAAAAGCTAACAAAAGTGCAAAAAAAATTAAAACTTAAAAATTCGGTGTTCACATACCTGTGACTCCCGACTCTGACTGCGACTCCATTGTGAACACACCACCAAAAAGGAGGCGAAGTCGCAGTGTGTTCACAATGCCGTCAGAGTCGCAGTATATGAACACTCCGGGAAAACAGAGTCAGAGTCGCAGGGTGTTCACAATGGCGTCAGAGTCGGAGTCACAGTATGTGAACTGTTGCACGAAATTGTAGTCAGAGTCGGAAGTGTTCACATACTACGGAGTATGTGAACGTAGCTTAAAATATTTGTACGCAATACATAATCGTATGGTTGGGTGATGGGAAAATTCCCGGGGAAAATTGGGTCATGGGACGTTTCGCCAACGCCATTTCGCCAGCGGATTTTTCACCAACGCCGTTTTGCTAACGCCGTCTCACCAACACCGATTCGCTATAACTGACCAAATAGAGAACTAAACAATAAACTATTTGGAAAAAAATAGGGTTGGCCATTGTCCAACATTGTCCGAAAAAATTGCGATTGTCCGATAAACAAGGAAAATGACGGGACAAATGTCCGCGTTTGCAATTGTCCGACAATTGCAAAGACAAGTGACCAAATAAGTATCTGACCAAATAACATATTTGAGCAATTACTTATTTGAATTTTTATATATTTGGCCAATCGCATATTTGGTCTCGTACTTGTTTTATAAAAGAATATTTGGTCAATTTACTCTTTGGTATAGAGCAGACCTGTGCACGGTCCGGCCCGGAAAGCTTGGTATCAATTTTTCTCAAGCTGGATTGGGGAATCTCACCTATCTTTACTTCACCATCATGCCTTTCGGCTGTTTTCCATCAATAATTTTCATGTTTTCCAATTATTAGAATAGCTCACGGTTAGGTATTTTGAAATCGGTCGGCTATCAAATGCACCTGTTCTTCCACAATGGTTCACAGTTGGAGTAATTTAGTTGAAAAGGCTACAGTTTGGATACTCGGCTGATGGTCTGTTTTGGTTGATATCCACATGAATGTCCCGGAAAAACAAAATTTAGTCAAAATTAAAAACAAACCATTTATTTTGACGTGAAATCGTGCAAGGAATCAGGTTGGACAGGACCGAAATTGCGATTTTACCCATCTTAAAACCAAAACCCGGGGTAGGTACTAGCTATGCCCACCTGGAAAGCCAAAACACAAAAGTAGAAAAAAATATGCTGACATACGTATAATCGTGTGGGTAATTGAGTTTATTAAGGCCAGTTTGTGCAGTTGAACTTAGCAAGAACACTAGTAGCCATGGAGAGATGATGTGATTGAATTTTAGCACCACAATCGAAGAAGCGGCTCAGAAGCAAGGGCTAGCTGTTTCTGTTCGATGATGAAGAATTGGGCGTTTTTGCTGACTCCAAACATCAGCACATCTTCTTCTCTCTCCTCCTCAAGGCTCCAAGCTTGTCTGTTGTTGCTTTGATTCTCAGTCACATCTCGTGGAATAAGCCTAAATGACAGTGAGTTATGTAGTCAGAAAATGAAAAGGGAACAGATGGAAAATATGGTTTCAACATTATATAGTTTTTTACCTTTCGAAGTATGTACGCGTAGGAGTTATGACTTACGACTGGATGGCTAGCTCTAGGAAGTTCTTCTCTAATATCCGCAGGAAATTCAACAACTGGTCTTCATCCACCTTGATAAGTTATCGTAGCATGGGTTTTACACCCGTGATTTCAACAAACTCATTTTTCTTGAGATCACTTTCAGCACAATGAGAAAAGCAGGCATAACGCATTCCAGAGGAAGTAGAAATAGCCAACTATGGTTGAAGGCGAATATCATGATCTGGAATCAATGATCCGGGTCTTTTCCACTGCCGACTTTTGCTTGGCAGACTGGACACACCATTTTTGCGAATATACGAATAATTCTAAGAGATATATAATAAGCTGTTTTCCTAGAAAAGAAGCAAAGTGAAACGAATATATTATCTCATTGCTAAGACCCTGTGGAGGATTATTGGATTGCAATGTTAACAACAACTAAAAAGGGATTAGAATCATCAAAAATAAACAAATCATAATTCAAAGTCCGTGTTTCAAACACTATCACAGGTTGGAATGGCAACCACATGGAAAAACAGACCAGCAAAGGCAAAGTATATATTTGAACATTTTGATGCCTTATGCAGTTTAAACTTTTCATCTACGCCGCTCACTTATATTGGATAATCTAAAGAAAAGAAAGGATGGAACAAAAAAGTTGGCAGACAGTCAGTAAAAACGTATCTACATTCGCTTATCTTCAATATGGTGAGCTGCTGTTTCATCAGAATTCTGAAGAATTCAAATTCGATGTCAAGAATCCCACGTAAACCTAAAAAGCGCGAAAACCACACTAAGAAAAAGACGGCAAATAATTGATAAAAACTTATCTAATGAATTTCGAGGCAACAACTTGGCTTCTTCTTTTAATAATCTGAAACAAAAAATACATGAATATAGATGTAGCCACTATAATTCAACTAGCTATACACAAAAACCAAATGGGCGACCACAAAGTAACAGCGGGTCGGCGGACCCGACCGAAAATCAATTGAGAAGTCAAAAATGACCGCCAAAAAAATTGTTTGCGTTTTCAAAATATTTTACGCAAATTTTGTGATAATTATTTTTATTTTTTCATGTCTCCGGGAATTCAAAAATCAACAATTGCTGTTGCCGCATGCTCTTTTAAAGGGGCGTGCCCGCGCTAATAAGAGGTGGTACCCGGGAATTCAAAATTTTTTGGTAACCATTAAACTTCTGTATGGATTTTTCAACTTGGTTTCTAAATTTGACACAAAATGCCCAACTTCGCGAGTCTCTAAAATTTTTATTTTTTTACTTTCTTAAATATTTTCTTTTCCAAACTTGCTCTATGCAAATGTTCCCCGTGGTTAAGAATAATTTCAGGACTTAAAAAAAAATTGAAATTTTTCCGCACCATGATACCGGTATCATGGTTTTTCCTATTTTATCAAGATTTCACCTAGAATCACCAACCCGACGCATAACTTTATTGACATAAGCAACAACACCAAACAAATGAAACACCAATAATATAACAACAACTCTATTCTTCCATGGCTTCATCAGCAATAGAAAAGAAACGCCTCTATGGGCCTGGACTGCCTAATGCTGACGATGCACTGAGGCAACTGGTGGACGAAGTGGAAGAACGCCTGGCCTGCCTTACGCTATTCGACCATGATGAAGAAGAAGCGAGCTTCGAGGATTGTCGTAGTATTTGCTAGTAGCCCGAGTTTTTATTAAAATTTTGTACCACCATCTGGGTACTCCTACCCACTCTCCATGCTTAACATCCCCCCTCCCAGCCTTACTAATTTAATTACCTGGTATACCTACCCACTCTGCTGACATACCTATTCACTCCCCTGCCCTACCTAGCCACCCACTTTACCTACCTACCCACTTAACTAGCATATCTTTTTAAAAAAAAGTATGCCCCAAGATCATGCTCTATTTTTTCACCAAATTTAAGGCGAGGAATGGGAGTACCAAAGTGGTAATACCTAGGTAGTGCTACTCATGTGGGGTTTCTCAGCTAAGTTTATTATTACCGGGCGTCCTGACTGAAGACAAACAAAGGATAAAAATAAAGTAATAGTCCTCAAGACTCAGGTCAGGATATCTGAATATAGATAGTAGATTTAGGAATTGAATAAATTTGTGGGCTGAGAACGGAAAAAATTATGTTATAGCGAGTTTATGTTGTAGCGATTTATGTTATATCGAGAGTCAGTTTGACTATTTTTATAATCAGACCAACTAAATAAAAAAAAGTTATGTTATAACGAGTTTTATGTTATATCTAGTTATGTTATAGCGAGGTTTGACTGTATTTTCTTTTTTAGATTGATTGGACATTGAATCTTGGAGACACAGCACTTGATATGACAGTTATAGGTAGTTTTTGTCAACTATTGTAGACTTAAGCCAATAATTTGAATTTAGGAGTACTGCCTATTCAACCCTCTATTGTGGTGCTCTGCAGAAGGAATGTATACTGTAATGTGCATTTACATATATTTATTGACTAAATGAATACTTTGAAGGTGTAACTCACGGTGGAACACCTAGGTTTACAATTCGTCTGCAATGTGTAGCTATGTGTATGATGATTTACAACTCAAGTTGGTGCTTTATCATGATATTTAGGTATATTTTGATTTTTCCAAGTGGGTTATTTACAGACAAGGATGCCGGTATCCAGATTTGTATAGGCACTTCAACTTCCACACTGCTTTTCTACCACGATACGAAAATGTTGTGGAGTGCTCAATTGTCATTTGTTCCTGTGTATGTAAATATTAGCAGCTTTAGGTAACGGCTTTTTAACACATTTAATACATATTAGCGAATTACCTAGTGAGTCTCTTCGCTGTTTGCTGTCCATTCTCTCAGATAATTGCCGAGTGTTCATTGGCTATTTGGGCACTGAGCCTTCTCTCTATCGTATGCCGATCACTGAGTCGAGGTTTATTGACTTTGAACAAAGGAAGAGGGATATGCGAGAATTTGAGGAGACCATCCACAAATACACCAAAGATAATGCAGGTGGTAGTATTACTTATCCTGTAGTTTCTGCTCAAAAATTCTGTTAGAAATGGTTCAGTTTTTAGATGCCCGGAAAATTGGTCTCAACAATAGCTTAAGAGTGCAAATATCACTCAATATGGATCACAAATCTGTAAGAAAACGCTACTTTCCTGATTTTTTAATGTTTTTTTAGATAGCCTACGATGTGAACGAGAATGTGCCTTCAGCCACCGCTGTTGTAACTGTGCTAGGTGTCAAGGATCAAGTGGATGTGCTTTTTCAAGGCGACATTTTTGCCCATCGCACAAATTTTGCCTTCACTTCAAGTAATAAATGAAATTATAAGGGCTGATTTAATGAAATTTTTACTTAGGAGAAACGGGAAACATACCAATAACCATGTTTGTCAAAGACGGTCCAGTGTTGGATCTTAGGTGTCAAATTGTCACCATCACTAATTCGGCTGGTTGGGTGCTTTTTCTTTTTCACTTCTTACGATGTAATAAGTTTTCAGAGGTTCTCACTAATCAAATAACACTGCCCTTACAGTTGGTATGCCGAGAAGCTCCACCTCAACGTACCTCTACCCACAAAATTTCCTTGGATTCAACGATGCCGAGCCTTGAAATTGGTCGATTGTTTCCAGGTTTTTTAGTGGATTGTGGCAAGGCTTAATAAATTTTAAAATGTAGAGTTTGAGCAAGAAAACCAGTCGTCACTGGGTCTTCAACCATATGGTTCATCAGAACTAACTGTGTCCATATTTATTTCCAACAAGACAAGTAAGTAAATATTTGGGGAGGGAGGGAATTTCCGATTTCGGTTAGCATTCCATGAAAGTGTTTTCACTTGAAGTCTAATCACATTTATTTATATAGATAGGTATAGGGTTCAATCTGACTCCACAGACTTTCTTTTTGTTGTGTTTTCTGAGCTTGTTAGAAGGATTAGGCAGCACCAACCGGAAGTCAAAGTACACTGCCCTGTGCCTCTACATCTTTTCCTTACAGCCATCAATCAACATTTGCAGGTGCCGTAATACGTAACTTATACAGGGTTATTCAAGAAATTGTAACACTTTCAAACTGCCATAACTTTTTATCCCCGGCACGATTTCAAAATTTTGTAAACGCAGATCGACTCAGAATTTCATGGCAATTTTTTTGGCATATAACACCCGAAAAAATTTTTTTTTGCAAAAATTCGAAAATTTGCCTTGGTCCCCCCTGTTGTCCATCCAAAGGCCACCTACAGACCAGGAGCCAAACAACAGGGGGGACCAAGCGAACAGGGGGGACCAAGCGAAAGACCAAGCGTGGTTTTGACCTTATATACCAAAAAAATTGCCATGAAATTCTGAGTCGATCTGCGTTTACAAAATTTTGAAATCGTGCCGGGATAAAAAAGTTATGGCAGTTTGAAAGTGTTACAATTTCTTGAATAACCCTGTATTTACTTCAATAATAATAATAACACTTTTTCAGATTGAGCAGAAAAGAGATGTAGCAGATGAACATGTCAAACGGCTGTCTATACAAATGCGCCAGGTGGAGAGTCTGTTGCTGAACAAGCTGAAATCTGATCGAGAGCCTTTCACCAGCTACACCAACGCTTTGATCAATTACACTTATCAAGAGTTGATGACAGGACTAGATGGCTTGATGGAGTTGGAGAGCCAGTTGGAGGAAAAGGGTACTCGATCTGTGAGGGCCTTACTCAATCTAATGAAGGCAGTAATGGAGTTGTCTGGAGTACACTTGCCTTTTGATGGTCGGATAATGGACGGGACAGACCAGGTGAAAATCTCTATGAATGAAGATAATTGGTTTTTTAAAAAGTTTTTTCTTCAGAATTTATCAGAAAGACTAATCCAGTTGTTATCGAGTGATTCCGCCTCATCCGATGCAATAACCAATTCGGCTGAAGAACAAACAGCATCAATCAGTCGACTACTGGTCAGCTTTTGTGAAAGAGGAAGCAGTTTACGAGGAATAGCTGATATTCCTGAAGAAGGGGAACAAGAGGAAGAAGAAGAGGAGAGAAAAGAGAAAGAAAAAAAGGCTAGAGAAGAAGCAATAAGCAAGGTAGAAGAAAGATTCGAATTTGTGGATCTCCAATCCGGCTCTTTACCAGCCAACTTTGGATCAATTACACATACTCAACCGCAATAAATGTGCCTAAAGCAAAAAACCTGTCAAAAGTCACCAAGACATGTACATAAAACATGAAAGTAGCCATAGAAACAGAGACAAAGCATAAACAAATGACCCCGGAATCATACTTTTAGAGAAATTTTCTGAATGTCTTTGTAATTTTTTTTCAATAAAATATAAATTGTTAAAATAAAAATAGACTTTTATTTGATCAAAACAAAAGTAACAGACCATCAACAACAATAATAACTTCAACAAAGACTGAAACAATATTTATTTGAGACCCTAAGCATCGAAGTCATCACGCTCGTTGTTGTAGTTACTGACATGTTGACGAACTTTAGACTCACGCGACCACGTAACACTGTCTGACTGCACTCGAGTAACAAAGAAAGCAGGATCCGTGACCAGTTCTGTTGCCACACGAACATGTCCTTGCTCCACCATTTCATGCGCTTTCTTTACCTAAAATTATAGCATCAGTCACAAAATTCTTTCGGCTAAATAAAAACTCACACTCGGGGCCATCTGCATTTTGAACATAACAACCGGCAATCTCCTGCGGCAGAACGAAGAAGCACTAAAAATATTAAGTCAGGGACGGAGGATACGTTTAGCCGACAACAGAAAATGATCAACTGTAAAACTGAACAACCACATTCTGGCAGTATTTATTTGGTAAAGTATAGAGCATGTAATTTGCTAATAATATCGAAATAACCAATCTCAATTTAACACCCTTTTAATCAAGATCAAAGAGTTGAGTTTCTTTTAGCAGAGATCTTTTTATGCTTACACAAAACTTTTTATGCTTACACAAAATAGATTGCGCTCTACAATCCGTTTGATAAAAATGTTCGAGTTCGATTCTGCAGTTTAATGTATTTCATTGTGACTGTGACAGCTACAATCGTAATACAGTCTAGTCTCGTTTATCCGACACCCCTACCCACCTAGGGTCCGACACTTTTTTAAGCCAATTTTTAAAATGTTTTTCCAGTTGTCTTTGGTTGTTTAGTCCGAAATATCGCAAGGATTTCGATTTTGCCGATGTTTTCCCAAATCCTTTTATGTTGCCATAAAGACCCGCGGCTCTCGTTTATCCGACACCTGATTTTTAAAAAGAGGTGTCGGATAAAAGAGAGTCGCGGGTCTTTATGGCAATGTGAAAGGATTTGGGAAAAAACGATCGGCAAAATCAGAATCCTTGCGATATTTCGGACTTAAACAACCAAAGACAACTGGAAAAACATTTAAAAAATTGGCTCAAAAAAGTGTCGGTCCCTAGGTGGGAACGAACTTGAGGGGGAGTCGGATAAACGAGACTAGACTGTATTGATTACGTCCGGTGTACGGACAGTTTGCGGTGGGATTTCTTCAAATTAATCGTGTTTAATATGATCTGTGGCTAGTAAACGGCGGGTGGAAACGTTGAGATAATTAGACGGCCACCTTCTTAACTACTAACATTTATATCTAATTTTTAACTTTTTTCTCCTCGTTGATTGACGAAAACTTTTTGAAAAAAATGTTACTGGAAAAAAATACATTGCTACATTATAGGAATTCCGGAGAGAAGTCTTGGAGAGTCCTCCGAGGCTTCTAAAAAGCCACGGGATGCCTTTTATACTTAGAACTTTTGACCACTATTGCTGTATCAAAATGAAAAATCTTACCTAACTTTATCACATCTCTCGAGAGTATCAGCAGTTGGAACAACACCCATATCGTACAATTTTCCCAATAAACGTCTAGCCTGTAATTTTAAGCATAAATATTGAGAATTACAGCCATAAGTCAAGAGATACCAAAATTGCTTTGTTGGGATTCCTATCATTCAAGTCCCGAACTTTAGCAGCTAGATCGCGGACCTGAAATTAAATTATCACTCAATAAAAACAGCTGACAGATAAACTTGAAGGGTAAAATAAATGGACCAACCTCTCTTGACAGCTTGTTGTACAGTGTGTAGTGCTCGCGCTTCTCGATATGGTACTTTCTCATAATCTTGTTCTCATGCGGACTGTTGTCTGTCTCCCAATTAACGAAGTCGACTTTTTTCAGCAGCTTCTGTTCATGATACTTTAGCTTTCGAACCATTTTTTCTGAAAAGTAGCGAACAAATTGAAATAAAACTAAAAAAATTTTAATTGGAACATCAAGTGAAAAAAGATGAAAGGTTGTCAACCATCAAATCAAATCTATCAATCACACCATGTAAAAAAATGTTTCATTAGACAATTATTTGGTCACACAGAGATTGCAAACAATCGTATACAATGTTTTAAAGGGAAATTTTTTGCAAATTAGCAAAGTTGTCTAAAATTTCTACATAAAAGAAATTGCGAAAGTAAATATGCAATCTACTGACTCGACTCAAGTTCCGATGACCCGTCACCCTCTAAAGTCCGACTCCCAGGTAGCTGGATCTGACACGTTTTTAATCCAATTTTCATACGTTTTCACCATCTGTCTAGGACCAGTCTAGTCAAAAATTGCAAGAATTCCGATTTTGCCGACTGTTCTTTTTGAAATTTTTATATTTTTGTATAAAAATCCGCTGTTTTCGATAACCGGATATCTTTTTTGAAAATTCGGTGACTGCTTATTGGTCCACCGGGTTTTTAGGTCCAGAATATTAACTTTTGAAAATTACGGGCTGACCTCGAAAATTATCGTGCTACTTTGTGGAGAAAATAGGGTAGATCTAAAAAACTCACGAAATTGTTCTTTTTTATTATAGTCAACTTTGCCGACAGCAGTTATAGGAAGCAGATTTTTTCTACGCAGCTATACAATCAAGCTTTTACATCACGGGTAAAAGCTCAAATAACTAAAGGCTATGTGGGGTTATTTTGTTGCGAGACTTGTTGACCACAAGAGAGAGTTTACGATTCTGGAGCAAAGATGGATCAGATAGAGAGAAAGACTTAGAAGCATAACATATACATAGCTAAGAAAAAAAACATTTTTCTCTTGTCCGAAACCTCGATTTGTAGTGGTGCCGTACATTCTCTATTAATACCAACTTTTCTGAAAAATCATACCCTGTTGAATTTTGGGACGTATATCTCACCGAAGATAAACTAACTCGCGTTGTTGTTGATTGCTTTTTTTTAAAAAGCAATTATGCAAATACTGCAATTATGGCGGGGACCAGCAATTTCTTTCTCTCCTGGCTATTTTCTATAAGCGTTCTACCTGATCCGACGAAAGTTTTCTGCCTACTTTTTAAAAGTAAGATAAGGAGGTAAGTATCAGATTTGACATAAAACGAGTGAAAACAGGAACGATTTTCAAAAAATTGCTGATCCCCGCCTTAATTTGCAGTGTAACGCGCTGATGTGCCCCTTTAACGAGGTGGAGCCGACCAGGTGCCCTACCTAGACCGTTTTTTTACCGACCCCAGAATTTCCCGATTTATGAGGGATTGAAAAAATAATACCACTGTTGGCATTAATGGAGAACAGACGGTATATGATTTTGTGAGGGGTGATTTATAAGCTTTTATTGTGTACATAAGGCTTACAAGCTATAACAAAATTCGAAGAGCAGAACAGTTAGACAGAAAGCAAGGCAAGTAGGTTTATCTCAATATTCAAAGCGGCTTGATGGAGAAATAAAAAGCTTCTTAATCTGAGGACAAATCTAAGCGAGGGGAGCCTGCTCTAACGACTACAAGAAATCATAGAATTTTGGGAGTGGTTCAAAAATAACACAAAAAAGTGTTAATTTTCTTACAAATTACGCCAAAAATTAAAGACGCTTGAAACGCTTGTTTAAATAGTTAGAGGAGTGGGAAGCGTCATGAGAAGCTCCACTTGCATGCGAATTGCTGGAAGCCGGCGAGTGAGGACGTTTACGATGGCGGTACACTTGATTTTGCAGAAAGTTGTTTAATTCAGGTGAGCGATGTGATGTTGGAGAAGCTGACGGGGTTGGTGAAGGGCAGAGAGCCTGAAGAACAGGAAAAATGAATATGATGATATATTTGTAACTGTTGAAACCTGTTGAAACAAATTGACTGCAGCTGGAGCACCTTCTGTTTGTGCATTGATGGACAAATTACGCAAACGGCGAGGTGAACCAAGTGGGTGCAACTCATTAGATGGCACGTAGCGAGACAGCAGGGTGATTATCTGAATTAATGAACCCTTCGCCCAAGGTTATTCCCTCAAATAATTCAAAACAAACCTCTTCCACATCGACTTTATTGGAGTATCGACAGAGTGCAAAGATTTCTTTTGCAAGTGCTTGTCTACCGGAGTTGAAGCTAAAAGTTTAAATGCTTTATAAATGCTTTATACAAATTAGTTTGATTTAGAAAACAAATAAAGCAAACCCCTTCTCAAATGATCTCTTCTTTGTTTCTAATCCACTCTAAATTTTAGGATTGCTAATCGTAGATAGAAAAATTAAAAAGGTAAAAAAAAGTAATCCCACTTTGTAAAGTTGAGTGGTTGATGCCGCGGCTGTTTGCAGATTTCTCCAGTTAGCACCGCGGAAAAGATGAGCGACAGCTTGTGCGCAATGCTGAAACGGGTGCAGGTTCATAAGTTAACAGACAAAATATTAAATGGATAAATATAGTGCTAAAGAGCATTCTGATACAGTTGGAACTACATATAATTTAACTGTATACATCGTAAATTTTTAGCTCGTCCCCAAAATTACGTTGTATGGGGTTTCGACAGCAGTATCTTGTCCATTAATCATTTGGTAAACATGTCCTTAGTAATCAAATACCCCACTAAAAAGTTAACTTTAAAAGTTACCTCAAATTCCATCCACAGTCCATCGTCCGAATCATCGTCTCTTGAACCTTCCGCCATTTTAGTTTTCAGTAAGGTATAATAGATAAACAATTGTTGTTTCAACTTTTATTATGGGAACGCCAAGCACTGAAAAACAAACACATACAAGGAAATTGATTGAACATGGCAATATTCAGGACGTAAACAATTCAAAAGACGTTTCGTCAAAGATGTTTTGGCTAAATGTTTAGCAAACTTATTGCGTGAACGCAGAAGCTATCAATCAATAATATTAGGAACACTGTGAAATGATAAAAATTAGTGAATGATACTGCAAAATAAATGAAACTTGTTAAAAATGATGTAAAAAGATAATATTCATGGATGGAATTTTCGAAAAAAAGACTACAAAATGACACACAGTGAAAGAAAACGGATACAAGAACGATGAAAAAAGGAGAGAGAAGTTATACCCCTTTCGTTCTCTCTAGCACATGCGATTTTTTGAAGTGTATTGTTTACTACATGTGTTTCGCTGTGGGACTCTATTTTTTTGAAGGTTGAAGCACAACAGTTAGAGCAGAGAAGACGCCCGAATACTCGGTATGAACACTCAACACAAATGTCTGAAAAGGTTAGCAAATGAAGTACTTATGTTAATCCAGGAAAGGAGCTTATAGCTCATGGCTCATGTTTCAGGACTCATTTTTATGCTTTGTAGAAAAGTGAAATTAAGGAAATAACAGGAAAATGAATACAGGGAAATACAGGGTGGCGCATTATAAACTCCCGAGTTTATTTTTGCGATAACTTTTTTATTTTTCCACGTATCGATTTTTTTAAAGGCAGAAGAAACATTAGCAAATCGAGTGGTACCAAATATTTATTGTTATCTCTTTGCCACTTTTAATAATTCAGGCTTTTTTAAAATACCTTCAAAATTTCATGCCATTCTTTGATCGATTTGCCAAATTTAGCATAGCAATTAATAGCTCTGTACTCTCGGCGATATCTTTTTTGGAAACTGGAGACGCTCTTCCCTTAGAAAAAAGAAAAACTGACTAGACTTTAATAGTGATTTACCGGTTCAATTGTCGGTAATTTACCGTGGCGTTGAAAATCTTGTCGAAGCTGGTAAAATTTGTTGCGAAAATTTGAGTTTATGCCTTTTTCGCAAGTCTGTATCAGGAGAATTTTATCGGTTGGTCGTTAATTTACCAGTAAATTAACGGTAATTTTCAGGTAAAATACCAAAAAAATCGTAAATACCCCCAACTGCCCAAAACTTCATTATCAGGGTGGCTTTTTCATAAAAATACCCTTTTATAGGCTCATTATTTGAATCTTTTATTCTATAAAGCACAGGATCATGATGAGTTAGCACTTCTGTTATTACAAAAATTTCATCTGAATATTTAGCTAAGACTTTTTTTAAAAGTCGCAGCATACTCTAATGCCACGCTGTGCCTGGCTGTTTCACCTAGGCCACTGCTTTTGTTTTGAGTGCCCAGTTAGATCTTGAAAATGACACCACCAAAAATATACTTAGTCTTTCTTCTAACCCTGATTCTTTTTTGGGACTTGCGCTCTCCAAAATGAAAATTCCAGTAGCCACATTTTATTCCAGCAGAGATCAGGCCATGATCACCTTCGGCAGTCGTGATCCTCTACGATGTAACAAAAGAGGTTGGTTTTACGTGCCAGGTAACTGGACATTTTGAATCGTTTCTTGACTTCAACGTTACTTCATTTTACTTCTCCTTACTTTTCGAACACCAAATTTACGACATAATTGTTATTGACATCATAGAACCTCAATCCTCCATCTCAAAATTGTTAGCGATGCCCTTCAAAAACTCTTCCGTACTGCGGTTCTCGTAATCCTGGACGATCGTGAGGATTCGACGATCTGCTTCCACATATTTGGTACGCTTTCCCTTCGGACGCTTCCCGGCCTGCCACTGGATGAACTTCTGATCTCTGCCCTGCTGAACGGTTCGAAGAGAATTGATGAATTTCCACAAGCCCGGGTGACAGACGTCGAGCTCTACTTGTAGTCAATATTCGTTCGAGTTCATCAAAATCGATATTAAGCGCCATCTAAATATCAACATTGCAATCAAAAAGCATCATTACACAGCAGAGCAAGTATCTCAAAGCAAGGATTCTATGACCAAAAATTATTCAACGATCATTAGAAATGTGTGGTCAATAAAATGACAGCGATATATGTGAGCGAAAAACCTTGAATTCTCGTCAGAATTCAAGAAATAGAGCAGAGAAAGCGCGGATTCAAATTGCGAAAATTGCAAATTTTTAGGGTCAAACGGCTTTAGGGTCAAACGGCTTAGGGTCAAACGGCTTAGGGTCAAACGGCTTAGGGTCAAAGGGCTTTAGGGTCAAACGTCCGTGGCCCTAATTTTGGCCATTTTTCGGGGTTTTTGACACTTTTCATATAGTTAACATAGCAATTTCTGGCTTAGATTTTGCCATCTTCTCGTCATTTTAGGTCGTTTGTGGCATGGAAATTTTCGGGTCTTAGAATGCTACGAAATTATTTTAGGTGACGCGTTATGTCTCAGGAAGGTTAACTTTAAGGTTAAAGTTTTTGCCTTAAAAACATTTCAGAAATGAAATTGTTTTATACTGTTCAGGATTAAGATTGCAATCGAAGAAAGTGTCATTAGCAAAATTTGAATCGTATTAAATTTTGATGAATGATATGAACTCATGAATTTTTTTCATTTGGAATTGCCAAGTGAGCGTAGGTTTCCTTAACATCTTTTTCAGCTTTATCAGTTGTTAGTTTGACAAATATTTACGACTAGGAAACTCCTTCAAAGCGATTTTATTTTCTTTTCATTACTCCAATAAGAATTCCTCTAAATTTTTTCATTGATTAAAAAAAATGGGTTAGTTAACTGCTTGAACAGAAGGAAGAGAAAATGTCCTGCTTTTTTGCTTATCATTACAGCCTCATTACATTACAGCAACAAGGCTACTGCAATTATTTTGTGATGTACATCCTCTAGTTAGCAGAAAAAATATCAATTTGATTCACACAAGGTTTGTAAAATATTGAATTGTTATTCATCCTTTTCCATGTGGTTATCTCCGGTAGCCAAAGGCAAGAAAAAATGGTTGCTCTCTTGGTGGCTTCTCTCTTTCATTTTGATGCTTCTGTGGGAGTTAAACTCAGCTGAGGAAGAGAAGAACTGCGTTGAAGTTTGTGAGGTGAAGGAGGTACCAGAGCGATACCCAATCCTTATATTTGAATGGGAGGAGGTTAGATTGCCTACGACTATTCTAATATGGATTTGTATAGCTTCCTTGGCTAAAATTGGTTTTGTTTTTACACATTTAACCTTTATACAAATGAAACTTTACAGTATTCCATATACACAAGCAAGTTAGTGAAATGTTCCCTGACAGCTCTTTGTTAATTTTAGTCGGCTTGATTATTGGAATTGCACTCAGCTACTTGCAAGTAGACAAAAAAGACTTTTGGCTGAGCGATAAAGTACTATCTATCTAGTTTGTGTTGCTAGTATAGTAAATGCATATATTTTTAGGTTTTCTTTTTGTACCTACTGCCTCCTTTGATTTTCGACGCTGGTGGGCATCGAAATTTAAAATTTTAAGTTCTTTAAAGTGATTAATTTTATGATTATCAGGATATTCCATGCCGGCAAGATCCTTTTTTGACAATTTCGGCTCATGTCTCGCGTTTGCTTTGATTGGGTAGACTTTTATAGACCAAAAAACACTTCGTTGTTGCTTTGAAGTGGCGTCTTTTTGCAGAACTGCTTGGAATATTGCAGCAATCGGAGTGTCCCTGTGGGCTATTAGTTTAACAGGATTGTTCACTGTGGAGAAAATGAGCTTGTTAGATTTGTTGCTATTTGGCTCTTTGATTGCAGATGTGGATCCGGTCAGAATTCTAAGAAATCAATTTTCAACATTTGAAAACAATTCAGGTAGCTGTGATTGTCATCTTTGAGGAGATGAATGTGAATGAATTGCTGTTTATCAGTGTTTTTGGAGAGTCACTTCTTAATGATGGAATCTCAGTGGTGGGTTTTCACACAACCATTTCTATTCAAATTACTTACCGAATGAGTAAGGTTGTCAAGGCCTCGGATATTTTGTTTAGATTCCTCGAACCACCTCGAAAGTTTCGAAGGGTTTCTTCGCCTCATACCTTGATCTTCGAAAATTTGGGAAATTCTCTAAATCGAGGCCTCGCCTCGACAACCCTACGAATGAGAAATAAGATTTATCAGTAAAATTTCCAATAATTTATCAAATTCTTTTTACATAAATTCAGGTACTGTATCGAATGTTCAAAACTTTTTTCGAAATAGGGGAGGAAAATTTGATATCGCAAGACTACTACTACGGAGCCATCAGTTTCTTTGTGATAGCCTTGGGTGGAGTGGCGGTTGGTGTGGTTTTCGCCATTATTGGAAGTTTTGTTACCAAGTAAAATAGTTTATTGAGCTTATTTTAACAAAAAAAAACAAATTTTAAATTTTGGGTACACTGAAAATGTACCTATTCTAAATCCGGTGTTTGTTTTCCTCTTCCCATTTGCAGCTTATCTTTTGTGTGAGCTGTATGGATTGTCTTCAATTATGGCGTATGTGTTTATCCAACTTTTCAGTGAAATATTTTCAACTCTATTTTTCAGAATAGTATTTTGCGGTGCTGTTCTACGACCTTTTGTCAGAGAGAATATATCCAAGGATGCATTCCGATCCATCCATTACTTTGTCAAGGTTTTCGTCTATTTCATTCTCTATTCTATTCTCGGTGTTTAGGTGCTGGCCTTAGCCAGTGAGACTGTTATCTTCATTTTCTTGGGTTTGTCAACTGTATCTGCAGACCACCACTGGGACACTGCTTTTATTCTGTTGACCGTAATATTCTGCTTGATCTATAGGGCGTTTGGTAAATTTTCTGGATAGATGTCGAAGTCACAAAAATATTTTAATACAATTTTCAGGTGTGGTTGTGCTTTGCTGGCTGTTAAACAAAGGCAGACTCAAGCAGTTCACCAAAGTCGACCAATTCATCATCTCTTTTGGAGGTTTGCGAGGAGCCATTGCTTATGGTTTAGTGGTCGCCCTACCGGATGAGTTACCGGCTAAAAATCTGTTCGTGACTTCTTGTATTGTGGTCATATACTTCACTGTTTTTCTGCAGGTTATTTAGTCTATCGTCTGAATTCAAGTGTATTGGTGTATTGTGTTTTAGGGCATGACCCTCAAGCCTATAGCCAACTTCCTTCAAGTGGAGCGAAATATAGTGCATGAAAAAGGGATGGTGGAGACTGTCTACGAAAATGTAAGACACTTTCTAAACTAGTTTGTCCATCTAGATTTTCAACATAAAGCATTGACATGACCCCTCAAATGACCCCCCTACAATAACCCCCCTCAAATACCGCCCCACCAAATAACCCGGATTATTTCATGGGGGGTTATTTGACGGTCATGGACAAAATTTGCCAAAATTTGTTGGATTAAAATTTGACCGGGCCTCTTTATTTTTTATTATTTTATTACTTTTTTGTATTGACGATTACTCTGTACAGTAAAAGGACAGTTTCTGTCGTGACTGTTTCTTCTTCTCTTCAGGTAGAAGACTCAGGTATGGTCCATCTAATTTTTAGTCTTGTAAAACTGTCACGGAATCATTTCCCTTTTATAGTCACAGATTTCCGATCCCATAGAGTTTCAATTTAATTTTCTCAATATCCATATGGAGGAGAGGTGGGTACTAGTGAAGAACTGAAGGCTTGGTAAATTATAGTTTTTGGTCTAGTAAAACTTCATACACGCCTTGCTATTGCTATTAGGTCACTGTCAACGGACTACTCATCCAGCCGATTTTCAAATCCTCGGGGCTCCAGCTGGACACTTTATCGTATCTGAGAAATGTAGTCTTCGTTATGAAGTTGGGGGAACGTAAAATTACGCTTTGGTAAAATTACACTTTCAAACCGCGCTCAGCGCTCAGTTCTGGGTAAAATACCCTAATCTGTTGTTGCTTATGAAAAAAACTAAATTTTTCGGATTTAGATGGTAGATTCCATTTTAGAATATGTATGATAATGCAACGATCAAGAAAAAACAAATTAATAAAAAACGTTACAGAAAAAAAATTCGAAAAGTGAAGTTATGATTATAGACAAATTTTAGTTTCTGGCAAATTTTGACCGCTTTTAAGGCTCAGGCAAATTTCGGCCGGACAAATTTTGGCGCGGGCAAACTTTGTCACATACCGGTTACTTGAGGGGGGTTATTTGGGGTACATTTTGTCTTGAAGGGATTTCGTCTTATTTCGAGTTTTTTCGTCAGTTTAAGATCAGATTATTATATCTTACCCAAAATAGTGCGCTGAACACGGTTTGACAATACCAAAATAGCGAATTCACTACTACTACAGTATCAGGGTAGCCAATTTTTAAATACTTCGTTTTGTTATTCTGCAAGGTGTCTGTTCTACCCTAGGTAAACCTCTGAAGGGACATTCACCACATTAGGCCTTGTTCTGTATAGGTAGTCTCCACTAGATATATTTTGTCTTGTGAAAGTTTTAGTCATTGTTTACATGTTAGATATTTGATGGGGTTGTCTATTTGTATTGATAGAAGTTCATGTTATTTTAAAAGTTTGGCCATCTTTAGTTAGAAAAACCAGGTATATTGAACGTCAAGGATGGGTTCTTGGTTGACTACTTTTTGCGTACTTTAACTTATTAGAGTGAAGCGTTTAGGTAAGAAAAAATTGAGCTTTTTACTTGGGAATTCTCAGTTAAGAGGTCAGTCCTCCATGGAAGATTATTTTTCAAACTTCTTCGGGAGCGGGATTAGAGAGTAGGAGGATCAATATAGTGAATACGGTAAATAACAATTTTAGTGACTAAGGCAACATTTATTTAGCAGCAGAGACATACAACATAAAGAAGGAGCAATAAAATTTTTATATCATAACGGAGAGTATTCTATAACACTATTGATTAGATTTCTTGTGATTCTGTTCATAATACAAGGCAATCGAAGACACTTCAGTATCAGGCAAGTTTATCATCTGTAATGTCTTTGATGCTTACTAGTTCAATAAAAAAGTTATTACAGGTCGGCAAGCTGTGTCATCTGGTCTATATACTTCCTAGTCGCTGCTTCCATTGCAAAAAATCAGATTGACATTGAAGCGTTTGGAAGCGTATTTTGACACATCTGTGCCACCGTTTGTCAGTAGCAGCAGTTATAGGAATCTATAATTTGATATGCAGAACTTAGGTTACTTCAAATCCACGTGAATTTACTTTGCGTCCGGTATTTCGCCCAGGGATAAAAGTTGCTGCTTTGCCAGAAGAGATCCACACTTTAGATTGACGGCCTCCTTGGGCTTGCTTCATTTTTTGGTCGCGACTTTGAGATTCTTCAATTGACTTACCATTTGCTTCATCATTCTTATTTGGAGGGGGAAGGGGGGTTAGGTCTCCTCATTAGGGTTGTCCATCGATTATCGAAAATTATCGAAATCGATCGATAATCGAGGTTTTTTCGATATTTTTCGATTATCTAACGTTTTCGATCAATTTTCGATAATCGATTTCGATGTTTTATGAAGTTTTTGCTCATAAATTTTTAGTTTAATTCTTAAAAGTTTTTAAAATGTCTAAATTTTGACGAAAAATTTTCTAAATTCTTCGTTTTTTATCACTTATTCTATTTTAATTAAAATTTATTCAAAGAATCCTTCTTCGCAAGAGAACACATGGTAGTGACCAACTAATATGAGGAGACTCATCATATTCAGGAGACAGGATGGCACATCCTGACTGCCGAGTTGTTTTAGTCCATAACTTTATCGTTTTTTTAAACAATTTTGCTAGTATTTTTTCAAAAATTTCTTACAGGAAAATAGGCAATTCAGTATTGCCCAACAAGTCAAATACAGTCGAGTCTCGATATAACGGAAACCCGATACAACGGACTCTCGATATAACGGACAGCTTTTTCGGTTTGGTTGGTTTTACCTTAAATAAGGCAAACGACACCCTCGATATAACGGACACTCGATACAACGGATTTTCGATATAACGGACACCGTAGGCCGGTCCCGACTCAATAGAGCGACCCTCGATAAAACGTACACTTAGAAAATATGAGAAAAATGTAAATTCATTTTTTATGCAATTTGTCTTGAACGGAAATATTGTACGCGCACAAATCACCTTGCTTGTTCATTCTTGCGCTAACTGAGTTCATTTTTTTTATGCTCTCTTAAACATTTCATTATCTTTTCTTTGCTTCTAACTGTTTTATTCCAGATATCGAACATGAGTACTCCAAGCAAGAAGCGCCGTATCATTTCGTTTGAAGACAAGAAGAAGATCATCGATCGTGTGGATAAAAAGAAGTCATATGCAGAAATTGGTGATGAATTCGGGGGTCTTTCACGGCAAACAATCTCTGCAATTGTGAAAAGCAGGCAAACAGTTCTCAGTGTCATCGAAGAAGGAGTAAAGAAAAAGGGCTCGAGTGAAGACGACCCCGCATGAAGATCTTGAAGAATCAGCTTTGCAGTGGCTCAAAAATTGAAGTAAACGGTCCTCTTTTGACGGTGAGCTTTTTTCTTGTTTATCTCTGCTGAGTAATTATAGTATGTGGCGTGTAACAGCTCTCGCTAGGCAGCCTTTTGCATGAAGTTAACGTGATCCGACAAATATGTTTGATGCAGAATCTCGATATAAAGTACAGTGGACTATATTTTGGTCGACGAATTTCGATATAACGGACACCCGATAAAACAGACACTCGATATAACGGACACCTGAGGCCGGTCCCCCGGTGTCCGTTATATCGAGATTCGACTGTATAGCAATTCAAATTAAGCTGCACAGTCAACTCTCGCTGTATATTCAACTCTCTCATACAGTCAACTCTCGTGTTATAGTTAACTCTCGCTGTACCAAAATTTCAAGTAATCCTGATCCCGCAGCTTTTTGAGCCTCAATGTTCATCTCAAAATCCGCCCGAGAACAAATGCACATCTCTAAGCCATAACTTATTTGCTCATAATAACAATTTTTTGAATGCGGGAACTATAGTACAAGGTGAAACTTGTTCTTTCAAGATTTCGATCGATTTTTTTATCGAAATCGATCGATTATCGACCAATTTTCGATCGCTTTCCGATTATCGATAATCTAAAATTTTCAAATCGATCGACAACCCTACTCCTCACTCGTAAACAGCCACAATTTTTTTCCATTGCATTTTTTGTGTCATTGTGTAGCTAATACAGTTGCGGACAATTGATAGGGAACGATGCACTATTTTTCGAATTGTGTGTTGTTTGGACGGAAAATAGGAGACTAATGAAAAATCTGATAAAACAGTTTTCAAGAGTCACTCGAGCGCTACAAAACTGGTACAGAAATCCGCACTCCAACTCGAGAGTTCATTTGTAACTCCTCTTTTGAGAAACATAATGACACAAAAGAAAAATGTTTCAATAAAGAAAATTAGTTATGTCTATTTTCGAGTGAAGAAACACAAAAAAATCAGCAATTTATTCGGGATAAGTTTTAAAAAATTATGCGACTAGGTTTTCAAACGATGCGTACTTTTTTATTTCCTTCAAATTTAAAATTTTTTACATTTCAATTTTATTTTTTTGATTATGTAAAGGATAGCCTAAAAAATGTCCAGATCCTGGCATGATAATAAATTTATAAAGCACTAAAATTTATCTAAAAAAATTGTCTAGAAATCTATCTAATATAAATTACCAGAATTTTCCCAAATTTAGCTAATCGACAACACCATGATAGGTATGGAGCTCATAGCCGGAAGGTATGGCCATCATTGGGTGCGCAACCTCTACGACAGCTGGAACAACGCCTACTTCAAGCCATTGCTGGTCAAAAAGAAGGCACGTAAGATCATGGACAAGAGCAACCTGGTCAGGGCTGCTAACAGGTTAGCTCAAAAAGATGCAATCCAATTGGCTCATCACCTAGAGCACTGGTATGACAGTCGAAGGAGCAGGAGCAGTACTGAAATCAGGTAGAAATGCACATTTTCTACCATTTTTTAAAACTGAAAACGTTAAGCGAGAACCAACTACAGGCAAACGGACAAGTTGGGGATGGAGAGTTGCCTGAGGATGCGCAAATGGTTGCCGAATTGCATGATGCGACAAAATATCCTGTATTTTATGGAAGCCAACTAGACGGAATTCTGAGGCCTGACACTTTAGATACACAGGATGTGGAGGTTGTATTTTCGCTAATTGTTGGTAGACAAAATATTTGGTTACCCTATTTTTTCAGAAAAGTGCACAGACAAGAGTTTAATAGAATAAAGCGATCAGAGAAAAGTTACCAAGGTTAAGTAATTGTTATGTTATGTAAGAAATAAATATTCACTTTTATTAAAGTTGTTTCATAAAAGTGCGCCTTAATAAAAAAAAACTAGGGAGGCTTGTCTACACACCGAAATCCCGACTTTAAGGTCCTATAAACACTTATTTCAGTATAACCACCTTAATAAAACTACCTGGGTATCACTACAGAAGTACCACTATATAAACACCATTACCTTGTACAACTTCCCCCGTGATCGGTACCCCTTTCCTCAGCACCCCACCTAGGTACCCCGTCCTAGAGGCGCCACAGCGGCGATACCGCTGTTCATTGGGTGTTGATTGTTTAGGTGGTCGGTAGGTGGTCGGGTACCCTACCAGGCCACCTACCTACCCTACCTGACCATCCACCTACCCTACCTGACAATCTACCTACCATACCTGGCCATCTACCTAACCTACCTGGCCATCTACCTAACCTACCTTACTTTCCACCTACCTTCCCTTCCTGGACAGCCACCTACCTACTCTCCTACCTACCCTACCTGGCCATTCACCTAACCTACCTGGCCAG
Organism: Ditylenchus weischeri; assembly: GCA_029231635.1. NCBI lineage: Eukaryota > Metazoa > Nematoda > Chromadorea > Rhabditida > Anguinidae > Ditylenchus > Ditylenchus weischeri. The sequence continues at coordinate 464,844 of JAMRYI010000030.1, read as the reverse complement.
CCACCTACCCTACCTGGCCATCTACGTAACCTAGCTGGCCACCTATCTAACCCGACTGATCACTTTAACAACATGCTTGAACTATTAACTACAAATAATTAATGCATGCTACCACCAGGATTTGAACCTGTGACAAAAGAGCGGCGCATACAGCGGCGGGTTCAAAAAATGAACGGCGGCGGGTCAAAATTACAGCGGCGAGCAGCGCAGCTAAAACCGCCGCTGAAAACCAAGTTCAGTCTGCTTTATGTCCCGCTCACAATGGGATGTCGAAGTAAATGCGATGTCTAGATCTCGCGTTTTTTGATTGAAAAACGCCAAATCTGATATAGATGACTTACATTCACTTTTGGATTTTAGGTATAGGTCATCTATATCAGATTGGGCATTTTTTAATCAAAAACGCGAGATCTAGACATCGCATTTGGGTACACGACAAAATTTTCCCGACAAAATTTTCCCGACATTATTTTCCCGCGACAATATTTTCCCGACATTATTTTCACGACATTATTTTCCCGCGACAATATTTTCCCGACATTATTTTCCCTACAATTTTATTCTGTTTATTTCTGTCGTCTTATTTCAACCAATATCGGCATTATTGGTTGTCCGTTTTTTGTGTTTGCTGTTTACTATTCTTTTCATGCTCCATGGACATTTTTTATTTAAGAATATTCAGAATATCTTTCGTCGCAATGGCTAACGCAAATGTGGGTCAAAACTGGCTGCGTGGAGTCTTGGCCGTCGCTCAGAACAATCCTGTATGACTTTACAACTTAATTAACTTTTTTACTGCAACACTTTTTTTACAGGCGGGTCGTCTGTAAACTCAACCGTATGCTTGTAACTGAAACCAGGGAAATGTCAAGTTCATTCATGATGGAAGGATGTACTTCAAGCACAGGATTCTCAGAGCGAGAAGCATCTCAGCTATGTGTGACAGCAGCCAAATCGTTGTAAGGGAAGAGCTTGGGTTCAACAGGACGGCACGTTTATCAAGTTAGTTCTATGTCTAGTGATGATCTCTATTGATTATTTGTTTTAGGATCATCACTCAGAAGCACCTTGCTAGAACAGGATAGACAGGACGAGCTGATGAATGGCTACTGGCAGACTCTGGGATGGATGTGCAAATCTACGGTCGAATTCTGATATTTGGTCGAAGAAGCTATGGCCAATGGATGGGGCAAGTGCTGCGCCTCTTTGTGGATGGAACAATCACGATCGCTTTGCCGTTGTTATGTTATGATTTTTCTGTTGTTAACTGTTTGTTTGCTGATTTCTTGCAATAAAATAATATCTACTCTATCCACTCACATTATGTACAACTGAGAAGCGGGAATTATCATATGCAGTCAGTTTTGATCCACATTTGCGTTAGCCATTGTGACGAAAGATATTCTAAAAAAAATGTCCATGGAGCATGAAAAGAATAGAAAACAGCAAACACAAAAAACGGACAACCGATAATGCCGACATTGGTTAAAATAAGACGACAGAAATAAACAGAATAAAATTGTCGGGAAAATAATGTCGGGAAAATATTGTCGCGGGAAAATAATGTCGGGAAAATATTGTCGCGGGAAAATAATGTCGGGAAAATTTTGTCGGGAAAATTTTTGTCGGGAAAATTTTGTCGTGTACCCTCGCATTTACTTCGACATCGACATCCCTTTGTGAGCAGGTCATAACCGAAACTTTTCTCAGATCTTTAGGTCCAATACACGGCCATCAAAAAAAAACTACGGTCAAGAAAAAAGTATTTTTGTGCTTTTTTGTTGGTTCCCGATGGGGAAAATTGATGTCACTGCCAGTGTTGTATAATTCTCCGGCTCTGGCTCTGACTCTGCTCTGGCTCCGATCAGGAGCCAGAGCCAGAGCAAATTTTTTTAAGTTCAGAGCTCAGAGCCAGAGCCAGAGCAAATTTTTTCAAGTTCAGAGCTCAGAGCCAGAGCCGGAGCAAATTTTAATTATAGAGCAGATATAAAGCAATAGGCAAAATTTTACAATTACGCATTTACTTTGGCATTATGGAAGAACGGAAAGCGACTGCTGCGCCAGAAAGTTCTTCTGTCATTCAACAAGAAATTCATTGATTCTTAACTAACGATTATGTATGAATAAATACACGTAAAAAAGCCTTTGTATAACATAAAAAAAACGCCAGCAAAAATTTAAACTACTCAGCGGGAGAAATTTTTTTAAGCTCAGAGCAAGAGCCGGAGCAAATTTTTTCAAGTTCAGAGCTCAGAGCCAGAGCCGGAGCGAAAAATCTCGAAAATACATCACTGGTCACTGCTGTAGTGGCGCTCAAAGCAGTCAAGTGCATTGAAGACCTGTGTTTCTCGGTCTATGGCCAGAAACTTGGACAGATGTTCCTGGAAAGTAAGCCTTTATTCGCAAACAGCCTCATATCTGGGGAAGCAGACAGCGACAAATTTACTCATTTACAACCTTAAATATTCCGTTTCGATTTCCATCGGATTGAGTTTTTAAGCAAGAGAAATGATGTCAAGTTTAATGTCAGAATTCAAATTGCCATCCAATTGCTACGCGTCCAGCATAAGCATCTCCCACAGCCACAATCAACCAATAGTGTGGCCGCTATTACACTCATTGCTCCGCACATTGCTGGCTAAGCGACGGCAACTGCCCTCTAGAAGACCGATCGGTGATCCTGTAGACACCATCCAGCAGCACCAAGAACACAAGCCTGTGCAAGTATACCAAAATGGCTTCGTGGGACGGCACAGTCAACGCAGAAGACTGCTCCTGGACTTCAACTTCTGGAGAATTTGTGCTTACCTTCCCAGACGTCTCAGCGAGAATGCAAACTGGATGCAAACTAGTAGTAAGCGACCAGGGATATGATGTACCCTACTCCAGCTATTACGCCAGATAGAAAATTGTCTGAGCGTTTAACAGCTCAAATTTTTTCCTGCTCCTATGTCTGGCAGTTGCCAATCCCTGTTGGGAAAAGTAGCCATCGATAGGGCTGCTAATCGTTGGCACAGCCAATATCTATAATGCTCATTCAGCAACCTGTTTCAACTCTTGTAACTTGTGTTTGTGGGCAATTAATAAGTGAAACAATTTGAAAAATTGTACGGATGGAATCAATCCTTGCCAGAACTTCGCTGCATTTGTCGGATTTGCCATGGAAAAATACTCCTTCGAAATGTGTTCTACACAATCCTTGATGAACAGTTCTTTTTTGTTTTTAATTCAACAGAAAGACGCAGCTGCTACAATTGCATGAGCTGACCCATTATTCATGATAGAGGCTGATTGTCAATTCGTTAAATTCTATCAGTGTTAAGCTGAAACTGTATTGATCTTTGATTGAGTACAATTCTCACTTTGTTCTCACTGAGAACGAAAAACGTAAGCAAGTGAGAGTGAGAATGAGAGTTAGAGTAAAAACATTAGAGTGAGTGAGAGTGACTGAGCTTTTGTATGTTATTACCATACGTAACCAGAAAAACAATAACAAAGGTTGGCAGCGAATATTTTTTGTGTGAGTCTCTCGAAGCGTTTTTTGGCTAGGTAGTCATGAAAGTCATCGTTAGTCGAAGAATAGTTCAGCCGACATTGTTTTGTTAGGCATATTTGGTTCTTATGCATTATCGGGACTACCTGGTTTTACTCTTATGCTAAAGACATTTTCGAGCTCTATTCTCCAAATTTGCTTTTCAGTATCGCTCGTTAATAATGCTTGTGAATAAAGGACGATAACCATAAGATAATTAAAATTAATATGTTTTCAATATCGTGGGACGCATAAATGACAGTAAAATCAGGTAGTCCCGATAATGCATAAGAACCGGCATATTTGCTAGGTATCCTTGGTGAACTTCTCTGTTTTGCACTCAAGTTTGAAAAAAAATTTGGGTCTAAAAAACCTCAATTTGCTGTATTAAAACATTTTGTTTTATATTTGTGTGACATGCAGTAGCAACTAAAAGTAACACAAAATAATTTTATTTATTTCGATTCTCCTGAGAGCTGTTGCTCTTTTTCACTCTTTTTGTTGAACAACAGCAACATTATCAAATGAAATAAAGTTGTTTGAAGCATGAGGGAATTTCAGCCAGCACTGCTCCCTAGAGCCCTATTGTTCTCACTTATCCCAGAAGCATTACATTTTTTCTGACTTTACAGAAGCCTTAAATTTGCTGTTTTTTAAAGACTTTCCATTTTGTTAAGCAATAAAATGCATATTAAATGGCGTGGCAAGACTAAGCGATAAGATTTGCGACAGATTGTTTACAAACAACTTACTATGCGTCACATGGTTTGCAGACCAATATAAACGCCCCAAAATTTGCGTCGCAATATTAACGACTGTTACATACATAAAAGAACGTGAAATTTTGAACTGCAAGATTTGCGCTCCATCTTCGATTTTATTGATTTTTAAGGCTTTTGCTGGTTTTGGATTGGCAGTCTGGTCCCAAATATTGTAAGGATTTCGATTTCGCCGATCATTTTTGAAAACCCAATAATTGTTCTATTTAAAAATCGTTTAGCACAACGTATGCGGTGCATATTTTGGTGCGAAAATTTTGCAGCGCTTTTCTTCGATTTCGCTTTAGCGGCGCAAATCTTGCAGTACCAAAAAACGCAGCGCATATCTTATGGCGCACATCTTGCGATGCAAAAGGTGCAGCGCAAATCTTAACGCTCATATCTTGCAATTGAAATCTCACAATGTCTTAAATTACATTATAAAATCTTATTGCTCAAATATTGCCACCCGTATTAAATACTGCTCAAAAAGAGCAAACTGCGTAACGTATTTTCTGTATTAAATCCCCCGGAGGACTTATTGTTCAACCCTTAAAGTTATTAGAGAGGGGGATGTAATAGAGGAAATACGGTATATTGCATTTAAAGCAAAACATTTTTTAGTTACTAAAACCATAGCTAAACTTATCTGCGAATGCAATTTAGCGTAATTATGGATTGTGACTTCCATAATAAGCCATATTATCTACTTTTTTGTTGAATACATCGCTGTATGTGTCTAACCACACTTAAACACATAACTAGGAGGCGGAGCTGTTTGAAATTGTAGCCACAAGCTCAGCAGCGACTGAGAAAAGAGTAAGTTAAAAGTTGCCTAATGGAGCAGCAGCAGCAAGGGGACTAGTAGCACATACACACAACCAAATCCATACTTACTTGCCACTTTCCCTACTGAACGAAATAAGAACAATGCTCCTACCCTCTGGTTGTCTCAATTTGCTACCCCTCCCCTTTACACCACTGCTCTAAATGGGTGGAAAGAAAGTTGATATTTAGTAAGGCGAGAACCCTCTTCTACTCACTTACTTTTGCTTTGATGCTTCAAATTTTTAGAGATAACTTGCTTGGCATAGCTGCGTTTAGGGGGGTTGGGGAAATTTGTTAGAATTCGATCATTTTTCGGCGTTTTGTTTTCTCATGTTTTTAGCAATTTTTTCATTATGCAAAGCTTCAGGCGCAGGGTAGACCAGCGTATATTAGGAAAAAGTAAAAAAAACTAAAATTCGAAAAAAGGTGCGAATTCAAAATATTTCTCCAAAACCTTTAAACGCACCAACTTGTTGTAATCTATCTTTCGTTTATTACTATGCTGAAAATTAGTTTTCTATATCAATTTTTTTAATTTTCAAAAAAAACTTATCGTTGATTTTTTTTAAAGAAAACTGAAAAAGTACTTTATTCTACATCAAATCAAAATAAATGAAAAATGCTATTTTTATTTTCGCCCTTCCTGTATTTAGCTGTTGGTGCAGTTCGGAAGCCGATGACAGATAGGAAGTTAATAAAACAGGGGTTTCAATCAAAAGGCACTTTGCAATATCTACATCTTTGTTGTTCTTCTTTTACTTTATGTCGTTGTTTTTATAAACGTCACGTTTATCTTCTTATTATTGTAGCTACCTTTAAATTCCTAAGCTTAAGCTAAAGTTCAGCATTGTACTGGCCATTGAAAGTTATTGTAGCAACTGAAAACAAAAAGTAGAAAAAGTGAACAAATAAATGAATAGTTAACCGAATTATCCAAAAATTACGACGAAACAAAAAAAAAGGTTTTAAAATGTTTTGTTCTTTCGACGAATCCCGACGAGAGATCGAAATTTTTCGTATTTGAAAAGCGGTAAGAGAACTTCTTAACACGGGAACGGGAGCCTGTGGCGACGAGGTATTCTGGTAGGACCAATGTCCCAGACCACCATTTCGGACAAACTTAACTCCCCTTTCTGCCCAAAAAGTTACTCGCGTTTTGCCTCTTTTTGCTTAGAGAATACATACTCTTTGGTCATTTTAGGGCAGAAACGCGGTCTATAGGCCCTCGTGTAATTTTTTTTTAATTGTGCACCTTGTCTCGCATTTAAGGACATTGGCCCTACCGGAATATCTAGGTTCCCAGGGGGTGTTAAGAAACTTTATTAACATTATATCTGGCAATGTTTTTAGTCTTTTGTTGTCAGTTTAAAAGTGGTTTAGAGGGCAACTATGCTAACATCTAGTATCTCAACTTTAGGCGTGTGTGTGCGTAGATGTGTGAACAGCTTAGCTGCTTTTAGTGGTTGTTGTCTTCAATAATAAACAACACAGCAACACCACTAATAATACATTTATATAGTGGATTGTATAGCTTTGGAAGTGCATTGCCTTAGTCCAAAATGTACTATTATTTTTTAAGTGTTTGGAAAGCTCTTACAGCTTATTGAAAAATTTTTTTTGTTGAATTCAAAAAACAAAGGGTCCATACAGTCAACTCTCGATACAGTGTACCCTCGATATAGTGTAGATCTCGATATAGTGTATATATTTTGAACCTGATTTGGTCAGCCCTGAGCCAAACTGGCTTATAGTGTAACCCTCGATATAGTGTATATTTTTTCTCGTCCCCGGGGCTACACTGTATCGAGAGTTGACTGTACTACAATAAAGTGTTATTTTCACCTTGATTCTTATTCTTTCTTTTTTTCGGCCAGTTTTGCCATACACGTGTTAGTAATCCCTATTCTTTCCAGAAAAATTTGCCAAATTCGTTTTGACATTATTCAATGTTCTAAAACTTTCAAAGTCGCTTTCGAGGGCGAAATTGGCCGAAAAAAAGCAGGGAGATCAAAGCAAAAAGGACACCATATTTTAGCCGTAGTGTTTGGTCTCGAAAAATTGGCCGTAATCTCAGCTTTCAAATGACACCAATTATGCAATAGAAAAGTAACAAATTGCGCTAGATTTATGGATTTGCACTGCGCATAATGTTTTTGGAAAAACGATGAGCGCTCTTCTAGAGTCCACAGCTTTTTTTCCCTATTTCTTTTCAATTTTTTCTATGTGTAAATGAAAGAGCATTGTTTTGTCTATCCGCAGGTTCATTTTTTACAAAAATTTGAGCTGTTCACAGTTTTTCCGCTACTTTTAGTTTTTTTCCATGTTTTTAAGTGCGTGGAGACTAGAAAGTCAACTTATGCTCAATAACTTTTTGACCAAAAATACTACAAAAATTTATTTTAAAACCCGAAATTTGTTGCTTTATCCGAATTTGATGAGATCTGTTCAAAAAATTACTTTTGTTTGCCGACATATGACCATTTTTAGTGACTGCCCTAAATTTAGAAAACTGGCTTCCTTATGATCGTACAGTGAAACCTCGATAACAGGGCACCCCACGGGACTGGTTGTAGGGTGCCCTGTTATCGAGGGTGCTCCGTTATCGAGGTGCCCTCTTATGGAGTACCAGTGAACTTCAGGAACACAGTGGGTGCCCAATTATCGAGAATTTTCTACAAGTTTTTTTGATAACAATAAATTGTTTATTTTATCAACCAAATCAAAACAATTGAACAATCAAACATTAGAGGAAAAGAAATCAGTTATAATGCTTTGCTTTTTGTTTTTCATTCGAACGGAAATTAACACATCATCGCATCTGTCGAAAAGATCAAGCACGGACGGATCAACAATATTTTCTTCTACGTACTGACGGACCATCTCAAAGGCTTTGTACGCTTCAGCAGCCGATATGGCTGGCTTTTGCAGACTTGCGATTTACAGCTCATTAAAAAATAATTGTGCTTAAAAAATGTTCAAAACATCCGGCTTCAAAAATCGCAAATTTAACGCCATTTAAGGGCTGATTAGCCAATTCTGCTGAGAAATTCGGATTCAGCGTTCAAAACTGCACCAGAATATACCGCTCTTACAGGCCGTCTTTCTAGTGTTAATGACTGAGTAGGTGATTTTAAGTTAGGCTTATGCCCGAACCAAGTAAATTTTTTGTCGTAACTGATATTTTGCTGTGCAGTTATCGATCGTGCCCAGTTATCGAGGTCGGACTTCTTAGTCGGGACTAATCTTAAGGTGCCCCACTATCGAGGGTGCCCAGTTATAGAGTGCCCAATTATAGAGGTGCGTTTTACTATATTTTTAGTTAACCGTGGCCGGGACCAGGCCTGAGGTGCCCTATTATCGAGGGTGCCCAGTTATCGGGGTGCCCTGTTATCGAGGTTTCACTGTATCTTGTTTTATTTTCAGCATTTCAAGCACATCTTAGCTAAAAAAAGTAGATCGCTGTGTTACTATTTATTTTGCATGCTTTTCTGAATACAAATTCAAAAGAACGTAAATCAATACGAAAAAGTGGAAAAAACTTGTTTTAAAAATGTTTTAAAAAGTACTTGAAAATCTTGGCATTCTGTTTGCTTGTAATTCAAATTTTGACGAGCCGTGCATTGGCTACAATTAAAGGAAATACGGTGACACATTTTATCCGCGTGTTAGTTTCCGTATATCTTCTAATAAGGACCCACCTTTTATTAAGGCCTTACCACCTGAGAGGTGTTTAAAAATAAGGCCCCATGCATCCTTATTAGAAGATATGCGGTAGTCACAATTTTTTATTGCTTCTTTTTGTTTGTTTTATCGCGCAGTAGTTTGAATAAAGTTTTTGCAGTCTAATTAAATGGCATTTCTTGGCCAGCTACAGGCCAAATTCAATGAAATCAAGACTCAACTTCCACAAGTAATTGAACAGGCCAATAAGGCTAAACAGAACCTAGTACCTGTCCTCAACAAATGCACCCAACAACTAGACAGTCTTGGCAAAATACTTCAGGTTATTGTTTCATTAAAATATCACATAAATGCCAGGATTTGTTTACAACGGAGTGTGTTATCCACAAGATTAAATTGCTACACACGCTTAGTCACATATAAATTTTTTTGGCGATGTGAAATTTATGATACTTCTTATAAGATCAAAATAATTGAAAAAGAATTTTAGCAGTAAACACCGTAGTATAATTTTCTGTGGTATTTTTTGTTTACGGCTTATTCAAGGTCATGAAGCAAGGGTTAGTGTCTGTTATTATCGTATTTCCATGGCTACTTGATGTTCTTCGAGTTGGAGTTTGTGTTCAAGTTCAGGTAAAAGGTGTTTATGCAACCGAATATCCGAACTTGAACTCAAACACGAACTCGAAGGTGTTCACGTACTTCGAGTTTGAGGTCGAACTTGAAAGTGTTGACGCCACTATTCCATAGAAGATTTGCCCTCAAAGAAAAGTGATTGGTTCCACTGTTGTTCTTTTCGCCGTTATTTCCCTCGGATCTTCTTTTGAGTCGAGAACAAGTCGAAAACAAAAGAATAGATTAAAAAGGTCAAAACTGGCTTATTGTGAATGACTAATTTTCACGATATGCATGTATGAAGGTAAGTAAAATACCGATTTCAATGTTTCTTTAGACCACATAGTGAATCAAGCATGAATTAAGAGGATGTCTAAAAAATTAATAAATCTTTGCTCAAACTTGCTCAGAAAATTCATGTGATTTTGATTATTTTTTGATTGCTTTTGGATCAAAATGCTCTTTTGAAAATTTTTAATTATTTAATCAATTTTGATTAATTTCCTCGCCATGAAAACAACATGAGGACCAAGCACTTTTTATTTGACACCCCTAGGGCACACCTATAGAGTAGTAGGGACAAAGTGTTTATGTATATAACTTGCATCGCTCACAATCTCACCCAGAGTGGCCAAAAGATACTGAAAGTTGGTTTTTCGGGGATTTACCAAAGGTGGGGTCCAACTTATATATATATACCGTACTTCCTCTAATAAGGCGACCGGACGCCTGATTTTTTAACCTCCCTCTAGGGGTCCGCCTTATTAGAGCAGGCCGCCTTATTTTTAAACCTGAAGGCGCAGATGGCGCCGGCGAAAATTTTACTCATTGAGTAATCATCCAAACAAATTTATTCAATTTTCATAAAAACGTAAAATAAACAAACAGTTCATTAATCTGAAATTCTGCTTCAGACGTCTCACATCAAATTTCATTCATTACATCCGTCTAGGGACCGGTCGAGGGTGGCGGATTATCCGCCTACCTTAAAAAACTTTAGGACGCGAGCCCCTCGGTCGGCTGGATTAACGAGGGTTGACTGTATTTTCAAATATAATTTTATTCAAGGATGTTGGATCACAAATAAGATTTTGCAAGCAAAAACAAACAAATAACAAGGATGTTGGAAAGTATCATCAAAAGGGGTGAAATTCAGGGTTTGGTGCATTTAATTCATCGTTACAATCTAATTCAAGAGACTCATCGCTCAAGTAGCCGTTCTCTTCGTCCTGCTCGGCATCCACTTGATTAGGCCCAGCCACTGCCTGTCGAGTCGAAAAAAGCGCCGCCAGGTCCATGCGGCTTGAAGCAGTGGATCATGACAGTATCATGACAGATCGTGATGCCGCAGTCTGGCGAGGAGAAGTTAGGTTTAGAAAAAAAGGAACCAAAGACAAACCTTTGAACGACTTGGAAATTGCTTCGGCTGGCAAAGAGTCCCTGGCGTCGATGATCCATTGCAAGTAGACGTTCATTGCTGGAGCTTTCGCTCGTAAAGTCCTTCTGAGCATCGTTTGCCATCCAGCGATCATAGCTCGCTCGAATGTGTGCTTTGAACATGCCATTCCATGAAACGTCGGGAGCCTGAACAAAAGATAAATCAAATCGAAATTTCTTAATTTTTTCGATTTTATTTATAAATTCTGAATTAAATCAAAGAGAAGGAAAAAATCACAAACTTGGATGTACTTAGTGCAGCCGCCCGGAATTACATTAGGCCGCCTTATTAGAGCGGGCCGCCTTATTGGAGCAGGCCGCCTTTTTAAAGGAAATACGGTATATATATATACCGTATTCTCTCTAAAAAGCTTCCCCTTTTTCAAAATCGTGTTTTTGGCATGGTGTTTTTGAATTATTTTTTGAGAACTGCTCTTAGGCAAGTTACCACCCATTTTGGAGCTCATCTCACTGGCTACCAATTGAGAGGTAAGTTGTGAGCCAGCAGTCTTCAAAAAAATGGGTCAAAAACACAACACCAAGAACACGATTTTGAACGGGGGGTGTGTTGCTTTTAGAGAGAATACGGTGAACACTTTCAGCTTCAACCTCGAACTTGAACGTCTCAGCGCACACCTCTAATACAAACCTCCATTTTTAGTCGATTATTCGAAAAAGTTTAGTGTGCTCTATCCTTAGATTTTTATTAATAGCTAAGGCATTAAAATTTTAGAATGTGGATCGTAAACAGTCGCCAATCGACCTGTTGCCATCCATTACAGCATATGACTCCAGTTTAGAGGCTGCTACATTCAAGTAAACTTATTTCTTGAAATTGTCTTCAAGCCATAAAGCAAACAGGGCGCGTGGGAATGTTACTGAAGCTTTTGACTGGCAAAAATCATTTATTTATCTTTATTTGCATTTTCATTTGCTTTGTCCTTTTTCTCCGAAAATTTCGCTTCTTTTTGTTGAATAATTCATAGATGAAACTCAAGTAGAACAACTCCCGTTGGGCTACTTATTATTCCTCTTATGGAACGAAAAACTGGACCTGTTTGGTCACAAACCATAAAAACTATATTTCACTGTAAAACATAAAAAGCAGATGTTTTTTTAAAAAAAGTTCCTAAAAAATAGGCTAGGGATATAAAATCCTACTTTTTTCATTTTTTTCTGTCAAAACTAGGGCTAAGTCATGCCAGATGACTAAAATGGTCGGCTATTTGTCCAACTTGTTATTATGGTGATCTTGGCAGATTTTCCAATTGTGAAAATAGCCGGGGTCTGAGCAAATGGCCGAGTTCAAAATCATTTGCCTATCCCTAGTGTAAAAGACTTGCTAAAATCTAAAAAGTAAAAAAAATCGAACTTTTAATTTTTGTATTTAATATACCTCCTCTAGTTATAGACCTTCTCAAAAGGGGGCAAAATGTACCTAATACGTATTTTTCAAACTTCGTTCAGGAGCCATATTTTGTTGTCGATTCGGTGTTGCAATGTAAACAAAACTTGTGCGGAACTAAAAGTTTAATAAGAAACAATAATGTGAGAACTCCAAAATTTCTTCGAAAATGCTCTGAAAATCAAATTGCAATCATTCAAAAAATATATTGACGTATTTTCATTATGGCACTCAGTTTTTATAGCAGGGCTCCCAAATGTCCTTATTAATAAGATTTGTCCTTATTTTGGGACCCCAAATCTTATTTTCGGTGGTCAAAAGAGCAATAAGCACTGGATAAAATGCCATTTTCCCCAAAATACCCTAAATATCCTTATTTTCAAAATTTGGATTTGGGAGCCCTTTTTATAGCATTTTTTAAGAAAGTTTTGCAATACTGATATTAATGTACCTAATCCAACTTTTATTTGTTCAACAGTGTGTCTAACATCGCAATGCTAGCTTGTAAACAAAATATGGCTCCAAAAATACCGTATTTTCTCTAATTTAAGTTTTCGCCAAAATCCGATGTTTTCTTTATTTATTTTTTTTGTGTTTTCGACCCAATTTTAGGTATCGACCACCAGACATGCTACATACGCACTTGCAGCTCAGATTTTCAACTACATTTTGGTACATAACATGCCTGGAGGTCGACAACTAAAATTGGCTCAAAAACACAAAAAATAAATGAAGAAAATGCCAGATTTTGGGAAGGGCTTATATTGGGCAAAATACGGCATTAGGTACATTTTGCCCCTTTTGCAAAAGGCTTCTATTAGGGCAAATATGGTAAGTGTTTTAATACACCATGCTTGAAAAGTAAAAAACATTGTTTTTCCAAAAGGGTATTTTATTCCAAGAAGTCGTTAAATTGCTGCAATTTTGTCTTACACAAAAATCTCGAAGAGGGAGACTAATTGGGCAAAAAGTGAGTGAGTAAGTGGCTTTGTTGTTTGTTTTCCAAAACTACTGCTACTATTCATGGCAAAAGCTAGTCAACCATCCATTTACAGACTCAACTATGACGAAAGCTGCCAATTAGTGTTGCACAACCTCGGCTCATGCATCTCAATAAAGTATCCGCCCGAAAAGAATTCCACCGACTTGGAGGTATCTTTTCTGCCAGGTGAAGAGTTCCACTTAGAGCAGGTGGATTTCCATTGGGGCACAGGTAGGAGAGAAGACAATTAGCAAAGAATAATTTATTTGTTGTCTCTTTTCAGAGCCAATGAATGGAAGTGAGCATTCAGTTGGAGGTGTTGGTTATGCTGGAGAAGTGCAGTTGATCCACAGAAATGTAAAATATCCAACCATGGAGCTTGCCTTCAAACAGCCCAATGGCGTGTTGGCATTTGCTGTTTTTTTGAATGTTGGTCTTTTTTTGCTCGTTACATTGCCCTGATGGTCACACTTATTGGTCGGGGACGACTTTTAAATTTTTTTGGATTCTCAAGTGCTTTTTACGACAAACAAAAGCTTAAAGACTCAGCTATCTACTTAGTGTGACCACCGAGTGTAAAGTTTACAAAAAATATCTGTAAAGTGTAGGGTCAGCTATATTAGTATGGAATCAAGACTATAAATACATAAAAAATGTTGTAATTTAGTAAAAAAAATTTAATTATGACTGATTGGCGACATTCGAATCTACCGGATCCGCAAAATAGCATCCATTTTTAAAGAAAAATAGCAGAAGCTGCGTATCCGCAGCAGTAATTTTGAAATAACCAAGGAAAAGTCGGATTTTTCTACTAATTTTATCATTTAAAAGGGCATGCCCACGCTAATAAGAGGTGGTGCCCGGGAATTCAAAATTTTTTCCTGATTATTGAACTTCTGTACGGATTTTTCAACATGGTTCATAACAAAACAAGGCCTAGAATTTAATTTTAGGTGTGGTTTTGTTAGAAACCAAGTTGAAAAATCCGTACAGAAGTTCAATGAGAAGGAAAAAATTTTAAATTCCCGGGCACCACCTCTTATTAGCGTGGGCATGCCCTCCTAAAAAAAATCGAAAAATATTTTTTTGTTTTTGACTTTAATGATCTACAGAAAAACCAAAATGCCACAAAAAGTTCTTTTGCAAAAAAACACAGAAAATTTCCGCACGACCCGATAGTTAAACATCAGCCCTACTTTGAATTTATATCCACATTAACAAGTCGAAAATTATTGAAATAGATTAAGTTGAGAGCGTAATATAGCGTCTTAATAATGTTTTAAATCATTGATTTAAGCCATTCAATGACCAGTTAAGGTACAAAATTAAAAATTATGGCTTCAAAATTCACAAATAAAAATTTTATAGTTGACATTTGTAGTTTAACGATATCGTAACAATAAAAAATATCGCATATTTTGGTAAGAACACTATTTTTAGGAATCACACGACGACAATCTAAATCTTATTCCATTGACCAAAGTACTTCCCAACATCTCTTATAATGGCACCCAATCAGGTCTCAATTCCTTTCGAGTTGGCCAATTGGTTCCAGGAAACGGTTTGTGTGTTCTACCTACTCGACTTGTTTTATAATTTTATTGCAGAAAAGAACAAAGAATTCTGGGTTTACGATGGAAGTGAGACTATTGAGCCATATCGAGAAGTCATGAAGTTTATCATTTTCCGCTCAGCAGTTCCCATATCCAGTATTCAGGTGTTGTTTGAATAATGGTGAAATCAAAGAAATAAGCTTACAAAAGTTGTTTTAGCTTGAAAAATTGCGCGAACTACGCCAAAGTAGGGCAGAAGATGAGGAAGAGAAGCGCATGGTCTCCATACGACCTCTTCAACCACCCAATTCAAGGATAGTTCGGTCTTCTTTTAAAAACGTCGCTCAGTTAAATGACATAAATGTAAACTGAGGATTAACTACCTCGGATGACCGAGTATATTTGGAATAGTAGATTTCAACACTAGAAATTTTAGATAATGTTACAAGATGTTAAAAATAGATCCCAGATTTAATTTTTCCAATTATTTATAATAGTTATTCAACCGATAAATGCATTTGTTAAAACTGTAAAATTTCTTAATAACACCTCCTTTGTTCATAGCACCTCATTTGATTCCTCATGAAAGGACGTCACATGGACCAGGACAGATAACTCTAAGATAACTAATCGTCTTTAGCTTACCCATAGTCAGTGCTATAAACCAATATTTTTGCGTTTTCCCGTACCGACGGCCATATTCTTACTCCAATGCTTTGGTCACAATGGTTGTCGAAGTCGAGGTCGAATATAATAATGATAAGAAAACTTCAGCCTGTTTTTTTTTAATTCAAAATCGTCGGAATTTCTTTTTTTCAATTTCGACCACAAAAGAATTTTTCATTTGTTTTTGACAAACAACCCCAAGCCATCAAGACCCCTGCGACCACTTTGGGGGCGCAGGGGTCTTGATGGGTTAGAGATGCGCGCACTCACTTACGTTAGACATAATTCCGAGCAAGAATCTTGATCGGAAAAGCTCCAGCATGAAAAACTTGATAAATCACCCAAAAATGACCCTAAAATACCCTAAAAAGACCATTTACATCTGGGGGGTGGGAGGAAATTTTTTCGACAAAACTCAAAATTTTTTATTCAGAAAGTGTTTAGAAGTGCCTCTTTATCGTGTTAAGCTGAAAAAATGAGTTCGGGGGTGATTTTGGGTTACTTTTGAAAAAATCCGTGGTTGCTATTTTGGAAGGAGGGCTATTTTAGAGGAAATACGGTAAAAAGGGGTAAATGACACTCCTGTCGCGGACATTTCCATCCCGACACTTCTGTCGCGGACATTTCCGTCCCGACACTTCTGTCCCATTTCATAATTTTCTTATAATTTAAACTAATTAAATTTAAGTTTGAAATTCAAGTTTGAAAGCTGCAACAAAGGGGTGTTGATGGTGTATACGATGAAGTGACTCTAGGTCGAGATCCTCCAATTAAAAGACTAAAATATCGCAAGGCGGATGACAGGATCAAAAATAATGTGGTCAAAGCCTATTGTAGTTGGCAGCTTCTCGTTCCATTTGAATATCTGGGGCCTAGCAGACTATTTGAAAAGTGAAAATGAAAAATGAAAAATTGAAAAATGAAAATTTTCAAGCAGACTAATATTTGAAAAATCGAAAAATTGAAAATGAAAAGTGAAAATGAAAAATTGAAAATTTTTTCATTTTCAAGCAGACTATTGAAAAATTGAAAAGTGAAAATTTTTTCAATTTTTCATGAAAAATTGATGACCGGTCATCCCGTCATCAATTTTTCAAAACTTTAAATAACTTAACTGTAGGGCTATTTTTATCGCTGAACACGATTTTGGGCTCAGATTTTGTGTTTTTGTGATAGAAAAAGTGGTAAATTGCTTCATTTTCCTCTACTTTAGGCGATGTCTACAAGCGAAAATAATAACGGCAGTGAAAATTCCGGTGAAGAAAAATTAAAATGGAAAATGAATTCATGCAAATGAATGTATGAATAGGATCAATGAATGTCAGACGAATCAAAAACGAGAAATAGGCCCCAAAAATACAATGCGCAAAATGAAAATTTTCAGTGATAAATGAAAAATTGAAAAATGCTTAGTCTGCTTGAAAAGTGGAAATTTTTCACTTTTCATTTTCAATTTTTCAATAGTCAGCTTCAGAATTTTCATATTCAATTTTTCATTTTCATTTTTTCAATTTTTCATGAAAAATTGAAAATTTTCAAATAGTCTGCTAGGCCCCTGGGTAGCATTGCAAGCAACTTTCGAATGGCACAAGGTCCGTATGAAGTACCGGTGGAACAAGCAGCTTATGATGAACAAGTAGATGGTGGCGGTGCATTCTATCAGCAGGAAGGGAACCAAGAGGAGAATAATTTGGATTTATTTTATGGTTAAAATTTGTTGTTTTTGGTTGTCATTAAGAATTTGTTATTTTAACGTTGTTGTACTCGCAATAAAAAAAATTCTGGGTTAATAATTCCTTAGATTTGTTGCAGCTTTCAAACTTAAATTTCGGATAATATGCAAATCATAAGAAAATTATGAAATGTCAGGACAGAGTGGCAATTTCGTCACTAGTAACGGGGATCATTTCAATAGAAATTGTAAGCATATTTTCAACTCCAGGGTCTACTAGATTCAACATAGCAATGACTTGCTCTTTATCTTCCCTGGGATAGTCTGCGATTAGGCGGGAGAGCGAGTCAACTTGACCAAAATCATTGGTACGAATATGGGTGATATTGAAATTGTACGCACTGAGAATGAGTGCCCATCTCTGTAGCAGGCTAGCAGCATACACCGGGATTCCATTTGTAGAACCGAAAACAGAGAGCAACGGTTTATGGTCGGTATGAAGAGTGAACTTTTGACCAAAGGTGTATTTGCGGAATTTCTTAACGGCGAAAATTAATGTTAAACCCTCCTTCTCAATTTGACTAAAGTTTTGTTGCGCAGAATTGAAAGCTTTGGAAGCGTGATCCACAATTTTGATAGAACCATCGGGAAACTTGTGACCTATAGTAGCTCTTATGCCATCTTTAGAGGCATCTGCCGCAACAATGATAGGTAGTCCAGGATCGTAGTGAACTAGCAATAGATCAGAGCAAATGATGTCTTTAGCCTTGTCGAAGGACTCTTGGCACTCTTTAGACCGGACATAGGTGACATCTTTTTGAAGTAGTTTATCTAAGGGCGCACGCAACGGCCTCATTTCCTTGATGTATCTACCATAGAAATTGATAGCTCCCAAAAAAGAACGTAGCTGAGAAACATTTTGAGGAACGGGCATATTGCGCACGGCCAAAGTACGTTTAGACATCGTCTAGATAAGCAAAAGCACACTTAAAGTTACTGGACAAATAACATTTAGATGAAATAAACGGTCGATTTCTGCAGAAACGGTTTCTTCCACGCCAAAAGTTACAGGTCTTGTAGGAATGAATCTCGGTCGCTCTCCAGGTTTGACGTAAAGATGTGGTCGCGGCAAAAAAAGGCAGCTAGCAGTATTGCATAGATTAGCCTTCCTCATATAATAATACAGGGTGTCTCAAAATTACGTTAACACAAGCCGAACAGGCGCCTTAACAGGCGCCAAAATAAACTAAAAATGAAAAAAAAATTTGGGGTCACAGGTTCGAAGACCCCCTTGAGCATACCTGGTTTTTCCCACTTTTCTGGCAAAACTCAAAATTTTAAGCATCACATGTCAATTCTGATAGCATTATCGTTCTCAGCGACCCCGATTTACCCTTAGAAACGTCGAGTACAAAAAAATAAAACAATTGTTTCAAACAACTTTAGGGTCAAAGGTTCAATGACCGCCTTGAACATGCCTTATTTTCGAACTTTTAGGGCAAAACTTTTTATTTTATTGGTCGAACATCGATTCTGATGAGTTTTCTGAGCTCTACGCCCCCCGGTTTACCCTTAGATATGATGATAACAAAATATTATACAATCGGGAAGTGGGTTAAAATTGGTGACGGACATTTAAAATGATGACGGAGAAGCCGACAAAAATACTATATGTAGATTTTAAAATTTAATATTTTTTGTTCAAATTTCAGTTTTTCCTATTCGTTTGTTTGTTTGATACGCCTGCTTTTTCGAGGTCTCGGGTTCGCGCAAATTTGGCAGCCGTTCGGAGTGGCAAGGCAAAAGGTCAGCAATGCGGTTAATCGACTCTAATTTGTGCTCAAGGATGAATAAAGTTGTGTCACCGTCTTATAATGGCTTAACCGGGACGTTTCTGGGACTTGCCACTCGAAAATTCGGAAACGGGCCGCAACGGTGTTTTGCTGACCGATTTTTTTTAGATGTTAACGTAATTTTTAGACACACCATACATGCCTTCGGTTACACGTAATTAGCGAATCAGTCGAAAATTTTCTGCATGCGTACTTGCATGCCATTAAAACTAAGTTTCATAAAGATATGGCCACATTTTTCACATAAAATGTCAGTTTACAAGTAATGCGTAGTCTCATTCATAAGCACCTTAATTACATCTGAACCACCTGAACTAGCCAGAGTCACCCTTGACCACTCAGATATCAGGAAGGAGCGGTTTACATCAATACCTTTTTATACGGGAAAATTTTTATGTACCGTATTTCCTCTAAAAAGCCCCCCTGACTTTGAGGGTCTATATCTCGGAGCAGAGTCGATATTTTGCAAAGCTGTTTATTGCGTTTTCTTAATTCCCACGAGCTCTACCGATTTCGATTTTTGGTGAGCACCCAGAAATCTCAAAATCGAAATAATTTCCTTTTTCAGATTTTCGGGGGTTTGAAAAAAAGCCACCGCGGGCCCCATGTGACCTAAATTTATTAAATCGACAACTAAAAAGCGATTTACGAAACTTTATACAGTCGAAAAACCGCTTATTTTGATTAAGTCTACTTCAAAAATCGTCTAGTTTGAAAATCGTTATGTTTTTAAAAGCGTCCAATTTAAAAACCCCTTCTTGAAATCCACTATTTGTAAGGCCGTTTTTTTTTGAAAACCGTCTATTTTGCAAACTTCTATTTTGTAATGACGATACCACAGGGTTCAAAGTTTGCAATTCGAAAATTTATTAGGTTCAAAATACGTGAAGAGAAAAATTTACAGCACAATATTTATACAAAAAAGTCATAAAATCAAAAATATTATTGTGTATAGTGCACCCTGTGTTATACTATTTGGACCAAAATGTTAATGGCAACAAGGACACAACGAGATAAATTTATGGATAAAGTACACACCTCGAAATGTAGATGAAAAAGTATTCATATCTTATAGCTTTATGGGGGACAAATAGCTTTATGGGGGGATAATGGGGGGATATGGGGCTTTATATATCTGTTAAAAAAGTAGCACATGTAAATCTACGAGGCAAGAAGTGAACAAACATGAAAATTGCAGAAAAATAAGTCATGAGAGCATCAATTATTGCTGTTAGCTAACAAAGAAACACACTGAAATCTTTAAAATTTAACACGTCGAAAAGGTCAGCTGCTTACCGAATCCGCCAATTGTTAAAATTACAAATTCACATGAGGATATACCAAGAAATTTTAGCTTTTTAAAATGACCGTAACTTTTTTGTCAAGTGATTTTCTAAATTCTGTTTCGCCAGGCACTTTTTTTCTTCGACAATATTTTTGGTGTATTATGTTAAAAACACGATTTTTGCTTGGTCCCCCTGTAATTAAGGATCTGGTGTGTCGATGGTTTCCGAGTGGGCATTTGCCAAACTACCTGGGGGACCAAGTAAAAATCGAGTTTTAAAAATTATACACCAACAAATATAGTTGGTGCGAAAAATTGATCGGCGAAAACAGAACTTCAATATTCACTTTAGAAAAAAATAATTAAAGAGTTATAGTTTTAAAAAGCTAAAATTTTTCAATAGACCCTCTATTGTTCGATGCAAATCCTTTTATCCCATTCAAAAGTCATAGAGCAATGAAAGTCGGTGTATTTTTCCGATCTATCACTGTAAGCAAATTCGGGCTCGACCTTCGGACTCAAGTCATTGATTCAATATTTAAAAAAAATTAATCTAAAAAATCGAAAAAATATGTTAAATATTTTTAAAGTAGAAAATGTAACCCGCCCATTCAAAATTTCGACATGGCGCTACGCTCAAAACCATCGACTATTGGAAAAAAAAAGTTCAATTTCAATCAATATTTATATTCGAAATTCTGGCTAAACAAAATTTTCCGTGGTTATAAATTTTATGATGTTTTATTAAAAAACGCAAATGAAAAATAACAAAAAAAATTCTGAAAAAATCAGCTTAGGGTATTAAGGCAAATTTCTGGGGGTGTGTTCTTTACCCGAGTGGGGGGCGTGTTTGGGGTGTGTTCTTTACCCGAGTGGGGGCGTGTTTGGGGTGTGTTCTTTACTTTGTCTGAAACTCTTTCTACTTTTTTGAAGTCATAGGTGTGAGATATCAGATTTTAAAATGATGCCAAGATGTAAAAATTAACGGATCATACTGGAGCTTTTTCAAGGTTCGGCATTAGATTAAAAACAACATAAAAATCACTATTATGAACAAAATTAGAATAATGTTTCTGTCAATGCACTCTAGTAGGCACTCTTGAGCGGCCATAGAAAATGCGGGCGTAGAATTCTCCGTAACTGTTTAATGTTTTGCCATTGATTGTCCACAGGGCACAAGCCACTAAATATGTACAAACTTAGTATAGAACACAATGTATAGGACCTTGGCACTAACTAACCTCCCACAGTGAAGTGACACAGGTATTTGATAAAGAAAATAACAGCTTCGGGTGTTTCATGCACCATTGTGCCATCATCTATGGGACAAAATTCTCGGGACTGTGTGAACCCAAAAGCTCCTCGTTGAGCATGAAGACAACGTGTGGAATACCATGTTGTCAACCAGTTTTCCATGTTTAATGCCTATAATTTCATTGTAGAATGAGTGATGAAAGATACAGTCGAACCTGCATAGCCCAACACCCCCTTAAGTTCGTTCCCGCCTTGGGTCCGACACTTTTTTACCTCGATTTTTGAAATCTTGTGCCAAATGTGATTCGCCAGTCTATTCTAAAATATCGCAGGGATTCTTATTTTGCCGGTCGTTTTTCCAAAATCTTTTATTTTTGCCATAAAGACTCGCGGACCTCGATAACCCGACACCCCTTTTTTGAAAATCACGCCATGCTATATTTATTCACGATTTACACCTCAAATTTTAGAAATCACACTACAGATCACTTTGCCTTTTATCTGACCTTGAAAACAAAGCGTCTATGAAAAGCGCATATTTTCCCAAAATTAGACAAATTTTTAAAAAGCACGGCACTTTTTCGCCAAAAAAGCATTTTTATGCATCGTCCAATTGAAAATAAAAGCAAAGTGATTGTATCAGAGAAAAGGTGGTAACTGGTTACTCACCTGGTAATAAGTGCACACTTGGCCAACGATCATAGGTACAATATAGAGCATGGAAAAGCTGGAAATTCGCAACATCAGCTTGCTGATCTTTTCTGAAGCTGCTTCAGTAGCCTCCAACTTGTTCAACCGCTGGCCTTTGATGTAGCTCCTGATGCGCATTATGGAGATGAAACCGCACACAAACAGTACCAAGCCAATGGCTGAAAGCAAATTTTTGTTTTTTTTCTTTGAAGGGTAATAATCTGAGCTACCCACCAATTAGAATAGATTGTGGCAGCACCACAAAGTTGAAGAGTGCATCCGGCCTTAGGTTACCCACGGAGCATACTCCTGTAAACACATCTCCATCTATGCTGCTCGTCACCAATACTGCAATCACCATCAATGAGGGCAAAAACCAGGCAATCACATTGAAGTAGGACGAGAAAACCTGGCCCACTGGTGCTTCACCCCATTTAAGAGTCTGCAAAGTGTTAGGAATTTTATTGTTTATAGCACCACTTTATATTTTATATCATTGTTCAACAAACTCTATATACCGTAAAGTTTGTAATTATATGAGCTATCCAATTATAGAATGCACCCAAAAATAGTACATTTAGCTTGAGATTGCCAAAATTGTTCTAAATTTGGGAAGAAACCACAAAATTTTAATGTATTTGAGAACTCTCAGAGAAGGGTTGAAAAATTAGCGGGCATGCGCCATAATAAGAAACTTCACGGTATCCTGTATACCTGCTGATTTTAGTCAAATTCAACATTTTTAAAGAGGTGGTCCCCACAGTTGAAGGGAGTTACTCTACTTAGGAAGGGAAAGGGGAGATAATTTTGGACGACTATCAGTTCGCGACACTTTTGATTCGCGACAATCGATTCGCGACACTATCGATTCGCGACAATCGATTCGCGACACTATCGATTCGCGACAATCGATTCGCGACACTATCGATTCGCGACAATCGATTCGCGACACTTTTTTGTTCGTAACTACAACGCCTAACGGATGCTTTATTTAACAAACAATAATACACCAAACACCAAATGGAACAATTTTCAATAAGGTTAAGCAACATAAGTTTCATTGCAGGCTAATATTGAATGTATTTGGCTTAGGATGCTTCGGTGGATGGGTGTTCTATTGCTGAAGCAAAAAAAAAATTTTTTTTGAAGCCGCGGGCATACAAATTGTGTTTCTTGAAGTTTGTTTGTATGTGAAATGATATATCCTAAGCCTAAAGGCTAAGCCTAAGCCTAAAGTAAGGTTGGGCATGGGGGTCGTGAGTCTGAAAACTTGAAATATTGGGGTAAATGGGGTTAGTATGCCTGAAAAGTAGAAATTTTTGGGTGGAGGGGTGTTGTATGGCTGAAGTAGAAATAAATACAATACAACATAAATAGAGACTGATAAAATAGAATTATAAAGCAAGTGAAAACAATTTACAAAAAAAAATCAATAGGGGGACCAAGGCAAAAAATGGTACCTCTTCTTAAATAGAGCAAAAACTGTTTCCCCGCCATGTTTGCCAGCTGATCTTTTACATTCCAAAATGATAATCGCAAGATCTCGCGCTGGCTGATAATCTGTATACAGTGTTCACACCAGTGTTGCAAATTTGAGATTTGTGTCGCGAATCGATTGTCGCGAATCGATAGTGTCGCGAATCGATTGTCGCGAATGAATGGTGTCGCGAACCGATTGTCGCGAATCGATAGTGTCGCGAACCGATTGTCGCGAATCAAAAGTGTCGCGAACTGATATTTTACCATAATTTTTTGGAAATTGCCTTTTTTCAATCAATTTTTTTTTGACAATTTGAGGGGTATAATAATTTCAATTTTTTTTCCAAAAATTGTTAACTTACCGTGACAAGGAACCAAGAGAAGCACAAAATGAGCCACCAAATTATGCCTGCTGTGGTAAAGAAAAAGTGGGCAACTGCTATTGCAGTGCAAGCAAAATTGTCGATACCCTAAAAATATTTTAATTTTCAAATTATTTACAAAATTATTTTGTAAACCTGTGTGACCAACTGAGTTTTGGTTGCTGAGATTGCACTGCATGACAGGCTGTCTTCGGCTACCAATCCTATCTGGACAATGACCACAATTATTCAACAGTTTTACAGTCTTTAACCACCTACCATGTAAGTGGTGGACACCACCAAATAACAAACAGCCATGTAGAGAATGGCTCGTTCTGGGAACTCAAATCTTTCCAGATCAATTAGGAAAGTGATAATGGTGAAAAGCGTGCATATACAACAACACACCGCCCATGCTCCTAAAATGATGGTTTGTACTAATGTCAAACTTAAAATTGATGAATTTCTCAACTTTTCCAAAATTTTCAAAAAATTGGTCAAATGTCCCATAGGAAAGTCTTGAATTGGGTGCTGTTAGGCAACATTTATACTTTTTTCAAATTCGCACCTTTTCAGCATTTTGTTTTGTGGTTTTGTTTCCAGAAAAGTTTATTCTAGAAATTAGTTGAGGAGGGGTGCACATCGAAGAGCGAATATTTTGAACTCTGAGGTTCGATTCCCATCGAGCAATCGATTGCAATCATTTCCTGTACTGATTAACCACCTTAATTTTGCGATTTCATGCAAATGACCATCAAAATGACAACCAGTCCAAATGACACGTACTTAGTTTTATATCGCTGCAACCTCTGCCAATTTTATTTACTTCTCAACGAGTTTAGTGGCTTTCTAGAGTCAGAATTCCATGAGGAATCAGATGAAAAAAATTACTACACCAAAATCCCTTCAGAAAAGTGGGTGGCTAGCGGATGTTTTAGTAAGGAAGAAAAGAGTGCTATTGAGGGGTAGGATTTCGGCATTATTTTGGAAGTGACGTTTTTTTGCAATTTTAATTTACAGGACAATTTACAATTATACTGAAAATGACGCCAAGAAGCAGAGCTAAATTTTGAGTATGAGGTTGTAAATGACCACGTAAATTAAAATTGCAAAAAAAGACGTCTGTTCCAAAAATATTAATGAAGAGTTCTGGGACAGCGATGAATAGGATGGCAAGGAATTGCAATCATCGAGTGAGATATAGAGTGCGATGTCAAGTGCAAATAAACGCATTTTTATTTAAATTTTTTTAGCGATATGTAGCTGGAAAAAAATCTATTTTGTAGCCCTGAATCTCAGCTACAAAATGGTACTAACAGAAAAAAAGTCGGCCGAGAAACAAATTTACATCCGTTCCCGCGTAAACAAGACAAAAAAAATCGCGCACTCATTGGGTTTTTATTAGATTTGACAATTTAAAAGTGGGTCGATCCGTATAAACAGTGCATTTTTACCATTTTCACACGTATTTCCGTTTCTTTAGCCTTTTCTGAAGTAATAATCGGGGTGGTTTTTCCAGTTTTTGATACATCTTAATCCTATCGATGGAAGCAGAAATTGTCTGCGTGGACAGTGGCAGCGAATCTTCCTCTTCGTCATCTTCAGATGCATACAGTGGTACCGAATCTTCCTCTTCGTCGTCTTCAAATGCGTACAGTGGCGACCAATCTTCCTCTTTGCCATCTTTGATTGCGTACAGTGATCGAGAAAATGGTGAAATTGGTCAGTGCCGAATTTGTCACGGGGAATCAGAAGTCGAAGATCTGCTCTCACCTTGCTTGTGTAAAGGAACTGCCGCATATGTCCATCAGTCGTGTCTTGATGAGTGGGTAACTCATAGCAAGAAAAAGGTCAGTTCATACTTCGACATAATTTTATTTATTTTACTGTGTGTTTATTATGTGTCCTTTATCAATTTAAGAAGTGTGAAATGTGCTTGGGAAAATATGAGTCTTCATTCGCAGGGTACAAGCCATTGAAACATTGGACGCTTCCTAGGTTGCTTATTTTTGAAGAATATATTTCCTTATTATTTACACCTCAATCTCCATAGGCCAACAAGCAACCGATGGGAGGACATTGCTGATTTTCTGTGTACCTTGGTGTGGACTTACATGCTGATCCATGGAGTTTTCTTCTGCACAAAGTTAGTCATCATTTTTGAAAACCGCATTTTTGTATCTGTGTGTTTCGTTTAGTAGTGGAACAATTGCTTTCAATGACTTCCTCGTTGAAGCACTGAAGTCAACACGTCTCGTTATTTTCTGGTGGCTTTCATTCTTGATAAATTGCGCCTACTATCTGGATACAGTCACTACCATCTACAGGCGCTGGGTCGATGAAAACTCAATTTACGAATGGAAAACCAGTGTTCGCAGTTAGAATCATTTCAAAATTATTGGTGAAGGAATCCCTGTCAGTTAGACTCTTTATTGTGCTTGTCGTTCTTCATGTATTCTCGACAATAAAGTCATTGCTTTTTCATTCCATTAGATTTGGGATGGCGCCCGGCATTGTTATTGTGATCGGCCATTTACATGTCACCTCCTCTGTAATTTGCACTTTTTCGTCTCACCATGAATTCCTTTCTCAATAATTTTTTACCCGAATCATTTATTTTGTTGCGCAATATGCAATCGCACACGATAATTTGGTCTAGAGGAGTAATTAAATTGTTAAAGGGGCTGTGAAATTTTGTATGTAGACTTTTGACAACAAACAAACTCATCAAGAGTGGATATACCTGTCCACAGCCTGAGGTAGTGTCTGACATGAGCACTGAAAAAGGTGGGTACAATTCCATCACTTTTGCAAGGCATGCTGCACTGTTCTATGCTGTTGTTGGCTATGAGCAGGCTATGTCTGCAAGCACATACATTAGATATATTTAGTTTCAATCCTTTCTTCTACCTTGATCTGGAAAGCACCTTCATAGTGTGTGGGCACTCCAACTCGTTGAGTCTGATGAATTTGTCGTTGGGTGTGGACTGTCCCGCTCTAGCTGGGGGTCGAAGAGTGGCTGTGGAGGCAGGAACATCAGCAGGGGCAGTTTTAGTGCGGTTTTCGCCCACGCACATGCCCGACTCAGGCAGTTCATCGCAATTGAAGATCTCGGGCCACTGGTAGCCGAACTTGCGCATCAAGTCTTCGCATCCCTGTTTGGCTGAGAGACACAGATGACGGCAAGGTGGGATTGGGTAGTCCAGCATGGTGCACACTGGCGCGAACATGGTGCAGAGGAAGAACCTGAACAGACACAAAATCTTAGTTAAATTAATGGGTTATTGCGTTTTCGAATTTTTCGTAATCTTTTTTTTTAGAAAAATCAAGCAAGACTGAGCAATTTTTTGTAAGTTAAATAGTTTACTAGAATTTTGTTGTATTTGACAATAAACTAACTTGAAGTCGGCACTGCAACGCACTTTGACAAGCATCTCATACTGTTTTATGTCGGCCTCTGCCTCCTCCTGTTTGGTATGTTTGAGAAGGTTGGGGTATATGGTCATGTTGTACTACAAACAAAATAATTAACCATTATTCTATTGCTGTCAATTGCTATGCACAACACAAGAGTAGTCTAGTGCTCGAGATTTTCAGTCTCAAAGTATTTTTAAATTTGGGATCATAATGAAAGAGCTGCTCTTTTAGAGCAGATTAAAGTCTTTCACTTTAGTAAGTTTTAGTAAATTAACGCCAGTGCCAGTGTTCGGCGCTAAAAAATCGCCCGCTGCTAGCGCTTGTACCTTGCTAGTACCTTGCACATTCAAGTACCTTCTGGAGCATGCATATAAATATATATCCATGCTTAATCCAAAATTATTACCACAACATTGTTTTTTCTTGTGATGTAGTAGTAGTAGTTTCATACTATATTGAGTTGAAAATGGTATTGTCTCTTTGAAATTTTTTACGAAAAAATATGCATATTGTTCAAAATATCTTTTGCGAAGCACTAATTTTTTTTATGTATTCCCTGATAGATCAATCGATTATCAAACAAAATATTTGACTGAAAGACTCTTTCAAATATCCAAGTTCTGACCAAGTAAAATATGGACAATCCTTTTTTTGGCGCAAATTTTGGTTTTGCGTTTTTCTATTCAATTTTTTGCCCTTTTTTAAAGTAAAAATATTATCAGGTAGCCCTGCGATTCTAGTTTCTGATGAAGTATTATTTATTGCAACATCGCTTAAAAAAGTATTACAAAAAGGTAAAAGTATGAAGCAAATTGTTGTTCTGATTTGCTTCATACTTTTACCCTTTTGTAATGCTTTTTTAAGTGATGTTGCAATAAATAATACTTCATCAGAAACTAGAATCGCAGGGCTACTTGGTAATATTTTTACTTTTAAAAAGGGCAAAAAATTGAATAGAAAAACGTAAAACCAAAATTTGCGCCAAAAAAGTGTTTTTGCGCCAAAAAAAGGATTGTCCGTAAAATATTGGGCTACTATGTATAAGTTTAATCCAATAATTATGATCAATTTACTTGCCTGGATATCCTTGCATATTTCCATGGTTATCTTCACACATTTTGAGTTGTGTTCGTTGTGCTAAAAACAATAACATTATGCACAAACTAAACTCAAAAGTAAACCAAATTTTCTTCCAACCAAAAACCTTTTTTTTTCCACCCCAAAAGGAGAGCAGTAGCAAAAACTTATGTCACTTTGCCCGCAAACCATATAAATCATGGTGTGAAATAAAAAAAGTAGAATTATTTGTTACCTGATACTCCTCGCTAACTGCCGCCCCATCCACTGAAGGAGAGGAGGAGCCTGCAACGGTGTGGGTGGCGGTCAAGAAGCCCAGCAGTAGCAGGAATACTAAAGGAATGGTGGAGGCATTTCTCTTCAGCGTTCCAATTAATTTTAACGATCCGCTAAATGGGCTCGTTAACCAGGCACCCGCCGACAACAACATGTTGTAAATTTTCATTTTATTGGTTTGTGTCCCTTCAAAAATCGCCCGCAGCGATAACAACCAGATAATGGAGGGGACACCACTGCAAACAGCTCAAATAACGACCCAATAAAAAGTGGACGAGGGGAGTAGTGGTGGGTGTGCAAGTGGACAGCAGGCCAGAGAGTTAGGCAGACAATGATTGGCAGTGGAGGGGGAAAAAGGGAGTAATCCGTCTTCTTCCTCTTCCTCAGTGTTGTTGTTGCCTTTGCTTGGCTGCTCCTATTGCTGCCTGATGCATCAATGGTAGGGGGACTGTGCCCTTTGTCTTGCTCTACCCTTTTTCTTTATATATTTGGAGAGTTTGACTGATGCTACTGCTGCTGCTCTTTTGCTGCTTCCTTGCTATGGATGCTGCTTGATTAGTTAGAAAGAGCAGCTGGGATGGGTTGGTAGAATGGAGGAGGCTAGGTTAGGCGCCATTGAAAGACTGGTAGTTATAGGGCAGTATAGTTTCGGTAGTGTGTGTGCGGAGTGATATGTATAGGTTTGATGACTGCAAGGCAAGGATTAGCCCTTGTTTTAAAAAGTGGCTAAAAATATTCAAGATTTGGGACTTCTGAATATTTGAGTAGTTAAAAAAATGTGTGAAATCTTAGTTTCGTTGGACAGCCTTTATATTCCAATACAACACGAATTGCGCAACAAAATTTAAAATATTTCTGGATTAACAATTTTTATTTCTGGATTCTTTTAATTTTTGGGCACTCATACTCAAAATTATTCTTACAAGGGAAGCTAACGAAAAACTAAGCTATCCAAGCACATATTTGAGGATATCATTGTTGAGTATACCGTATGCTCTCTAATAGACGGGCACATCCCTAATTCAAAATCGTGTTTGTGGCATTGTGTTTTTTCATCCACTTTTTGAAAACTTCTCTCAGGCAAGTTACCAATCATCTTGTAGCTCATCTCTCTGGCTACCGATTGGGTGGTAACTTGCCTGAGAGAAGTTTTCAAAAAGTGGATGAAAACCTTAATGTTAAAGACCACGATTATGAATTGGGGTGTCCGAGAGAGAATACGGTATATTGTTTTTACTAGGGTTGAAATAAGACCGGTCCGAATCTTTTTTGGGAATATTCCTGGTCTTAATCTTTTTTTCCGGTACGATTCGGTCAGAATCTTTTAACTTCAAATAACCAAATGTAGCAAATCATAACAAATCAATCGAAATCGTTGAAGAACACATCGAAATCCTTATCAAAATAATCAGTTTCTTTTTTCCTTGGTACCTCCCCCCAAAGGGTATCTACCGCCAAAATCCGAAATTTTATATTTAGCTAAAAGAAGTAAAAAATCACTGTACCATGCTAAGAAGACACGGTTTGATAATGCTAAAACAGCGATTTGACTTGCAGGAACCCCAGTTCTGAATTAGTTTTGTTTCCTGTAAGGTATCCAGGTGGCACTCAGGTTGTTGTATCTTATGTTAGTACAAAGGGGTTGTTTATGTATTGATACTCAGGTTAAATTGTCTAGGTAGTATCACCCGGGTAGTGGTACCCAATGATCCAATGGCTTAGGTGAATGAATATAATGAATGAAAATTAATCAATACCTCTGGTGAATAAATGGCGTGCAGTCAATTGATCAACGGTCAATTAGTCCACAAAATTATCATCACCTCCATGCTGGTTTGACTTTATGTACAGGGTGGCACATTATAAAGGCACTTATGAATTTTCGCCCTAACTTTTTTATTTTTCAACATTCCGTCGAATTTATTTTTATTCGAAAGAGGAGACGTTAGCAAATCGAATGGTATCTAACATGAGCTTTAACTCTTTATTCAGAAGAACCAACAATAAGGCAACAGAAAATAACAACATTTCAAACAATTTCAGGCATATTCTTGCTCAGTGCTTCTACCATTGACGGCTAGGCAGTATTCAAGACGAGTTTGATATGCTCTGATAGCTCTGAAAATCATCTCTTCAGGGAGCTCTTCAAAGGCTCGCTCAATTCTTTCCCTCAGCACGACCATGGAACCGATTGGAGTCGTGTAGACCTTGCTCTTGATCCAGAAAGAAGTCACAAGGTGTGAGATCGGAGAGTAAGGAGGCCAGGCAAACGAAGCAGGAGAATTCGGCGATCCACTGCTCTGAATTCACGGCGATATTTCTTCTGAAAGCTGGCGACGCTCTTTCCTTCTTCGATGAACCATTCGACGCATTTTTCTCGCTCTTCTGCATATTAAGGCATCTGAAAAGAGATAATTTTTAAAAAGCAAAATTTTTAGCAACAATAACATGACAACACAAAACGTGTAATACCATTGATTTGCTAACGTCTCCTCTTTCGAATAAAAAATAAATTCGACGTGATGTTGAAAAATAAAAAAGTTATGGCGAAAATTCATAGGTCCGTTTACAATGCACCACCCTGTAAATGGTGGTTTGACCATCCAAAATTTCAATACCGTGGTTAGGTACCCATTCTGAGGTGGTCAGCCCCAAATTTGAGAGAATTTTTATAAATGGGCAAGCAAACATTTCTATATTGCCTAAAACTGTCCTGAGTAAGCTAAAAATTGAAAGCTGGTTTTTGTCAACAAATTTCCACGCTGTACACAAGCTGTTTAGTTTGACGTCCAACTGAAGAAAGGGGGACCAACTCAGTTCCTCACGTGCTGATAAGTTCAAACCAGGTTTTGCTCTTTATAAACCGTTCGAGGCACCGATTTTATTTTACGCGCTTAAAGAATTTCCGATACAAAGATAGAATTTTTTTCTTTGGCGTGGCACTAAAAAGAACAAATGAAGCAAGAGAAAACAGCGTCTGTTGCCAGAATAAATAGCAGCATAACGAAAACAAAAAATTTTATTTTCGAAAAGATTCGGACCGATTCTCTATCGTCGGTCCGAATCTAAGATTCGGAGCGGGAATAATTCAGGAATATTTCCATCACCCACCCTAGTTTTTACTCAACTTTCAAATCTATTTTCACCCGCCGAAATCGAGCTTAGGGGAAATTTGGAAATTTATGTCAAATAATATTTTTCAGTGTTCTACCGATCTGGAAAGATGGTTTCAACAGATCGGCTTCACCAACATGGTTTTCTTTGTTAGAGTATAGTGGATACTTTATAGGTCTATGGATATTTACCCCGCGAACAAAAGCAAAAACTACTTTAAACAATTCCTAAGAAATTTTTTATGACTAAAAAGCATAAAAAATATTTGTTTACTTCTATGCGCTAGTCTAAAGAGGGTGTCTGTGTGACATTAGACTAAATTTTGAGCTTGTTTATTATTGAGTTTTTTCGTGCAAAAGCCACTTATAAATGGTTTAATTGTCATTTTGTATTTCAGAGTTTGCTAAAAATGGATTTTGTGGCATAAAAAGTATTAAAAAGTGTTTCCAAAAACGATAATTCACATTAGGGCTGTTCATTTGGAGAATGATGAAAGCTATGTGTTGACCTCTACAGATTATGTATTTCAGAATAATTTGCCATATGAAATTTATTTGATCATCAAACAAACATGGAAATAAAACAATAAATGTTATTATATATTTATAGCTTTGATTGAGTAGTAGTAAGAGTGATGATAAACCATGCAGAGATTACACAACACACACCATTTGTAATTTATATTTATGTATTTGTTTTGGTTGCAGTGAAGAATCCCCCCGCCCACGCAGAGTGCTCGGATGGAGGAGATAACTTCATATTCGTGTTTCCCAACTCCTATTTCATGAGAAAGCCGCGTGTTTTTTAAATTCTAAGAAAAAAATTTCGAACCACAGGGCCTAAATTGGCTTCTTTTGAATTTAAAGGGAATAAGGGCTGTATAGGAAGGGGAAAGGAATAAAAAGGGGCCACTTTTGTGGCAAAATGCTAAAAAAAGTAGATGATTGTGTTTTTCGGCTGTCCTTCCCCTTCCTATACAGCCCTTATTCCCTTTAAATTCAAGAGGCGCCAATTTAAATTATGAAGTTGACTAAAAAAACCATGATACCCCACAGCCCCCCGAAATTCAAAAACATGGTAACTTTTGAATTTTGGCGCGAAAGTCAACAAAAATTCACAAAAATTGTGGTTTCTGACCATTACTCTGCACTTAAACTTTTATAGGTGAATTACTTACTTTTTTGAAAGGTGTAAAGCCTATCAAATTCGTACTTTTCTGGGCTTTCAAATGAGCTATCACTTGCCATAAGACACTGCGAAAATTTGGATTTTCGAAAAGATTTGGACAAATACTTTTTTTGGGTAGTGCTTTCTAACACATATTTTCAAAAAGTTACGTCGTTTAGCAGATAGAAAAAGAAATTTGCTACATATCTGTCCAAAAAATTGTTAAAAAAATACGCATTTTCGAAGTTTCATACGAGGCCAAAAAAAAACTACCAAAAGGCCTATTTTTGACTATTTTGACTGTAAAGTAGTTCTAGTTGTAGATTTTGTGATCTATTGAAAATCTGTTTATCTCCTTCATCCGAGCACTCTGCGTGGGAGGGGGATTCTGAACTCAAGCCTTTGTTTTAACCTAGTAGTAAAAGTCGTGAAAATCCTTGAGAATGCTCTTGGAGAGACAACATGCAAAACAAATTCCAATGACCTGGACGGCACCCAGCAGAGCACTAATCCCTCCAACTATGGTTGCATTGGTGATTATCCAGGAATGCACACTTTGCACACACCCAATCTACAATACATTTAATTTGAGGCGTTAGATTGTTTCAAGAGTAATCTTTAAATTAGCAACTATTGGCTCCCGACCATATGAAGTCGCAAAAAGGGTTTTTTGTGAATTTTCGAAGTTTTTGAAAAAAAGTAGACACTTTTTTTTTATCTTTTTTACTAAAAAGCCACTTGCGGAATAAAAATAAATAAAAATTTGTTGAAATGTTTTCCGATTTTTCAGATATAACCATATTAAGTAGACTACTCATAAAATTGTCCCAACTCACTATGTTTTAGTCATATTTCGTGAACAATTTCAACTAGATCTCAACGGTTTCAACAGGAAATATTCATTTTAAACGGGCTGTAGCTGAAAACACACCCCAAAATACTGATTTCCCGCAGTGAATTTTGGATTTCCTGCAGTGAAATTGGTCATTTGTGCAATTTAAGTCAAAATTTTTGCGGAAAGACGAATTTTCAGTCCGAAAATACATTCAACTGGTCAGAATTCGGCTCCAGAGTGGCCAGAAGCCACCGAAAACTTGTTTTCAAGGGTTTGTTAAAGGTGTGGATAAACTTTTTTGCTCTTTAGGTTATATCAGGGACTCAGCTGAGAAGCAAGCTGGACCAGAACCACGTGAGGGATGTTTGTAAATTGGTGGCTGTGAGGATTGGTTGGCCTTGCCTTTATTCATATTACTCAGCTTTGAGAAGCTATATTCAGAAACTTTTATTTGTGATTTTAGGTCTGCTGGTCAGGTCTGCTGGTCTGGTCAGGTTTCACACATTTCCTACTGCATGCAGCTGGACAAGGTCATCAACGAGTGTAACCTTCAAGTCCTAATTTTTGTTCTGTGTGGCAACTATTGACTTTGTCAGGCTGTATGTGGTCGCAATGTCACTCTCTACGTGCCTTCCTGCTCCAAACCCGAGACAGTATGGCTAGACCTTCGTTACATAACTGTCGGAGCACGTTAACTTCTATACAAAAGACTGCCAGTTATGATTCTAATATTCACATAATTTATTTTCTGGTATTTCCAGAGCTCAATATTATCGTAGTTACACATAGTGCTAAGCGCATTGACACAGAAGTGGCGTGTTTTAGGTGAAAAATATGTGATAACCGGTACAGTCAAACTCCGATACTTGTTGAATTGTGAAAATATCTATACCTCACACCCAGCAATTTTCGGACATCCTTCGTGGTTCCTAGTCCAGCTCAAGCTTACTTCTCAGCTGAAGAACCTGTAGAACAAGAAAATGAAAGTAAATATCGTCCATTTGCTTAGGCTCATTGCATATTAGCAAAAAATACCTGATGTTACCAGTGGAAAAAACCACTAAACCCAGAAAAAAACAAGTTTCCGGTGGCTTCTGGCCACTCTGGAGCGGAATTCTGACCAGTTGAACGTATTTTTGGATTGAAAATTCGTCTTCCCGCAAGACTTTTGACTCAAATCGCACAAATCACTTATTTTGCTGCGTGAAATCAATTTCAGCCTTTTATATGTGGCTTTTTTAGAAAATAAAATTATAAAAAATCTTAATTTTTTAAAATAAAAAACCTTTGAAAAATAATGGCGAGCTGAAAGTAGCTAGTTTTTTTGGTCAGTGGTCATCCAAAAACTAATGATTTTCTGTCCTTCAAAATTTTAATTTTTCCCTTTTCTATTTAAAAGAATTTTGGGTTCTATTCTAGAATTGGGTGCCAAAAAACAGCTTGATCCCCCCTGTTGTCTTTTTAATATTTTTAAAAAGTTTTAAGTTTTTTCATTTTTGTCCTGGAAGGATGCTTTTTTCTTTCGCAAAAAATCATCAGGGGGGACCAAGCTGTTTTTCGGCACCCGATTCTAGAATAGAACCGAATTTTGAATGATGCTAATTAGATCCTAAGAACTCAAAATTGACTTTTGGAAATTTTAAATCCGTAAAAACTGTTATAGCAAGCTTAAGACAGACATTGTAGAGCAGAGGCTGCACCATCTTGGCACAGCCCTCATGAAAGTGTACACAACAAGAGTCTGGAGGAACAGGACGCCAGTCTGTGAAGTTGTTCACACCACAACATTGCATTTGCTGTTGAGTCTACCAACAATAAAATATTATCAGATGACTGGAAAAAATCTTTTTTTTTTCGTACAAAAGATGAGTGTAAGGGCGATCGGATACAAATTGTGATTGGATACAGTTTTGCCTTTTTGAATCTCTTCCATTTTTGCTGTTTTTCATGTTTTTCAATCTTTTTTTCAATCAAGCCTTAGCCGCAGGGAATTTAGATTAGGCGCTGTTAGGACACGCTCAAATGTGTGGTCCGAACTGAACAACAAATGGCGCAAATTTAAGAAAAACGTCCGATCTCAATTTGTATCCGATCGCATGCAAGATGGCCAAAAAACCACCATAAAAATGGATTGCTAGGCTTAGGCCAGAGCACAAAGGATTACAGGAAGGCGACTCGTTACAAATTTTGGTGCTCAATTTCAATTGCTCTTTCAAGTGCTTAATTTCAAAAACTGGCCACAAAAATTAAATTCAAAAAAGCAAAACTTTAACGAGTCACAATTTGTAACGAGTTGCTGTGATACCTAAAAATGGATCAAATTGAAAACTCCCGGCAAATTTGTAAATGCTTTTATTGTTAATTGTTTTCTTTTTAATTTTAACTTTTTTGTCGACCGGCGTGTAGCCCTTGATCTCAGCTTTATTACAAGCTATCAACTGGCCAAATGAGGTCTGAAAAAGTTGGAGGAAAAGGTCTTTCAATAAAGCAAATTTTTCGAAAATTTGGTTCATCAAAAGACTTTTTCCTCCAACTTTTTCAAACCTCATTTGGTCAGTTGGTGGATTTTAAGAAAGCTGAGATCCTGGGCTACATGCTGGCAAAAACTTAAAAGTTAAAAAATTGCCGGGAAAATTCATTAATTTGCAGGCAAAATTCGTGGACTTGCCGGGACACTTAACGTACAGCCAGAAGGTATAATTATATACAGTCGAGTCCCGCTAACCCGGCACCACTGGGACCGGCAAAAAGTGCCGGGTTAGCGGTGGTATTATTTTATCGGGCCTTAATCGACCCTCTATATAATCACCCTTTATTCAACTATTTTAAGAGGGTAAAGGGTTGTATAGGGAGGGGAAGGGAAAAAAAGAGGGCCACTAATGGAAAAGGTCACACTAACAAGAAGATGTTGAGCATAGTTTTGAATACTGGGGCCTACCGCATACAGAAAAAATTGACGCAAATTGAAAAATGTTGTAAACTATGATAGATGCCAGTTTATTGGTGGTAATTTTAGGGTGCCGGGTTACTGGGGGTGCCGGGTTATTGGGGGTAAACTTTGTTGATTTTCTTTGCCAGCCAACCAAATTTTTTGAAAAGTGCCGGGTTACTGGGGGTGCCGGGTTATTGGGGTGCCGGGTTAGCGGGACTCGACTGTAGTGAAATAATACCTTTTGGGTATTAAAAAGGTATTAATTTTTATACCCAAGGTATAGGTATTATTATATACCCTCTTGATTAAGGTATTGCTTTATGCCTATCAAAGATAGTTTGTTTGCCGCATTTTATTCTAATCTGCACTGCTTTAAGTTTTGTGAAAATATTTTCTATCAACTGGTGGATTTTAAAAGGTGTGATGGTGATTAATTTTCGCAATATTTTTAGACTTCAAACCCAATTTTTTTAGCTACGTTCGATGGAAAGTAAATGTCGATCTTATATTACGGTGTAAATTATAGCACCTCAGCTACAAAATATGGCACTTATTCGGTTCGTGGGGCGGGTTTTTTTAGCCATGTGACAATAGTGTTTAAATGTCTTCTAAGTAATTTTTATATGCTAAAAACGATAAAAAGCTGTTTTGTGATACTTTTTTGCATGAAAAAATGATTTTTTGGAAAAAATTTTTGCGACTACAATTCGACTTTTTGCCTTGAGGGACCAAGGTAAACCACTACAAAGGGGTACGTGGATACCTCCAAAATACCGAAAAAGATAGAATTTGAACAGTTTTGTTAACTCGAAAGTGACTCTAGATGAATAAAATATGTATGCATACCAGAGTTTCTTTATGCAGTAGGCCCCAGTCAACAAAACTGTTCAAATTATATCTTTTTCAGTATTTTGGAGGCATCCGCGTACCCCTTTCTTTGTGGTTTACCTTGACCCCCAAGGCAAAAAGTCAAATTCTGGTCAAAAAAATTTCTCCAAAAAATCAGCTTTTATGTAGAAAATTATCACAAAACAATTTTTTTATCGTTTTTAGCACACAAAAATTACTTAGAAGACATTACAACACTATTGTCACATGGGTAAAACAAACAGCCCCACCCCCCGAACCGAATTAGTTCCCAAAATATGATATAGTATATATGATATATATATATTTTTTGGTGTAATTGGTTTAAGTAGTCGAAGTGGCCCGGACAAGCTCTGCACCCAGTTAAACGTACCGTATTACCTCTAATAGCTCCCCATGCTCCATTAACCCTATAGGGTAGGTTGAAAAATAACTACCCATGGGGAGCTATCAGAGGAAATACAGTACCTAGTTATCGGTAGCCAGGTGGTTAATACTAAGGTAATAATCTTGATTTACGGTTCCTATGTAATAGAAATCACTCAGTGTTGCCCAGACAGTGGTATCGAGGTGGAAATACCCAAGTGGTATAAGTACTATAATTACAAGTACTATTAGTAGTGGTACCCACATCGTTGTAGCCAGGTGTATATAGAGGGTGTATATAGAGGGTGTTACTCAGATGGTTGTACAGGTCATTCTAGCTAGAGGTGATTGTATTGGTAGTGGTACCCAAGTGGCGATACCGAAGTAGTTTACCCGCTTACAGCCCAACCTCGGTTATACGCCACCCCAGAGGACCGCCCTTAGGGTGGCGTATACTGGGGTGTCAGTTGACAAAGAATAAGCCAACTTCAGCCAAATACAGTCTATTTGGGGTGGCGTATAACCTAGGATGGCGCATAAGAAAAGTTTGACGCTAGTGGTATCCAGCAGTTTAATCTGCTAAAGACAAGGCCAGAGCACAAAGGATTACAGGAAGAGATACCTGGGTAGTGGTATTTAAGTAGTGGCAGCTAGGTAGTGCTTCTCAGATATTGGTACCTAACCAAAAATTACTAACCAAAAATTTGTTTTCGTGAGACAAGTCACAGTTAATATTGTCTTTTTGTGGAATTCGTCCTTATTGAGAGTGAGACTAATAAGGTTGGGACCGGACATTTCTGTCCTTATCGGGAGCGTGCCCTTATTAGAAGCGTCTTTATTGAGAACCTCAAGTTAGCCTTATTCTTCGAGAACCAACCAAACAAGAAAAATCTGTCCTTATCGGGAGAGTGTCCTTAATCGGAGTGTCCTTATCGGGAGCGTCTACTGTACTCCGTCGCTCTGCTCGATCTCAACAACCCTTGGTGGATCTCAATCAATCTTTGCCTCGCTCTCCTCTGGCTCAAGTGTTTCGTTGCTCTGCTCCACCTCGGCAATCAAGACAAGTGCTCAACATGCGGCCTGGTGAAGTCAAATATCCAATGAAGCGATTCTAAAGAATCTGGCTCTACACAGAAATCAATCTCTTGTCTGTATCTCTATATCTCCACCTTTTGTAAGTCTTCTCTCTTGCTGGATCCTCTAATTTCTCGATTCTAAAATTATTTAAATCTATCTCTATCCCAAGCAACTTCTTCGCCTGTAAGTAGTCTAGTTCCGGGACACCTATATCTATACCTATATTTAAAGTTAAATGTTTAAATTGTTTATTTATCTCCTGGGGATCTCAGCTAAGGGGAGAGATGTTGTGTGGAAATATTATTTATAATTATTATTGTCTTGACACGACATCGAGTCTTCTTTTTGACTCGTGTCACTCTGTTATCTATTGTTATCATTCGTTCCGTGATAATAAATCTTGTTGGTTCGCTCTGCAAACAGTGCGGGTGTGAGTGCGGGATTTCGGGTTACGTGACTTTATTAAAAGTTTTTTTTATTAAAAGTTCAGCCAGACCACTATGGAAGAGGTGACCACTATGGTGGGGGTGATCACTATGGAGAGACTCGACTGTATATAAAAATCCACAAACCACAATTATATAAAAACCCACTATGTAGCAACACTCTGGTACCAAGGTATAAAAATAATACGATACTTGGGTATGAAATAATACCTTGGTAATACCTTAATGAAGAGGGTATAAAATAATACCTATTAGGCTTAAAAATTAATACCTTTTTAATACCCGAAATTAGGGTAGGATTCGGTCGGTTAACCGAAAACCAGGTTCCGAAAAACCGGGAAAACCGAAAACCGGGTTTAGTAAAATTTCGATTTATTTAGGACAAAAGTTTACCGAAAACCAGGTACGGCTCGGTTAACCGACCGAAATTTTGTGAAAAAATCGGAACCGAAAACCGGTTTTGGAAAAAGCCGGTTTTTAAAAACCAACCGATCTAAAAAACCGACCAATAATGTAAAATTTTTTTTAACAATAATAATTTTTTATCAAGTCAAAGGAGTTTCAAATTTCAAGAACTAGAAATTTTTACACAATTTTGGGCATATCATTTTTCGTTTAGAACTAGGGTGGCTCAAAAGTGTTTGATTCTAATTTTGGGACCAGATTCGAATACTAGCCCAGTTGAAAGCTGAAATTCTAAAGTTTTAAACATCCCACACGGTTTTAATTAAAAATTAAAACGCAAAATAAACCAAATTACCTGATCCCAGGCCATAGCTACTCCCTTAGATTTGTTGTATCTTTCCATTCCCTAAAACAGTTCAATTACTCCTGGAAACAGTTTGAACACAAACCTGAGTGAGCTGATTGACCAAAAAGATATGTAGAGGTTCGTGCAAAGCATAAGCTGCTATTGCAACTGCTGTTTCCGTCAATAGAAACAGGGCCAATAACACAGCAAAACTTGACTAAAACAAAAGCAGTGAAACCTATGGAGTGAAATCAGGAGAATATGTCAAGGAAATGCGGTATTTATTTTAGTTTTGAGTTTTAAGCCCCCTCGCATCCGAAGGGAGCTTGAGAGTTAGAGATGCACGAGAGAGAGACGTGCACGGTGCGCTGTGCACTCACTGAACTTAGTGATGAATCCGATAATAGATGTGTTCAGTAAAACTTTTTGCAATGTTCTAGTAAGAAAATAAGGGATAAAAATTAAAAATAGGGTATGCAGGTAGCATTAATCTTGGTGGTCCAAACCAAATACAGGTTGGCCCAAAAAAACTTGGAAAATTAAAAAAAATTGTTTTTGAAAAACTTTTATTTGCAACTTATTCTCATAATTTTTCTTGCACATCTTTTGTGTTTTGTGTCGAAGAGCTCTCATCGATTTTCCTGGATAAAATCGATGGGGCAAGGAGCAACCTACGCAAAATTTACGATATTTTCCGAATCTTTTTGGGCCACCCTGTAGTTAGTTTGGTTTAAATTTTTTGGTTAATTCATTTCTTGGTCAATCGGGTGAAAACATATTTTTTTAAAAGTGCTAAAAGACCGAAAAACGTATTTTGGGTGCTTTAGGAAGGCACCAAATAAAATAGTCCGGCCGGTAAATTCTAAATGGCTATATTTATTCACTTTTTGGTAAGGGAATTAATAGAGGTTATGCGGTATGCATCTTAAAATAACGGGTGTCCCATAATTCTTTTGCGGACTTTAAAGCTTATTTTTAATAAAAATTTTTATTTCAGAAAAAATTTCTAAATATACAGATGTGTAGCCCATTCGCTCCTCTTTCGAATTATACCGTATTTCCTCTAATAAGCGCCCACCCCAACATCGAAAATTTCTTAAATTCATTCTCCGCCTTTTATACCAAGTTTTTGTTTTTGAACGCCACATATGTTATATAAAACTGTAGCTGGGAATCTGCTCTACATTTCGGTATATAACATATGTGAAAAAAAAACTTACGGGATACCCGTTAAATCTATTAACTCTTTGATCAAAAAAGGGCTTACGGTCAAGCAATAGTTTTCTCTAATAGCACCACAATAGCCAAGAAAACCGAGAAGGGCACACAAACACCCGGCTGCTAGAAGTATAACTGGCGTCGCTAACCTCAAATATATTATCATTGAAAATAATTTGCTAATCAAATTTTGTAACCTTTCATCCCCTAAAATGTCAAGTATGCCGGCGTATTTAAGTTGTAGCACAGCTCCCACAATCACTAGAGCAAGCCCCAACACCCATAGAATAAAGTTGGCGAAGAAAAGCAGGTATTTCACTAGTGTGATACCTCCTTCCACCATTGCTGCTATATAAACCCACACAAACCAAAATAACTACCTAAATTATAGTTGAAAGAATATTTCTTCAGTATTTTTTAGCACTGGGATACCTGAGAGTGCCAATTTTTGGAAAAAATTACGTGCTGAGTACGAATACCCTTAGATACCCTAAGATTTGGCAAATAATAAAAAGAGGTGTGACAACAAAAGATAAAGTCCATTTATCAGATCTGATTTTAAAAATTTTGCCATCAAGTGACTTTATTACTGTAACTATCTGAGTCATTCGAGTCATTCGCTGGATAGCGAAATTTTAGAAATGTATGATTTTTAAAAATCTAATCTTATGCAGGGTGTGTCAAAAAAAACTTGACCACCACACAAATTTGAGTAGGCTGGCCCCCCATTGGCCGATTGCCAAATTTTTTAGGCTCTATCGCTCAAAAATTTCCAATTTCAATCATTTTTCTGTAGAAGAGTCATAAAAAATCATAAACACTGAAAATTGTACGTAAAATTATGAGGATGCCAGTTACAGTCAGACCTTGATTTAACGACACTCAGGTGTTGTATAATAGATGGGCAAAAGGTATGAGCGCAAGAATAAACAGAAGAACCTTTATATCAGAACACAATACAACAATTCAACAATACAACAATTATCTAATTAACTTCTTAACAATTGAACATACCAGACAATGACACGCAATTCGTGTCAGGACAAACTTTAGTTCAAAATATACATATCACCACAACACACCCACACTTAGATAATGACATAGGAGTTGGACGAAGGAGAAAGAGGATAGGGTCGAGAGAGAACAGGAACAGCCAATTACCACCAGAAAATACACACACAAGAAATTAGAATACCGCCAGTTAAATCAATGGACTATGGAAACCGGTCACCGGGCTACTGGGAATCCGGAGAATACATCCCGCTAAGATGCATCTCCCATGTCAAAACCTCATTAAGAAGTGTATGCAATAAATGACATGGCCAAGAAATAACTGTAGGTGAATGAGAAAGAGTGTGTTTGAATGCAAGAAATGAATTGGGTGAATTGACTTTGGACTCTCTCTCTCCCACCCTTATTGAAAAGTGCTCCTACACATAGCGTAACGCTTCTGTGTAGGATCCATAACCATCCTTGGAGGTGGTTGACGAGTCCGATAAGAAGTTCTAAGTGGGTTGTGAGGGGTTAAAGGTGAATTTTGACTAACCGGAGAATGACTATTTTGAACTGACTGTTTCCCTGAATTGAGATCGCTTCTTTCCTTAGAGCCGCCTGCATCGAACAATGGATCCACAATAGAGAATCGAGGCCGCAGCTGGTTTGCATGACGCATGTGGAGAATACCTGAACTAGAGATAACACCATACAAAGTCTCACCAACCCGCTTTGTGATCTCTCCCGGCTCCCAGCTTGCTTTCAGTCCTTGGTACTTGCGGAAATAAACCTTATCTGAAATTTGGAATTCCAGAGGTCGGGCATTA
Source organism: Ditylenchus weischeri (assembly GCA_029231635.1). Lineage (NCBI taxonomy): Eukaryota > Metazoa > Nematoda > Chromadorea > Rhabditida > Anguinidae > Ditylenchus > Ditylenchus weischeri. Next base: position 421,429 of record JAMRYI010000030.1, on the reverse strand, counting down.
TGATGTGAATTGAAATTGCGCTCCATGTTTGAATTGTATTTATCTGTATGAGGAGGCTTTTGAATTTTATCTGGACGCACAAGAGATATTTCAGTACGCATTGATCTCCCCAAAAACAACTCGGCAGGTGTCTTACCTCCTATAGTTGAATTAGGCGTAGACCTGTATGTTCGCAAATACTCAACAATTGAAGCATCCACCGAGTTTGAAGACCGAATCTTCGAAATTGTACGCTTAAAAGTATCGACAAACCTTTCAGCTTGGCCGTTACTTTGCGGATGGTATGGTGGAGAATGAATTAATTGAATGCCCTTACTTTTACAGTAATTTTGAAAATCGAATGATGTAAATTGCGAGCCATTATCAGAAACTAGGACCCTTGATATATCCATACCTCGCAAACAGTGACTGTAACACCCGAATCAAGCAGCTAGTAGTTGTATTTTCATTCGAAAACTTCTGGCCATTTAGAATGTGCATCGACAATACACAGAAATTTTCTCCCAGGAAAGGACCAGCAAAGTCAACGTGAACTCTGTCCCATGGATTAGTAGACTTTGGCCACGGATAAAGAATGTTTTTGATTGGGTTCTTTGCATGATTAGAACATTCAGTACACCCTTTAACTGTATTTTCAATATCCGAATTAAGCCTGGCCAATAAACGTAAGTTTGAGCAAGAGCTCTCATGCGTGTAATGCCTGGGTGACCTAGATGAAGTGTCTTCAAAACTCTGTCTCTCAAAGAAGAAGGAATGACGACTCTATCGTCGAATAGCAAACAACCATTTATTGCGTAGAGAGAATTTCGTTTAGCGAAATAGGAAGACATAGGCCCCGGCTGAATACGTTTTGGCCAACCATTCTGAATGTTATGTAGTACCTCTGCCAACAAGATATCAGACATTATTGATTCCGAAATCTCTTGACTAGTAACTGGAAGAATATTTAATTGATTTACTAAGAATTGTTCTACACTCCCTTCGATTAAATGTAACGTGGAAATTACGAACTCATCATCATCATGACGACAATCCGCGATAAGTCTAGATAAGACGTCCACCTGACCGAACTCGGAAGTATTTATGTATTGAATTTCAAAATTGTAAGCGCTTAAGATTAATGCCCATCTTTGAAGTCTACTTGCAGCGTATATAGGAACACCTTTTTAGAACCGAAAATAGCAAGTAGAGGTTTGTGATCAGTCTGCAGAAGAAACTTATGCCCGAAAAGGTATTTATGAAATTTCTTACGGCATATACAAATGCCAAGGCCTCTTTTTCATTTTGACTGTAATTTATTTGAGCAGAATTCAAAGTTCTAGACGCATGTTCTACAACCTTGATCGATCCATCCGGAAATTTATGAGAGATTGTTGCGCCTATGCCATCTTTAGAAGCATCTGCCGAAACAATTATTGGTTTACGAGGATCAAAATGTACGAGAAGAGGATCAGAAGTGATTATGTCCTTCGCCTTTTCAAAAGAACTTTGACATTCCCTCGACCTGACAAAGGGGACATCTTTCTGAAGGAGTTTGTCTAAGGGACCTCGAAGTACCTTCATTTCTTTGATGTATTTTCCGTAAAAGTTAATAGCTCCTAGGAAAGATCTGACTTGCGAAATGTTTTGAGGTCTCGGCATATTTTTGATGGCGGCGAACTTGTTTGGATTAGGTCGAATTCCGGTTGAATCGATTATCTGTCCCAAATAGTTTATTTCCTCGAGAAAAAATTTGCACTTGTCTAATTTAAGAACAAATCCGAATGACTCAATTTTATGTAGTACGGCATTAAGATCTTTGCATGCTGCTCTTTGTAGGACTGGCCACTATTATGTGGTCTAGGTAAGCGAAAGCGAAGGTAAAGTCTACGAGCATTTGGTCCATGACCTTTTGAAATATCGAAGGGGCTGATTTAATCCCGAAAGGTAGCCGCTCATATTGAAATAAACCTCAATGAGTATTAATGGTACACAACTTCTTTGAATATGTGTCCAACTCGATTTGAAAGTAAGCGTCAGACAAGTCCAGGCAAGAGAAGAATTTGGAATTATTTAGCTTTGCAAAAATTTCAGTCGGTAAAGGCAAAGGATGTTTGTTCAGCTCCAGAGCATTATTGAGTCCTGTAGAAAAGTCAGCACATACTCGAATTTGACCATTTTTCTTTTTGACCACAACTATCGGAGCAGCCCACTCACTGAAATCGATGGGATGAATCACACCTAGTTTCAGTAAGCGGTCCAACTCTAGATTGATATCGCCCTCAACTCCTAACGGCACTGGTCTTTTAGCAATGAACACAGGTCTAGCGTCTGATTTTACGTACAAATGTGCTTTGACCTTGGTACAATGACCCAATACGTTCTCCTTGAACAGTTTAGAGAAGCTCTGAACCAACATGTTTTTATCGAAGTTATCACTAGAGCTAGCAGCCTGAATTGTGTTATGCTGTGTAGAGAAAGTAGTAAGAGAACAAATGTCTGATAATCGATGAACCAATCCCAAAGAAATGAGCCATGGACGGCCTATGAGATCAAAATAATTATTATCAACAACATAACACTCCACTGTCTGCATACGCTCATTATTGTACTGGACGGAACACTTACCTTTTCGAAATCGAAATCAATTGGGCAGTTACAGTCAGACCTTGATTTAACGACACTCAGGGGACCGGCAAAAAAGTGTCGTTAAATCGAGGTGTCGTTAAATCGAGGGTCCTTAAGTCAAAAATCAAGTTAGTTGTCGTTAAATCGAGTTTTTCATAAATATTCTAATCATTCACCAACAAATTAAGAATTTATTCAAACACATAACCAAATCAGTGATGGCAGTCAACACTCAATATAACGGCACTCTTTTTGATTGGCTTTAAGGTATTGTTATAGTAAAATGTTCTTACACTGGAATAGTCGCTACAGTCAGTATCGGTTGACCCATGAACTTATCAGTGTATACTGAGCTCTTTTTTCCAAGGCCAGAGAATTATCAATTAAATTGAACAATTTATTAAGAACTTTTGAAAACAGTTAAACTATCAAGCATGTTAGAAGATATCAACCAATATTGAAAAAGTTGTCAAAATTTTTCGGCTTCAAAGTTTTTAAACGTTCTTGATTCAACATATGATTAAATTTGTCACATTTCTGTCAGTTTCTAGATGTTGGAGTTCAAAATTTTTTTTGCTTTTCAAGTTCTAGTGGAAATCATATCATACTGAAAGCAATACACGATGGTGACAAAATTTAAAATATAAGCTTTTTTCGAGTTGAGACGAGAAAAATTAGTTGTGAGCCGTTAAATCGAGAGTCTTTTTCTTAGAAGGGACCGGAAAAATGTGTCGTTAAATTGAGAGTCTTTTTCTTGTGTGTCGTTAAATCGAGGGTCGTTGTATAGAGGGTCAGTTTCTATCAAATTTGGCTAAGACCAACCAAATCGTTTTGAAAGTGTCGTTAAATCGAGGGTCGTTGTATAGAGGGTCAGTTTCTATCAAATTTGACTAAGACCAACCAAATCGTTTTGAAAGTGTCGTTAAATCGAGGGTCGTTGTATAGAGGGTCAGTTTCTATCAAATTTGACTAAGACCAACCAAATCGTTTTGAAAGTGTCGTTAAATCGAGGGTCGTTGTATAGAGGGTCAGTTTCTATCAAATTTGACTAAGACCAACCAAATCGTTTTGAAAGTGTCGTTAAATCGAGGGTCGTTGTATAGAGGGTCAGTTTCTATCAAATTTGACTAAGACCAACCAAATCGTTTTGAAAGTGTCGTTAAATCGAGGGTCGTTGTATAGAGGGTCAGTTTCTATCAAATTTGACTAAGACCAACCAAATCGTTTTGAAAGTGTCGTTAAATCGAGGGTGTCGTTAAATAGAGTGTCGTTAAATCGAGAGTCGACTGTACAAGCAAAACATAAAGAAAACTTGAACGCTCAAAAGTGGTCGAGTTTTTTTTCGATATATCATGTAGTGACTTTCTGTGCGATTTGAGGTGCAATTTGAGTTTACACTCGATTTTATAATATGCGAGATACTGAAAGAAGGATCCGTGGAGGATGTTGGCTTCCATAAGGTGTAGCACAGACATGGATTTTTCAGAGATCTTACTCAGCACGATTTACTCAAAAAAGAGTGGCACCCTTAGCGATCCGAGTCTTACAAGAAAAAAACAGTCAACAAATTAACAAAAAAATTATAATTCTCGAATTACAGTAAAGTATTCATTATATGGGAACAGTCAAACCGAGCTGAACAAGCTGTGGACGCGCACAAACAACATATTTTGCGCCACACGACTTGCATACCAAGATAAGCACCACACTAATTGCGTCGCAAGAATTACGACAGTGAGATGTGAGAATGTGAGATTTTAACTGCAAGATTTGCGACGAAAGATTTTTAATGGGCAAAAAGATTTTTCAGCAGGATTTTTTGCAGGATTTTTCAAAAACGATCGACAAAATCAGAATCCTTGAAATTTTTGGGACCAGACTGTCAAAACAGAAGTGGCAAAAGCCTTCAAAATCAAGGAAATAACACATGAACCGCAAATCTTGCACTTCAAATTTTCAGTATCTCGTCCTACGGTCGTAAAATTTGCAGTCGCAAATCTTGAAGTACAAAAAATGCAGCGCGAATTTTCGGACGCAAATCTTGCAGTTCAGATCTCACAATTTCTCAAATTGCATTATAAAATCATATGGTCTCAAATTTCATTGCTCAAATCTTGCCACGCCAAATATTTGTGCATGAAATGGAAGCACTTTTAATTCTGTGTCAAAAAAGTTATGAATCTGTATACTGAAGCAAAAATAATGGGTGAGAAACACGCAAACGAAAAAAAGAAAAAAAACTAAAATTTGTTAAAAGTATTAAAATGTAGATGATAAACTACTTTTTTAATCGCATTTAAAAAATGTTTATACTCGCTGGTGTATTTTTTTAATGCGTTCAGGAAATTAGCAAAGCTAAAAATACAAGGGCAAAGAGCTAAAGATAGAACATAATCTGCTCATCCAACCTAAAAAATCTTTTTTTGACTAACAAGGTCTTATCAAATACCAAACAAAAAAGTTGAATGAGAGACCCAACTGGCGCATCCTAAGCATTGTCAATATTTAGTTGTCCAAAACCAGCGGCACCAACCTCACCCAAGCAATAAGTTACACAGGCCAATCCACCAAATCTCCCTCACCCCAAAATGCCTTGTGGGATATAAAGAAAGGGCTGTCTGCAAAAAAGATGCCACTACCACATTGCCCAAGTGGAAGGGCCGAGATATTGACAAAGTTTGGGGAGGGGGCTCTGCTAGAAAAGCTATTCGTCTCTAAATGGCGAAGAAGAAATGAAATTGGGTGTAGAGAGGGGCTGGGAAGAAGCCTTTAGCAAAAAAGATTCTCCCATGCCCTTTTCAATCCTTCCAACCAAAAAGGGTGAGTATATAATGTCAAAGGAGTAACAGTTGATTTTAATGATGTCCAACAAAACTTAAATAAACGAAATCTAGGTTTTCTAAATTTGTAACATGCGTAACAAGCTGAACAGGTGTAACATGCATTTTCCCGAAATTTCTAAGATTCAGCTTGTGCGAATCGTTGGAAAATAAAATTACAAATTACAGGCGGCATGATGTAATGATCATCACATTTAACAGCTTTTATGGGTGCATAGACGTTTCTCGAAAATGAAACTTTTTTTATTTTCGGGAAACGTTTCCCGAATTTGAAACTTTTTATACATTTTGCTATGCCAAAGTATCAATTTAATGTTTCTGTACCAAATTTTTAACTCAGATTTGGTTTCTAGAACCGTGGCAAACACGGGGAAAATGGGACTTAGGCTATTCTGACCAAATCTCGGAATTATTTCACTTTAAGGATTGCCCACAATTTGAAGTGTGAAGTGCGAAGTCAACGAAATTGTTTTACGGGTTTTCAATGACTGAGATTTTTTTGTGTGAAGGAACCGAAAAGGCTTTAAGGCTAATTTTTTCGAGCCGAAATAAGGGTACTGGTGCGCAATATGGTACCCCAAAAACATGTACAGTCAAACCTAGGTTATCCGACACCCAAAGGGACCGCCCTTATGGTGTCGGATAAACGAGGTGTCGGATGACTGGGGTGTAGGTTTACCAGGCCAACCAAATCGGGCTCATGGTGTCGGATAAAAGAAGGTGTCGGATAACCCAGGTTTGACTGTACTACAAAAATGTGTCTAGAAAGATTTGTTTATTCAAATTTCCGCATTTACATCAAGTTTTTATTTTAAAGTATGGTCGGTTAAAATGTCGTGTAATCTGTTTTAGAAAGCAAAAAAAAATCTTTCTAGACACATTTTTGTGGTACATGTTTTTGGGATACCATATTGCGCACCAGTTCCGAAATAAGAGTACTGAAAGTACTTGAAGAAAATGTTTCAATTAAAAAAAATCATAAAGTTGAAGTGACGTTTATTTTTTTAAGCGCAAAAATACATGCAATCAGGGTGTGCCAATAACAAGTGTGGGCAAGAACATTTTATACAACAACTTTCCTTCAGCAATTTCTTTAGCCACTCCTTTGCGAAATTCATTTGCTCCTTCTGGATCGAGTTCGATGGGCACACAACGAGATGCAACTTCTGCGAAAGCACACGCGAACACTCCGCAGTCATCAGAGTTTTTCTGCGTTGATACCCTAAATTACCAGAAAGTTTTTTACAAAAACTGATGCAAAAGTTTATTTTGGCACAACTTTTCGTCCAGTTCAAGTTCATCAACTCGCTGAATTTCTTTTCAACTGCAAATTCTTTCAGAAATGTGGCCCTATTCATCTTTAGGCGGCAACATTTTGCTTAGTCCCCCTGTTGTTTTTTCTTAAAAAATGCTTTGGTCCCCCCTTTTGTTTTAAAGGTGACTATTTTAAAGGTAATCTAATCATGTAATTTTTTTAACATTATTAAATCAGATAATTCATTAATTCATCCATTACATACCAGGTCAAGAAACAGCGCCATCAACTAAATATTTACACAAGGTACATTGTTCACATTATATTATAAATAATAGGCATTTGCCTGATTGCTTGAACTAGATTGCTTGCGAGATTGCTTGACTGCGTAGCAGGAAGATACCAACGAAGAATTTCGTAGCCTGAAAGCACGAATACGAGATTGAAACTTAAACGCAATAATTAATAATACCCGCTCAGTGCGATACGAAAACAAGTCCTTTAGACGAAGAGATGCAACATCCAGTCGAACAACAGGATCAACGAGATTTGAGCAAACCATTGAGGACCAGCTAAAAAGCAAAAATAAATAGTTGGCATCAAGTGTAATTGCAATCGTCAACTACTTGATAAACTTGCAGCGGAAGCACAAGCCTGGCAGTTTCGGACGACAGACTCAATTGCCTCCTCCATATTTGGCCAGTAGACATAGGAGCGGGCGAGTTGCTTCATTCGGCAGATTCCAGGATGGCCATAATGCAGAAGCTTCAGCACGGCAGAGTGATAGAGAGCAGGCACAACCACACGAGCACCGAAAAGCAGGCATTCGTTGACCACAGACAGATGATGTTTTTGTTTGTAGAAAGATTCTACAGTTGTGGCTATATTGCTCTTTGAGTGGCACTTTGGCTCTTTGAGTGGCACTTTGGCTCTTTTGAGTGGCACTTTGGCTCTTTTGAGTGGCACAAAGGCTCTTTTTATTTTCAATAGCAGACCAATTTGATAAGAGGAGATTCTTGACCTGTACCAAAGCAGCATCAGAGTTTGTAGCAGATACCAGATCCTTGAACTGTAGAGGAAGATGACGGACTGTTTCTTGAAGTTGAGCTTCGGCTTCATCTTCATATACTTGAATAGCGCCAATCCAGATTTCCTCGCTTGAAGTAGCAGAAGATTGTTCAGCAATTAGACGCGAGAGAGCATCGGCTTGACCAAAGGCAGTAGTTCGCTGATATTCGAAGATAGTTCGAAGTTATTTTCCTCGTCATCCTTAGTCAGTCGAAGGCATTCAAAGCGATCAACGACCAAGGATCGGGAATGTGAAAATAATTTAGAAAGACTACCAACTGTTTCTTCCAGATTGAACTCAGTGACTTCCTTTGGGAGACAGCTTTTGCGATACTCAGCGAAGGCTTCGGCAGATAGCTTAGTCATCAGCAGTTTGACCTTCGCAGCATCCACCATATTCGGAGCAGTGCAGTCCAGCGAGAACTTGAAGCGAGAAACCCAGTTTTCGAATTTGATCGGATCACTATCATCGGCAGCAAAGGACTCCATGTCCGGCAATTGAGGCAACGATGAGACAGTAGCAGGAGCATTCGGAAGATTTCCACCACCACCACCTGTCTGATGCTGAAGGAGCGCCATCATTTGAGCCATTTCTTCGCGATGCTGTTTCTGAGCTTCGCGATTTTGATCCAGCATTTCTTTTAGTAGATTCAGATCCATAGCGACTGCGCCAATGTTGTATCTTTAAGGGAGAGAGAGAGAGCGGAGAGCAAATAAACGATAGCTTTATTTCCCCAGGCACAACAATGATAATCTCTCATACACGAGAGAACAATGGTCTTGACAACGAATCGCAGTCGTGTCAAGACAATAATAGATTCTAACGAACCCACAACAGTTGCCCTCTGAAAGTGAATAGAGCCCAATTTTCAGAAATGTTCTAAAATGATTAATATACATTTTGTAGTTTTTATGGCAGCTTACTCGACTAAATCAATATGCATTATTTCACTGTCATGGATCGAATCGTAATATGTGAGGCTCAGCTTATACATCTCAACAACCTAAAAACCAACAAAAAAATTCTTAAATTATCTTACCGAAAAACCCCACCACAAGAGACCAGTGACCAGGAGAGTTAATTGGAATTAATAATGTGTCGTAGGAGTAGATACAAACACTTTTCCACATCGTTTGCTGAAGTATGAATTTCGGACCGTTTTTCGCTAGCTGTTGGTAAAACAAAGACCACTCCGCTATAAGACCACCCCTGCTATAAGACCACTTAGGGCCGGTCCCCAGGGATGGTCTTATAGAGAGGTTCGACTGTATCATTAAAAAAAATTTCACAATTTTGTTGTAAAAATTTAAGCAAATTGAACTGCTTCATTATTTACACTTTTTTCAATTATTTAAAAATAGTACACAGACATATGTTAAACAGAAAACTTATTCATTTGTAAATTTATTTAGTCGATTAATTTATTATTATTTGCTTTACTTATTATTTTACTTCTTATTTGCATTTTTCAAATCCAAAAAATTTTCATTTTTGATTTTAATGAATAACAAAAACTTTTTCAAAAACAACTCTTAGATAAATTAATTATGTAGCAGCAAAACAACAACAAAAAGAGTGGCAGGTTTAGAAAAAGGGCTCTCAAAGAGAGCAACGTAAAGAAAATAAGCGGCGCTTACACCGGCGGATTGAAAAATGAGCGGCGGATACAGCGGCGGGACCAAAAAAGGAGCGGCGGCGGTGGGTCAAAATTACAGCGGCGAGCGGTGCGGCCGCCGCTCGTGCAAGTATGTTCAGGAGTCCTAAAGGTTGGGGTACGATTCGGCGGCGGAAAAAACGGCGGAATTCGAAAGAGTGTGATTATCTTGCAAACCCTAATCTCTGACACCAGATTCGTGCTCAACATGGTCTCTTTGCTTATAAAAATGCTCTTTACTCTCAAAACTCGCTCAATAACATCAAAAAAGCATCAAAAATTTTGATGCTATTTTGATTATTTTTATGCTTTTTTTGATGCTATCAGAGAATCCTCCTTCTAGTAGATTTTAACTTCTATTTTAGTGATTCAATCTTTACTGCACCATCCAAATTCTCGGTTTACTCTTATAGGTTCTCACAACTGTCCTTAAGGGGTCTCCTTTTGGTGCAATTTTATGACCCAGATACTATTATCCATCCTCAAAAAAATTTAAACACCACTTTTAAGTTTTTTCTTATTTGGAAACACTGAACTACTTATGTCTGGGTCTGGTTCTAACGAAAAGAATACATTACTATTACCAACATTTATATGTTCCAGGCGGGCAGTGGTGCGGCCAAGGGGGCCCCGTCAAAATTGAAAAACGTTGTAGATAAAATGACCTCAAAACATTTTTTCCCGTGTGGTGCGCCTCCCTGTCAGAAATTCTCGCTATGCCCTTGCAAGCGGGTATCTAGATTTCCTATCCAAAATGCAGTTATAAGTGCAAAGCAAGGCGACCAGCAGTCAACTGAGGATCAGCAGTTTTTTTAATTGAATATTCGTCTACTTCGTGTATCTAGATGTCCTATTAGTAGAAAACTTTCTCGTAACCTATAGTAAAACCAAATAGAGCTCTCGGTCAGAAAGCAAGACCAATTTATTCGGACTCAACGAATACATACGCAACGACAATTTATATGTTCCAGGCGGGCAACCTATCAAAAATTTGTTCTTTCTGCAGAAAGAACAAATTTTTGATAGGTAGACCTATTAAGACGACATATTCTGGAATTTACGCTGAAAGCCGCTGTTTAATCATATCGACGACAGACTTGACCATTCGCATATGGAACCAAATTTAAATCTTAATATTTAGGGTGGTGAAAAATTATCGCAACATATCAGCTATTCAGAAAACCTTACCAAAGATTAACATCACAGCAGAAGCAGTAGCTGTTGTATCATCCGCTCTCCATGATCGATCGATTTTGCACGACAAAAGATATTATTGGGAAATCAAATAGGAACGTGAAAAAAAATTAAGATGAACGAATGCAGCTATGTACTCATAGGTTTTATCCCATTGTTCACCAAACACAAAAAATATTTAATTCAAAGGGTTAAACCATAGAATATTGAGCCATAGAAACATACCAGGTTCACTAAATCTGTGCTTTTCTATTAATGCAGGCGACGACTGCACACGCTTTGACCGATTCACGTAAAGCAGCGATTGCTTGCTTCTGATCCATTCCACAGTCGAATGCTTGACAGGACCAAGAACTACTAAAAAACAATCATTAAAAATGTCTTTGGACGACCCTAACGCACTTTATCACGTTTTTTTTTGAGTGCTTGAAACTTTCTCTGCTGAGGCATCCATTTTTTGAAATTCAACCAAAATAATTACAACACAGAAAAAATAACGTAATAAGTAAGTCCAAAACACCAAATGAGTAAGAAAATCAACAACAAAGACCTTGTCTCCATCAACATCAAAATAGCATCAAAAAGCATCAAAACAGCATCAAAATTTTTGATGCTATTTTGATGTTATTTTGATGTTCATATTTTCAAACGCGAAAATTTCTCATCAAATTCTCTTCAAATTTTATGCGTTTCACTTTTTGGGTTTCAGTCGGACTATCGCAATATCTTCTGATGGATAGACGGATATCAGGAGCAACTCGATCATCAACTTAGTAGTACACACGCCCAAGCCATTCCACTTCAATTCAATAGATGCTACATCGACTGAAGTAGACGGAGTGATTAAGATGACTCAGCACAGTGGTATGGATTTCTATAACTAAACCAAATAAATCCCTTGAGTTTACAGGTAAATTTATTACCGAAATTTTATCTGAGCAGATTATCAAACTGAGCAAGCACAAGGTGGTCGCTGTTATAACTGATCACGCTGCGAACATGAAGAATGCATGAAAGAAGCTGGCGGGAAAAGATAGTGATAGGGATCCACAAAAGCAATGCACTGGTGAGACATTTCCGTGGATTCTTTTCGAGGGATGCAAGGCTCATGCGATTGACTTGGCTGCGAAGGATATCTGTGCCGAAACAACCATTGCTGACTGCTTGAAATACTGCGTGGAAGTGGCTAAGTTTTTCAGGTGAAAGTATTTATACTTTTTATATGATTGTGTTATTAGCTTTGTTTGAGGAAGAAGGTGTCGTAGCTGATTCTCTCCAAAGTGCAGAAAGAACAAACTGGATCATCAGCTATTTCACAGCTTCCAGACAGAACTCGCTGGGGTACATGGTCCCATCTAGTTTTGATTGCTTCTAATGAAACTGCTCTCAAATCGGCAATTTGTGCTCCAGTTATTCTCAATGATGCAACACTAAAAAAGGAAGCCGACCGTCTAAGAAAGATGCTATGGGAAAGTGCAGAATCTTGGCTGGATGTAAATGACTCAAAGAACATACTCTCTCCACTCGCAGTAGCAATCACGGAAATTGAGGTTAATCAAGTCAATTCGAGAAAGTAGGCTTATTTTTTAAGTTTATCGCAAGCTAAAACTGTTTTTCATTGTGAACAAGGCCTTAACTGGAGCCTACCGCATAAAGAAACTCTGGTATGCATGCTTTTTCATGCAATCAGAGTCACTTCCGAGTGATTTGTGTCTAAGGTGCGCGCATTTCAACTCCAAGCCCCCGAAGGGGTCGAAGGGGGCGCACGGTGCTTGAGAGTTAGAGATGCGCGCACTCACATACCTTACAAGGGAACCGTTCGAACTGTCCCCTGCCAACCCTCCATTTTTAAAGTCACTTTTGACTTTAAAACGCTAGTCACTTTTTTGGGCAAAAAGGGGAGTTACGTTTCTGCCAGATGATGGTTTGGGACACTGGTCCTACCGGAATATGTTCCCGTGTTCAATGACTCTCGAAAATTCCATACAAAGAGACATTGTGAGAACAACTGTTTAAATTGCCGCTAATGTTTTTTGCAGCAAAATGTCTTGCTCTTTGGAAATCTTTTTTTCTCATGCTTTCTTTGCATTCTTGATTCCTCAACCTTTTTTCTACTGTTTTGCAGCTCTTTCATCAATGGCAAGCAGCAGAAAAAAAAACCCGTTGAACTTGAGTCTTCCACCAACTGTGAATGAAGAAGGAACAAAAGATGATGGGTCGGATGAGCAAAAAGGACCTTCTTTGGATGACCAATTGCAGAATTTGGCGCTTTCTCGACCGCAACAGCAGCGCATGAACGAGTGGAAATCAAAAAAAGAACAGGTTAGTATTTGATGCACAATTTGGTGTAAGCGCGAATCCAAAATCATTTTTATTTTTCCTTCCAATTCATAGATCGGAGAAATCAGCGAGGAAATGCTGAAGCCAATTTCCGAACTCGGTCATGGGAACGGAGGCGTTGTTCACAAAATGCGTCACACTAAGACGGATGTTGTGCTTGCAAGGAAGCTAGTGCATTTAGAGGTCAAAGTGTCTGTGCGTAATCAGATCCTCAAGGAGCTTGAAGTTCTACACAAGTGCAACAGTCCATACATAGTCGGTGAGCTCTTACGTTATTTTTGGGTATTTGATTTATTTATAGCCCTGTTTTCAGGATTTTATGGCGCGTTTACGAACAATAACGATATTTCTATTTGCATGGAATTTATGGATGGGCTCTCATTAGATATTGTTCTACAGGTATTTCAATTCGTCAAAATAGATTAGACTATTAGTGGTGTATCAACGTCCTTGAAGCTAAAATATTCAATTATCTTCAGCAAATCAGTTTTTTAGACGGTCGGAAAAGTTGAAGAAAAATGGGTAGGTAAAATAGCTGTAGCTGTGATCAAGGGGCTCACATATTTAAAAGAAGAGTTTAACATTCTACACCGCGGTAATATTTCCAATAATTTCAAATTTTCGATCTTTGCATTAAATAGTTTAGATGTGAAGCCGTCCAATATGCTGGTCAACAGTCAAGGAGAAATTAAATTGTGTGATTTTGGCGTCTCGTGCATGCTGGTTAGTGATAGAATTGCTTCTTATCTGGTAACTAAAAAAATATTTCTTAGATCGATAGTATGGCGAATTCGTTTGTGGGCACCAGATCTTATATGGCGGTTAGTATATTTTTTTCCTAATGATTGTACTTTTGAATTACCTTTCCTGCCTTCAGCCTGAAAGGTTGACTGGTGCACGCTATTCTATTCAATCTGACGTATGGAGCTTTGGGCTGTCGTTGGTTGAGCTTGCAATTGGACGCTACCCTATTCCTAGTCCATCTCGCCGTGAATATGCCAAAATGTTCGGTGTCAAGCCCGATGATATTGAACTCGATGATGCTGGTATGGATAATACTGCTGCTGGTGGAGATGAGACCTCGCCAAAGACGATGGCTATATTTGAGTTGCTGGACTATATTGTCAACAAGGTAAAAAAATTTGTTTTCAGATTATAAATATTGGGTTTTCATTACTTTCCTACTTGCAGCCACCTCCAATATTGCCAAGAAAAGTGTTCTCAGATTTGTTTGTCGACTTTGTCAGCAAGTGTCTCAAAAAAAATCTCTCTGAACGGGCAAATCAAACAATTCTAATGAGTGACCCCTTTTTCAAGAAGCATGAATCTATCGACGACACAGCAGAATTTTCCGCTTGGGTCCAGTCCGTCATAAAATAGTTGGTTTGCTTTGATAGTTCATAATTAGGGTTGGTCACTGTTGTAAAATTTGTTATTGTTGACGTTTCCACTGGTTTGTGTCCTGTTGTTTTCCTTGTTAATAAATATTGTTTCCATGTTTTGTGCGTCCCAGGGGTTACTACTCATTTGGTCTCCTTCATTTGGGCCCTCATTATTTTGCCCCTCATTTGGGCTCCATATGTTATCTTTTTAGTTTTTCATGCCATCTATTGTCTTTTTTCTAAGTTTTCTAACCTAACCTGCGAAACGTAAAATTTACAACCACTACCTAGACACCTACACCTGAGTACAGATATCTGGTCAGTGCATTGGTACTATCATCCGAATACCACTTTCTCGGCACCACTACCTCCATACTGTCACCTGGAGACCCTACGGGATACGAAATCACTTCCTGTAAGTCAAGAGTCAAGTAGTCAAGATTTTCAATGACCAGGATGGTTAAAAAAACCACCTGTTACCTTCCCTGAACAAGTATCCTGAAGGTGGAACCTTCAAAAACTTGCCGTAATTTAAATTTTTTAGTCTTGGAACCCGAAAAAGTAAAAAAATGTGCTCCAAGTGGACGACGACTTGGTTTGGTTGTTTCAGACAAAAAATTGAATTCCCTCAAAATTTTGAGTTGGCGGTTTTTGGGGACCAAATGACTGGGGACCAAATTACCCAATGCCCTGTTTTAGCATTATCAAATCATGTTCAGGGCACCATTCTGGATAGGGTACGATGATTTTTAATTACCTTCAGCTAAATCCAAAATTCCAAATTCTGGAGGTGGATACCTGTTTCAGAAAGGTTACAGGTGGTTTGCTAACCAACCTGAGACTTACTAGTCCTTCAGAAGTATTTTAGTCAAGAAAAAATAGTTTTCGCTACCACTGGGATTCGAACCTATAACCCTACAAAATTCGTGGATCAATTCACCGGGGATCTTTAGTCATTGGTCATCGCCGCTGTTTTTCAGCTTGTGACAAGGCAAAGGGATGGCCAGGGTATGTTAAAGAGTGTTTTAAAATCCAATATCAACATACGGGTCCCGAATAATTGGGGCCCAAATGAGTAGTGACGGTCCCTGAGGTCATATTCATAGCGTCAGACTTTTTATGATTGAAATAACTGCGGCTCTACGCTGTGAGTATGGCCTTTGTCTAAAATCTAATAAATTAATACATTTTTAGCCGTGGTTCGCAAAAACCTGCTACATAACCGTATCTTGCAGCTAAGGGTGTAGATAAGTAAGCGGTTAAGAAGGCATGTGTGGAACTCATTTTCTATCAAGCTACTCTCTGCGTCTAACGTGTAATCATATGGTTGACTTTTTATTTTCCAGCTAATTAAAGTACATAATATTCAAATAGTTGGATTGCAATATTGTGCAGGTTTTTTCATTACGTCAGGATTGCTTCTTCTCAATTCCTTGTATGTCCTGATAAACTGAAACAGCTTAATTATGAATTAAATTTAATTGCTGTTTAAAAAATATTTTATCGACCTGTCCCTTTTTAACACTAGTCATATCAGTTCATAAAGTTGTAGTTTTTTTCTAAACTCAAATGTAACTTTTTAGTCCAATAAAAAACTTTTTGCTATTGACAAAGAAAGGGGTTTTTGATGTAATTCTATTACTGTGTGCTACCTAATATGCATATGGTTTCAGAGCTGCAGTAAAACTGGCGACAAGGTACTTAACCGACCCGGTCGGTTACTGAATCGGGAAGATCCCTGACAAATTGCCCTAAATGAAAAACTAGAAAGATAACAAACCGAAAATTTTAACGAAGATAAACCAATAACCGGGTTCAGAACTGACCGAAAGTAAAGTGGAAAACCGTAACCCAAAACAGTGCAATGAATTAAGGAAGAGCTCTTCTATTTAAAATAATTCGGCAAATGATAAATTGTAGTAGAGCAGGTCTCCCAAATTTCCTTTATTATTAAGGCATTCTTTGTGTGAGCTGGGGAACCCAAATCTGTTTGATTTACGAAATTTTTAAGACATCAAAACCTTTATTTTTAGTGCTCTGAACTCAATAAACACCGAGGAAAATCGCATATTTCGCTAATTAAAAAAATGTTCTTTACTATAAAAATTTTGAGTTGAGAGCCATACCATACCGAAGCCTTACCTCTTAAAACCTCTTTTTCTTCAGCTGCATCAAAAAGGTATTCCTCCTCTTCTGGGTTATGCTTACAAAAATATAAGGTGCCGCAAACAACTGTTATGGCAATAATAGGTATAAAAAAATGCAATCCTGAAAATTTTTGTCTAAAAAATAAATATATGCGCCTTAAAAACTTACTCTCGATAGCTTGATATATGGAGTCCATAGTCACTCATTCAACATTATTTTTGAGGAATAACTTAGGAAAACTTCGTTGACTCTTTACATAAAATTTACTGGCTAAATTCTCTTGGAAATGGGAATGAGGGAAAGGAAATGGGGGGTGTACCGAGAAAGGTGAAGGAATATTTGGTAAAAGGCACATTTGGTAAAAATTTTTTTGGTAAAGGAACACTTGGTAAAACAAAATTTTGGTACAGTCGAGTCCCGCTAACCCGGCACCACTGGGACCGGCAAAAAGTGCCGGTTTAGCGGGGGTGCCGGGTTAGCGGTGGTATTATTTTATCGGGCCTTAATCGACCCTCTATATATAAAAATTTTCCCGTCTTTATTATTATTTTTTCGTCGGTCAATTATCAGTAGTAACGATTCTTGTTTAAAGGTTTTTGGACGGTTTTTGCGCGCAGCGGCATGCCCAAGATTTGAATTGACGGGAAACAGTTCTCTTTCGTCTTTAACCGTACTCTTTTGAGTTGTTCGAAATAACTCAAAAGAGTACAGTGACAGACCAAAAAGAACTGTTCCCGCCAAATCAAATTTTGGGCATGCCGCTGCGCGCAAAAACCACGGTCCTTTAACTAAAGACTGCGTCAAATGACTTACAGTTCACCCTTGATATAACAAAACCCTCGATACATTAAACATTTTTCTTCTTATATCAAGGTTGGTTTAAGAAAAGCATTGCAGCACTTATTGTCAATAAAGTTCAGCTTTTAGAGCTCAGAACTAGACCCTACAGAGGTCCATTTTGAATTGCCTGAAACTTCACAGCCGCAAAATTCGCGGTGGGCAACATTAAGAAAATATATTCCAACAGTTTCTTTTAATTGCCTTGTAACTGGTGGTATCAAGTTCAAGTGGGGAAATTATGCTTTTGAAAATAAACTCGGCTTTGACGAGACCAACTACAAATTAATGACCAATGTGGTAAGACATAATGAATCATTCTGGACGATTGTCAACCTTTCTCCTGCTGGTGAATATTCTGTTCAAATGCAGGTGCACACTAAACAAGGCCCTGGCTATTTCATTTATAACTTGAAGCCAGATGAAGTTAGCGACACATTCGTCAAGCTATACAATGACGCAAAAAAGTTAACCTACTCACAACACCTCTGGGAAAAGGTTAAAATTGTAAAAGGGCGTTTAGGCTCTGGTGGAGTTTTATTGCTCTCAAAATTTACAAGCTAGTTTTTTTGGTTTGCAAGCTTTGTCAATGATAACGGTTGAATATAGTTGAATCAAAATCGAAACTTTCAAACGCTTATTCACCCCCTTAAATCGGCTATATAGCAAAAAAGGATGTCTGTGTCAAAAATGATTTTTAATGTTCTATCGAATATTGTACCGTATATCTTCTAATAAAAGCCAACCTTTTAATAATAAACGCCCATGTCCCGAAAAATTTTTTGATTCAGTACAATATAATGAAAGTTTAGCCATCAAATATTTCAATATCATCTTATGGCTTAAATTTTATCAAAGCGCAAAACTAGTTTATTGTACTTTTTTGCCTTTTATGCAGCAAAAAATTTTGTGTACAGTCGAGTCCCGCTAACCCGGCACCACTGGGACCGGCAAAAAGTGCCGGTCCCAGTGGTGCCCCGGGTTAGCGGTGGTATTATTTTATCGGGCCTTAATCGACCCTCTATATAATCACCCTTTATTCAACTATTTTAAGAGGGGTAAAGGGTTGTATAGGGAGGGGAAGGGAAAAAAAGAGGGCCACTAATGGAAAAAGGTCACACTAACAAGAAGATGTTGAGCATAGTTTTGAATACTGGGGCCTACCGCATACAGAAAAAATTGACGCAAATTGAAAAATGTTGTAAACTATGATAGATGCCAGTTTATTGGGGGTAATTTTTATTGGACGGGACCAGTCTTAGGGTGCCGGGTTACTGGGGGTGCCGGGTTATTGGGGGCAAACTTTGTTGATTTTCTTTGCCAGTAGTTTCTCATTAGTTCTTAGTTCTTTTCTTTAGTAGTTCTTTTTTATTTTGATTAAATTTTATTTTTTCAGGTCATTCAGCTGGACATCCACCTGGACCAGGGAAGTACACCTCAGGTTATCGGGTAGGGGTGGGTGAAGTACCAGTTTTGGTCCCGTCAAACAGGATTTGTCACACGATTTTATATGCAACAGCGCTATTTGTCAGCAAATGATATCACCTGGATCAGACCATCTGGATACTATGGGTTAATCTGTCCATGTGGGTACCTGCATATTACCGTCTGGGTTGAGCCAACTGGGTACTGATGGTGGATCGGGACCATTGATGTCCGATGAGGACCATTTAGAGTATAACTACTAAGGGTGTAACCACTGTGAGCATCATTGAGGAAAATTTCACTGGTAGAGTACTATATATGAAAAAGAAGGGGAGGAGAAGAAGAAGTTGGAATGAGAGTGTCAAAAATTTTTTTACCAAATATTTCCTTACCTTTTTCGGTACACCCGAAATGGAGCATAGCTGAAAGGGCATAAATGCAAAGGTTGAGTCAGGACCAGTGCTTGGAAACCCTCTTGCTTTGCTCTTGCTCCGCTCTTGCTCCGAGCAAAGAGCAAGAGCGGAGCAAGATTTTGAAAATTCAATCAGTAAGAGCAAGAGCAAATGTCAAATATTGGTTAGGGGCAAGAGCGGAGCAAAATTTTGATTTCAAACAATTTTCGTCTTGGGACAAAATTTTTCTTTCGATCAGAATTTGTCTCGCTGCAAAAATTTGTTTTTCAAACGGAATTCGTCTCGAGACGAAAATTAGCCATCGTTTAGTTTCACACTCACGGTGAGTGACTCACCTAACTCTCAAGTCATTTAAATCTCCATTTAGAGTCATCCAAACTTTTCCAATATTCGTTTGTCTTGTTCGTGTTATTTCATTACCCTGACGACAAAGGTTGATTTCTTTTTATTCTTGCTGATAGCACTTAGAAAAAAGTAATAAACTAGAGATGGCATCGGGACTTTGTATAAAAGTAATTTATGCGAAAAAATGTTGAAAATAATTTATATTAATTTTAAAGCTCTCTAATTCGTTTCCATACATAAAATTGTACAATTGCACTTGCTTAAGAGCAAGAGCGGAGCAAGATTTTGAAAACTCAATGAGCAAGAGCAAAGCAAAATTTTGAAAATTCAAAGAGCAAGAGCGGAGCAAAATTTTAGGATTTTCCAAGCACTGGTCGGGACCTTTGAATTTCTCCTAAACCAAGGCATTAAATCGATAATTCTTTCAAGGGAGAGTTTGTCTTAAAAAGAATACTTTCAAAATTAAATCGTTGGTATTCTGTTATTGCTGAAAATATAATAAAATTTAGGTGTTTATTATGAAAATGAAAGTTGTCGTGATATTTTCATAGCTAGCTCATCCAAACTGATTATTATCTAGGTATCGTTTTTCTTGTCGCATTGAATCAGAGAAAAAAATGGTACTACTTTGCTTCTTAATAATTGTCATGACTCTAAAACTAATTGACTTGTGTTTTTAGGTGAACAGGAAGAAGAACAAGTGCTTTATAAAAAAGAATAGTGGAACTACTTTCCGGCTGGTTCACAGAAGTCAGAAGGATCCGCTTATAGCCGATGATTCTGTTGGAGAACGTGTTTTGATGCCGATCGCCTCAAAGGTTTGTCTCTATAGTACTGAAATTCTACTTAAAAATAGTTATTGAAAAATTTTGTTTGAAAGAAATTATTTGCTCTATGGTGTTTACTCGTCATTTTTAGAATATCGAGGAAAGAAATAAGTACGGAATATACTACAAGGATGATTACGACTATTTACAGCATCTCAAGAATGTTGGAGAGGTACCGTTTTTTACAGTTAGCCACCAGCCTCTAATTAGCCACTAAGCTCTATTAGGCATTATTTAAGAGGATGAGCGTAAAAAGCCATCAGCCTCTAATAGATCATCTAATCTAACCGCTAATAATAATTACTGTAGTGGGTAATTAGAGTAATTTCTATGAAGGAATATCATTACTATCTTCATAATCTCTTTTAGACAGTTGAGATGGGCGAGGTCGACCGAACAATTATTCAAGTGCCAAGCTCTTCGATTAAACTTCCAAGTACTATCTTCGAGACAGAAGGTGTCGAGCTGAAAGTTGGCTTGCTCAATCAAGCGGCACCTTATAGCGGTAAAATTTTTGACATCTGGATGACTTCATATAAGCGAGATAATCATTAACGATATCATTTCTACCCTAAAGAGCACCAATTTTTAAATTTTGCCGGTTCTTTCTATGTGTATGGTACAGGGTGTCTCAAGAAATTCTAACACTTTTGAAGGGTTGTAACTTTTTTCCTAGACCGAATTTCGACATTCTGTGAACACCACTCGACTCAGAATTTTTTGGTGTGTAAAGTCAAAGACACGATTTTTGCTTGGTCTCCCCTGTGGTTTGGGTCCTGGTCTGTGGGTGCCTCTGGATGGGTTAGACCCAAACCACAGGGGAGACCAAGCAAAAATCGTGTTTTTGACTTTACACACCAAAAAATTTTCTAAAAATTCTGAGTCGTGTGGTGTTCACAGAATGTCGAAATTCGGCCTAGGAAAAAAGTTACAACCTTTCAAAAGTGTTAGAATTTATTGAGACACCCTGTAAAAGTTAAACTGTTAATTTTCAATTAGGGTTGAAATAAGACCAATCCGAATCTTTTTCGGGATTATTCCTGGTCTTTGTCATTTTTTTCCGGTCCGATTCGGTCCAAACCTTTTAACTTCAAATAACTAAATTTATGTAACAAATCAATCAAAATCGTTGAACGAAACATCAAGTTCCTTATCAAAACAGTCATTTTCTTTGCCTCCCCCCAAATAGAAGGTAGTAAGTAGTAAGAAATCACTGTAACATACTCAGAATCGCACCCTAAAATGCTAAGACAGTGATTTGATTTGCAGGAACCCCAGTTCTTAATTAGTTTTGTTTCCTATCCAGGTGGCACTCATGATGTTGTATCTTATGTTAGTACAAAGGATTTGCCTACGTATTGGTACTTATGTTAAATTACCTAGGTAGTAGCACTCGTTCAGCGGTACTCAATGATCCAATGGCTTAGGTGAATGAATATATAGGAAAATTAATGAATACCTCTGGTGAATAAATGGCGTGCGGTCAATTGATCAACGGTCAATTGGTCCACAAAATTATCATCACCTCCGTGCTGGTTTGACTTTATGAAAATGGTGGTTTGACCATCGAAAATCTCAATACCCTGGTTAGGTACCCATTCTGAGGTGGTCAGCCCCAAATTTGAGCGAATTTTTCTGAATGAGCAAGCAAACATTTGTATATTGCCTTAAACTGTCTTGAGTAAGCTGAAAATTTAAAGTTGGTTTTTTGTCGACAAATTTCCAGGCTGTACACAAGCTGTTTAGCTGGACGTCTACCCGAAGGAGGGGGACCAACTCAGTTCCTCAGGTGCTAGTTCAAACCATGGTTTGCTCTTTACTAGGGTTTTCGAGTCGAGTGCTCGAAAATTTCGAGTACTCGACAACCCTACTCTTTACAAACCGTTCGAGGCACCAATTTTTATTTTACGCACTTAAAGAATTTCCGATACAAAGATAGAATTTTCTTTCTTTGGCGTGGCACTAAAAAGAACAAATGAAGCAAGAGAAGTACCTAAGTAAAAAATAAAGTAAAAAAGTTCCACCCTAATTTTAACAGTTAAACTCGTACCTTTTTCAAAAATAGTTGGCTCAATGGGGATCCTAAAGCGAGAATCGATTGTGTGAAAAGATGAAGTCAGCTTTCTCGTAGGCACCCTGTTAATGCCTTTGAGATACATTTATTTGTCTAAAATTTTCATGTGTAAATTTTTTTAATTGGTTGATCTTTAGGACTATTTCCGAACATTGATCCCGATATTGCTGCAGCCTTGGATGGCGAATTTGAAGGCGATGATTTTCTCGAAGATGATTTCATGGAGAAGGCTAATGGTGTTGCTGATGACGGGACAGAAATGGAAACCGTGAGGATCACAGATGAAATCAGCGGCAAAAATGAAATGATGAAGCGCTTTGGCTTGGCTCGACATGAAAAGTTTTCAGATGAAAGCTCATCAGATTGTGAAGGTAATTTTTCTGGTGTTCTGTATCCAAAAATTTTGGAGTTATTTTTATTTATATTGCTTTTTTTGGTGTAAAGCCAAAAGTGGCGGGGCCAGTTAGTGACGGTTTTGTGAAATATGTCTTTAGTACAGACAGAAACAGGTCCCGATCAGGGCCCTCACCCGCTTGAAGCGATTTCTGACCCAAAACACCGCTCGTAATTTTTCAAAATTCGACCCTAAACTATACTGTGGGGTAAAACCAAAATGCGCCAAAGGCGTTTTTGGGCTAAATTCAACTATTGTCCCACCAGTCGATTCAAGAATCCTTTTTACCACACCGAAATCGAAATCTACTAGGATGAAAAAGACAGTAATACACGAAATGCATATGCACGATAATTTAAATTATACCCATGTAAAATATATCCAGGGTTGTGGTGTGGCAATAGTTGAAGTGCCTCCTTTTTATAGACTGAATTCCAAGATCATGTAAACGCAGTTCGACTCAGTTTTAGCTCCAGTTTTGTTTGTTATATAATGTGAAAAACACGATTTTTGCTTGGTCCCCCCTGTGGTTTGGGCCCTTGCCCATTCAAAGGTCATCAACAAACCAAGGCCCGGACTACAGGACGGACCAAGCAAAAATCGTATTTTTGACATTATATACAAAACAGAACGGGAGCTAAAACTGACTCGATCAGCGTTTACAAAATTTCGGAATTCGACCTAGAAAAAAAGTGGGTACAGGCTGATTGGTCACTACAAAACTGGCAGTTTACAGAATTGGCCGTCACAAAACTGGTCGTTTACAGAACAGGCCGTTTACAGGATTTGCCGTTTGCAAAAGCGCAACTTCTTTAGTTGGGGTTACAAGTGGGGTAACCTTTAGTTGGGGTTAATAGTAAGCCAAACATTGTTTCGCGATGGGTACACGTTGAGGAGGGAAGGCTTCAGCGAGAGGAGTGGGTTCATGGCATGGTTCAGGCGGGAGCTTTGAGTAATGAAAATTTTGTTATTGCTGTTATCGTCGACGGAGAATTAAACAGGCCGTTTTTCTGTTTTATTGCTGATCCGGGATTTGAAAATTTCTGTTTGCTCTATTCTTGACCTGAACTATGTTTGATCTGGCATTGGTTGCCAATGATATCAAGGTCACTCGTTCATTCGTTGATTAATGAAATGCCACTCACTTCTTGAAATGCCAATCCTGTAAACGGCCAATTCTGTAAACGGCCAGTTTTTTAGCGACCAATCAGCCTGTACCCAAAAAAGTTATGGCGGTTTAAAAGTGTCCACATTTTTTGAAACCCTGTAATTCAATTATAACTGTTTGATCTCTCTACATTTTGCAGATTACAATGGCGAAGACCGTCATCTACCAGATTTGCAAGATGACAAGGAGGAAAGAAGGACTCGATTTACCAATTATTCCATGAGCTCAGCCGTAATCAAGCGCCCCGACGGATTGCAGACTATTGACGACCATTTTGAACAGCTCTATGAGCAGTATGACGCAGAAAAGCTTGGTGAAGGTGACGAGACGGAGTTGGGTGAGATAGCTGGCTTCATTGATCAAGACTCTGAGCACATGAAGAAGCTTGTCGAGGAATATGCTGGTAGCAAGCGAAGATATATACCTGAAGTGAGTTTCGGAATCAGTTTTAGAATGTGTCAAGAAATTTGATATTTTGGACTCAACATTTTTTGTATGTCAAAAGGTGGGGGGTTGTTTTCACAGAGATGCATTTAGAATTCCACGGCGATTTTTATTAATGTAATGTTTTGGATTTACCTTGTTTCGACATGTGGAGTGGAATTTAATTATAATTTAAGATATGACCTAGACGCAACGGATTTTCGACATTGTATACCATAAATTCATGTCGAACTCAGAGTAAATATGTGAAAACAAAAAATACGCGCATCTGTTGATAAACCTCATACATATCTCTGAACTTATTGTGTATTTTTAAGAAACCGAATGAAGAGACAAAGCGATTTGTGTTGACTGCTTTCGCAAGTAAGGAGGAAGACAATGACGAGGATATGGAGGCTGATGAAGAGGTTGGTGCAAAAAGGCAGAAATGGGATTGTGAATCAGTTCTTTCTACCTATTCAAATGTGCTCAACAATCCGGTCATAATCAGAGAAGCTTCTTTAAAAAAGCGAAAAGATAAGCAGGCGAGGAAGGTTCTGGAAGTAGGTTTAAATTTGATTAGTGCGTTTCAGTGGGAATTACAGTGTGCAGTCTTTTGCCTTAATTCGGGAACTAGGCCTGTCACCGAAGAAACATTTTGTAAAAACATGTGTAGAAAAAAGAATTTATAAAGTAATTGCCAGTTCCTGTTTTTTTGCACTTTAACGCACTAGTATTTTTTTTCTGTCGAATTCTATTGATTTAATTATTTATTTAAGCGAATGGGTGATCCGGATGAATCCTCAGATGTGTGTAGTGTGATGACCGGGAAGACGACCAGCACCATGCGACCAAAGGGAGAAACAACAGAAGAGAGACGAATTCGCAAGCAGGCTGTTAAGCAAGAACGCCGTGAGCGACGTGCCGAGAAAAAGTCTAATCAGTTTGCCTTCAAAGAGCGCCAAAAAGAGGAGCAGCGTCAGCTTTTGCATTCTCGTGTTAAAACTCGTGCTATCAAATAAGAATTTGCCTTGATATTGTTGATCAGTGAAATAAATTTGAGCTTCTGTACGATACAAATGTTTTAATCGAAGTTCTTTTTGGATGAAATATGTGCCGATTCTGTAGACGGTACGTGTCTTTTATTCCCGGCGCCTATTGCTCTCGGCGGCCGACTAGTATAAAAGGGACAACTGTTTCCGGTTATTATACAGAGTGACGCAAAAATACAGTCGCATTTTGAAATTTTTTCAAGTTTTCGACCTATTCTCGTTATTGCTGTCGTTATTTACCTTTTTTGCCCGTATTTTCCTCTTTTTATCTACAAATAGTTTAGTGCTGATATGGATTTCAATTAATCTTGCCCGCGTTGATCAAGGTAAGCAAGTGGTTGGTGAAAACGATGTAAGATGTTAGTTAGTATCATAGTGCTGCGCCCGTTCGTCGGGCCCGTCCCGGAAAGTGGACGGCCAGAGGACCGGATGCGGTTGAAAAAAGGGGAGGACGGACGGCGGACGGCCGGGTAGCGGAGGGCAAGATGGCGGACGGCCGACAGAGGTCGATCCAGACGGGACTGCGATGGATGGGATTATCAACAGAACTTACATATGATCGGAATTTTTATTTATTTTGTCTTGGATAAGTCCAATCTTTAATCCTTTGATAATTCCTTAAATCCTTTTAAAATAGGTTGATTTTTATGGAGATGATTATTGGTACTTTCGGTTTTTTTTCGAGCAGGACGTGTACTTACACATGTACTTACACATGCAGAAATTTTCGACTTATTCGCTAATTACTTGTAACCGAATGCATTTATTGCTATAGGAGGAATACTAATCTATGCAATACTGCTGGCTGCCTTTTTCGCTCGCCTTACACCGCAGGCCAGCATCAAGGTAGAAAACTAACACTGATGACAAATTAGAATACTTCTTTATGGGCATAACCAATAAAACATTCCAACACCTTTCAAATAAAAGAATCGAGACCGGATGATAAAATAGAGAATTCGTCGAAATCATTCATTTCAGGATCCAATAAACTGAGAGAATTGGTATTTCCTTGGCTCTTGCGCTCATCCTCATCTAACGGAGTTCCCACTCTTGACAGATCCATTCTCTGAAGTAAAAAACGCCTTTTGCAAAAAATCCAAATCTATGTAAGAAACACTACTTTCAAGAAAGATTGCTCTGCCGTGGTCATCGGTTGTTGATCAGTACGCGGTGCAACCGATTTTTTCTTCTTCTTTCCACTCATCATATCGGCCATGATTTTGTCGAATTCCATTTGCACAAGGCGATTGACTTCTGTTGAAATAATTGTTGACTTTGCTGGCTTAGGCATGTCCTTTGGCAAAGATGTGATGGGCCCGTTCAACTTCTTAGCATCCATTGAATTGTCCTAAAAGAACAGCACATAATGATGTAATGAATACCCAAGTAAAAAGGTACCTGCAGAGACGACTCTTCAAGAACTGCAGTAATTGATTCTTTCTTGTTGACAGAGCTCTTTTTATGTTTAAGAATCTCCTTGCTAGTCCTAGCGGCCGTAGAGCTCTTTTTCTGTTTAAGAATCTCCTTGCTAGTCCTTGCTGCCGTAGAGCTCTTTTTCTGTTTAAGAATCTCCTTGCTAGTCCTTGCGGCCGTAGAGCTCTTTTTCTGTTTAAGAATCTCCTTGCTAGTCCTTGCGGCCGTAGAGCTCTTTTTCTGTTTAAGAATCTCCTTGCCAGTCCTTGCGGCCGTAGACCTGAGCTCATAATTATGCTTGATCGGCACAGGCATTGCTGACTTGGTCGGTTTACAAGTGCTGTTCGACATAGATACGACGGGGTTCAACTCACTATAAGCGATTGAATCCTTGGTCTAAAATAAGCTTAGTTTCATGGATCAAAACTGAAGTTTCGGAATTCAGTAAGTTATGTACCAGCGACTTTTTTTTTCTGTTCAAGTTTTCAAATGTTGCGCTCCCTCTTTTCGTCCTGACTTCGACCTCATTTGAAACTTCCTTGCTCTTTGGCTCTTCCTTGCTGTCTGGTTCTTTTCTGCTGTTTGACGCTTCATTGCTCCGTGGCTCTTCTCTGCTCCTTGGCTCTCCCTTGCTGTCTGACCCCTCCTTGCTCCCTGGCTCTTCTTTGTTGTTTGGCGCTTCCTTTCTCTTAAGCTCTTCCTCGCTTGCTAGCTCTTTCTAAAAATACTGAGAATTAAAAAGTTGCCTGTGACATAACTTTATACCGAATCAACTGTTTTATCATTCTGCAGGAACTGTCGCTTGAACTTATCAGTCAGAAGATAGATGTTAGGGAGTGGCAGGAAATTTCGTTTGGCTTGTTCCACAGTCCTCCTTACCCAGTACACATTTGTTGGAGCGAACAGCGAAAAGTGGCAACTCTAAAGTAGCTAGATAATAAAGGATTTTTATGGAAAGATAATCTTACCAAATCACTGATCCCGGGACAAGTGTACCATAGCTGCTGATATTCTTCACCATTTTCGACAAAAGTATCTAGTATGAGAGCAGTCATTTCTCGGCTGCACAGCAGGCATTTCTTCGCATCTTCTTCCTAAAACAGGTTATGCAGAGAACCAAAATAAAAAAGTCCAAAGAGTTTCTGACTTGTTGTTCGGATTGCATTGAGACTCAAATACCTAAAATACTAAGAGAGATCTTTTGTAAGGATAGACTTCGGTCAATAGTAGGCTAGTGGCAGCGAAAAATCGGGTTCTGAGATTTTACGTTAGGTACAAGGCTTTCATATATTTTTTTTTTTCAAAAATAAGGACATTTGCTCGAAATAAGGACATTTTAGGGTATTTTACCAAAATATGCTATTTATAAGAAGTCCATATTTGGTCCTACCAAGTATGCATAAAAATATATCTAAAATAATCAATTTAAAGGGGGAGGCTCACCTGTTCAATGTCCCGTTAATTAAAATATTTCCGAATCATTGAACTTCTATTCACATTTTTCAGCTTGGTTTCTAACAAAACAAGGCCTAGAATTTAATTTTAGGTATAGTTTTGTTAGAAATCAACCTGAAAAATGTGTATAGAAGTTCAATGATTCGGAAATATTTTTGAATTGGCGGGGACAAATTTTGAACAGGTGAGCATGCCCCTTTAAGGAGCATGTTCACGCGGTGCGTAGGCGTTTCGTAACTTTTGTATAATTTTACGGGCAGCGCCAGATTGCGCAAATTCAAATTGCGCAACCGCAAATTGCGCACAACTCAAATTGCGCACCCGCAAATTGCGCACAACTCAAATTGCGCACAACTCAAATTGCGCACCCGCAAATTGCGCACAACTCAAATTGCGCACAACTCAAATTGCGCATAACTCAAATTGCGCACACACTTTTCTTCATTTAGCTATAAGGTCCGCTAAAATTACGCGGCCACTTAAAGGCCACAATCAGAAAACAAGAATTTTGAGCCGCTTTGGTCTGACTATCCAAGAGTGCCTTCAACGTTGTGTCGCAATAGAAAGTGGTTGGTTTTCTTTCATTATTATCGAGGGATCATTTCCGAGGGAAATCCACCTGGCAAGGGACTACATGGCCAATTTTTTTCTGAGTGGACGCGTAATTTTAGCGTACCCTGTTTGCTCCTTTTTATTTTTATGGAAATATTGCTTTGTGGTATTAGTTCCCTAGCTTTCTTTAGCCTTCTTCTCATATTCTTAATTGCAAATTGCAACACATATGTCTAACACACTTAAAACTGAACGAAAAATCAACATCAAACGTCTTTTTTTCGTGAACTATATCAAACTCATCTCGCGGTGTTTTGTCCCAGGCGGTGTTTTGTCCGATGAATCTTCGCAAACAAGAGTCTTATACTACAACGAAATTCGAATAGGTCTCTTACACTTATCACGACTACCCGCTAATAGAATCACAAATGAAAAAAACTTAGCGCTTTATAAAACAAACGTATTTATTCTGGAAAACAAGGTATTTAATCGTAACAACCATCAATATTTTCGAACATTTCACAATTAACGGTCTTTCTGTGTCACACTGCAGTTTTTCTTTGCCGTCTCTGGAGCCGGAATTTCTATGGATGCATCACATACTTCATAGACGTCAGCAGTGTTAAAGTCAATTTTCTTGGCTGGTGGCTACAGGTAAGGCGGAGCTTTTGAAGAGACAGAGCCTGAACCGGATCAGTGAGCCTAATCCTTGAATATTAGAAAGACTTACAAAAACCACTAGATTTGACTGCTGAAGACACCACGTGAGACGAACTTCTCAACCTCTTGGATATTTTAACGTGTATACCGTGGACACCTCTCCTGCAACAATAATTGAAAAAAATTAAACTGACCGAATATCATCATTACTCATCTGCGGACTCGATAAAAGCGCATTGAGTAGCCTTTGCAAAAGCCGAGACCGTTTCCCCTCTTTGTAAAGAATGAGCTTTCCATGTCTAAAAAAACACGCATAAAACCTGTAAATATACGTATGAAAACAAGAACAATGACCAGAGTATAAATTAAGGCAAAAAATCAGGGAAAATGCAGATAAACGAAAAAAAGTATGTGCGCAATTTGCGTGTGCGCAATTTGAAGTGTGCGCAATTTGCGGGTGCGCAATTTGAATTTGCGCAATCTGGCGCTGCCCAATTTTACAAAAGTTACAAAACGCCTCATCGTAACGCCAAGGATTTGAAATTCAAAATTCATTCTTAATTTTTATGCGGTCGGGGGCCTATGGCACTAACTGTAAATTGAAAATGAAAATTGTAAATGCAAATTATCAGGGGCATTAAGAAAGTCAAAAATGAAAAAATGAAAATGTAAATTGAAAATGCAAAATTGTAAATTTTTTCACTTTTTCTCTGCAAATTTACATTTTCAAGGGCACTAAATGTAAATTGTAAATTGCAAATCAAATTTTTTGCATTTTTGCATGAAAATTTGGTGGTAGACCTATGGGGCACCATAATTTTGCAAAAACAAAATTCCCTGTTTTTTTGTGGGTTTCTTGTGATTTTATCTATTCAGTTTCCATCACAGTTTCTGTACGATCAGTCACAGAAATGTATCCGAAAGCGAAATGCATTTTTCTTAAATCGGTGGAAAAATATAAATAGAAAAATGTAAATGAAAAGTGTAAATTGCAAAATTGCAAAAAAACGTCTTTCCATTTTTGTAAATGCAAATTGTAAATTGTAAATATTTTCATTTTAAAATTTTCAGTTAGTGCCCTTGAGTTTATTAAATGTAAATTGAAAATTTTGCATTTTTTCATGTAAATTTACAAATTTACAGTTAGTGCCATAAGCCCCGGGTGTTTTCTTCTTTTTTTTCTCTCTTAACTTATAGTGCCTTTATACTAGGGTCAGCCAAACCTAATTCGGCGAGTCCGTGGCGATTTTTTTTTAATTATATTGGAATAATATTGTCATGATATAGCTTTATTAATCTTTATCCAGCCAAAATTCTCCTGTACCACCCTCATTAGTCCATGTCCATTCTTAATTGTCCATATTATTATTTAATGGTCTACATCCACCCTCATTGGTCCAAATTTTAAAAAATAATTAAAAAACTCATTAAAAAATAATGAGCAGACTATTTCTTTAAGAAATAACGAGCAACTTCTACCAGTACAGGCACTAACAATGCAGGTAAAACTTTCACTTGGCACTTTCACCTTTTTGAACAAGTCGTCTAAAAGTCGGCGGCAAAAGAGTTCTACCTAGATCTGGAAAGGATATGCCTCCAACTCATTGCCATAAGGGAGGATCTAGAGACACCTCTAGTATGGAAGCCTGTTGAAAAGAAACTCACCATCCACATGATTCGCTCTCTAGCAAAAATCAAAGCCACCCAACCTCTCGGAACCTCTCTCGGAAAAGAACTGGGAAAAGTCATCCGCGAAGAAGAGCAGGTTGAGCGAGATTTTCAAGAGGAGCACCACAAGAAATCAAAAAACAGTGGGCAGGTTAGACCTACTCAAGAAGACAGCTTCAGGTTGAACATAAAAACTGAGCTGAGTATAGCTTTTTCTGGTCGTTGGTCTGATGAGTGCCACAATTTCAAGAATGCCACAGCCAGATTCCACAAGCTTACTCAGCCCCAGAAGTGCTACAAGTGCTATAACAACAATCACAAATATGAAGAGTGCAGAGCCATAAGGGCTTGCTTTCACTGCAAAGGACCTCACCCTTCAGCCCTGTGAGAAGAGAAGTTTGCTGCAATTCAAAGAAGCAGTGGCAGCCAAACCAACAAAATAGAAGAAAAAACCAGTCAAAGCAATGGGCAAGCAAACGTAGTGGATACAACCAGAATAATCAAGTCACAAACGCCATCCTTAACCCAAATCAGTGTTATTTTGAGAAGGAGCAGGGCCCGTATGCACCAATGAGTTAGCATTAGCTTTTAGCATTAGCACTAGCACTATCATTGGCATTAGCCGTATGCACCAATAATGTCTAGCTTTAGCATTAGCATTAGCTTTTAGCATTAGCACTAGCACTAGCATTAGCCGTATGCACCTAAGTTGATGCTAATGCTAGAGCTAATGCTAAGAATAAAAATTAAAAGGGTGGACCAAGGCAAAAAGTTAGCATGGGTGCTAACTTGCTAACTTTTTTAGCATCATCTCGATTTTGAATTTTTTGTCTTAAAATGTATTTCTGAGGTGTATTAGAGTCGTTGAGCTCGAATATGGCGCTTATTTTTGCTTGTTACGCGTTGTTTTCTGTGTTTTATCGTCCTGTGCGTTGCTCATTATAAGATTGCAAATTTTAGCGAAATCATCTTCGACAAAGATACGTGTGCTCGTCTCATCGAACTGGTGAAAGAGAAGCAGGAGAAGCTCTTTCCGAACTCTCGCCAAGCGGATGCTTCCGCCGTTCAAGCCAGTGCCTAGGAGGAGGTCGCTTCAGCTCTAATCACCGAGTTCTCGGATAAGGACAGACACTCCGTCGAGCAAGTCAAGAAGAAATATGCCAATCTGAAGAAGGACGCGAAGCAAGATCTGCAGGAGCAGAAGAAGTTTGTCTTTTGGTTACCATATTTTACTTTCAACTTGGCTGATTTGTTTCCTTCTATTTAGAAGTGCTCAGAAAACCGGTGGTGGTGAAGCCAAGGCCAAGAATACTTTGCTCGAAGGAATTCAAGGAATCTACGAAGGTAGTCCGTCTTTTGAAAGGTTGAAAAACGGTTTGGAGACTTTGGTGTGTGAGGTAATTGCTTTATGCAGCTTGATTATTAGCAATTTTAACAATATCTGATTGAGAATGTCGGAACCAAGCATCATCCTCTTTATTCAACCTTAACACCGGTGGTGAAAAGAGTGAAGCGTGAGTCTCGTTCGGATATGGAGGATCTTCAGCGCCATGTTCTTCGCAGCCAGATGGAAGTCAACGAAAAGTCACTTCAGGTAATCCATGGCGCAATGTTTATACATTTAACATTGATTCATTTTGAGGTGATTGGACAGTTCTCTAGCGTCTTAACTCAAATCTCTACGTTGCTGGCGCAGAACTTTGGTGTATCTGCTGAGGAAGAAGTGGTGCAGGAAACGAAAAGTGATTTTGACTAAATATTATTGTGTTGTTGTTTCGTTGAATAAAGTCATAGTCTCATGTAATTATTGTGCTTTGCTAATGTTTTACTTGCTTGTCCATTTACTCGCTATTTACTTTGCCATTGTCATCAGCCCATTTTCCGTTTTCATCGTTATAGTGTTGCTTTATTTGGTGAAATGGCGCTTTACATGAACTTCAGTCGGCAAGCAAAGGTCTACCAGACGGTTAAGAATCCCTTAGACGAACTAGATGGCGTCAACTTCTTCAAGCGTTATCGAATGGACAAAGCCACAGTGGAGGTATCAGAATCTACATGAAGTAACTCATTGATTTAGTTAATTGATTTAGTTTAACTTTAGTTCATCACCGATGTTGTTCGTGGGAATTTGGAGTTTGATGACTGCAAGGGGCGATCGACTTCTCCGGAAATTCAAGTGATGGCTACGCTTGACTATATGCGATCTCCAGGCTTCCAAGCTCTTGTCGGCTCTGATCTCGGTCTTCATCAGTCAACCATCAGTCGGTGTGTGGAGAGAGTTTGCAGAGTTCTCGCAGACAGGTCTTATTGCTTCATTTCATTTCCAACTTCTCCAGAGGTAAATATCTTTCAATAACCGACATTCTTTGTTTTGCTTTGTTTTGTTTGTTCTTTTTTTGCGATTGAGAAAAAGAATGAACAAACTTTATTATGGCTCATTGTGTGCACATTCAAGCAAACCAAACGCATAATACTTAAACTTTTTTAGATACTTAACATTATTGATAATAGCAAAACAGACGAAAACTCCCCATCACATCGCGGTTATCACTTTGCTACAAGTTTATGTGCAATAGATAGCTCTGATCACGCTTTGCGTTTTGAGGTATTACACACCTAGGTTGTGCAATTATTTAAACAAGTACCAACGATATTTTGCTCAAATGTTAGGTGGTTGGGAATAGGTGAAAAGCGCATTTTGTTTTACCCGTTCCTCTTTCCTTCTCTCCCTCTTTTTCGGCCATCGTGTTCAGGGTGAAATTCTGCACAAAACGCATAGTTTAGTACGCACTGCCTTTCCGTGTTAAGAGAGACATTTACAGTTGCGGACAATTGATTGGCGTCAAAACTTTATTTTTTGTATTTTGCTGTTTTTGAAAGGAAAAAAGTTGTGATTTTAAAAATCTGAATATACAGTTTGTGGCGCTTTGTGAACTGCGTATTTGGTTTTTCGAAAACATTCATTATTTGTGTTCAAAAACAACAAGATAAGAAAATACATGTCCTGACGCCAATCAATTGTCCGCAACTGTATGACTATATACTGTCATTATAAAGCTTAAGCCAGTCTACAAAACGAAAAGCACAGAATTGTTGTTAAGCATGTACCACAAAAAAAGCATAAATCTAGAAGGCAGTATTCTACTGTGCTACTTTAGTAATTCTCCTTGGACCATTGCCTGGGCGAGTGGGCCGACTGAACTGTTCTTGAGTAGTAGCGAGTGGTTCTGGTCGGATGTAGTTGAGAAGTGTTTCCTTGTCTAGTTTGTCTCGGCTGTCCACTTCGATCTGTTTAAAAATGAAAAAATGAGAAAAGCGTTCAAATAGAATCTTAGGCTTTTTATCGATGCGGACTAAGGTACTTATTTAGCTTGGGGGCCACTAGGATCCCCTAGGATTTATTTAAAAGACCATATCCAAGTTGAAGTAGGGGCTCTATACGGGCTCTGATTTTTGGAAAAAAATCAACATGGAGGACCAAGGCGTGTTTTTTTTTGAAGACGCACTAATGCGTATAGAGCCTAAAGTAGTCCTTTAAATGCACATTAAGTAGTCTTTTAAAGGCTAGTTTACTATATAGTAACGGGTGGTCAAAAAGTTCCCGATGGATTTTCAAAGCTTCATTTTTTATCATTTTTCTTATCATATTTTTAGAAGTTTAGTATTATTTTGTAGCCCTGTTCTTCCTCTTTCAAACGACATGTCACACGTTTATTTTACTCAACAAAATGACCACCATTTGCATCAATACATTTCTTTAATCGTTTTGGAAAGTTGTCAATGGCTTTTTGGATCATCAGCGGGTAAGACGCTTCTCTTTGGCATTTTCTTTAAGCAGAGGGCCTTCAGCAGTCTTCCTAGACTTCATATCAAACACATCGTGAATTATGTTGAGGACGGACGAAGCGGAAATTCCAAGCTCAGCGGCCAACTTCCTTTTGGAGTCTGATTGGGAGTGGATGTGG
Source organism: Ditylenchus weischeri (assembly GCA_029231635.1). Classification (NCBI taxonomy): domain Eukaryota; kingdom Metazoa; phylum Nematoda; class Chromadorea; order Rhabditida; family Anguinidae; genus Ditylenchus; species Ditylenchus weischeri. The sequence goes on along the minus strand of JAMRYI010000030.1, from coordinate 386,266 downwards.
CCTTCTTCATGGTCGTTGCAGTAGCAAATCCTGTCGGCTATCAGTTGGATGTTTTCCTCCGTCAAAGCAGTTGATGGGCGCCCGCTTCTTGGTCTGTCTTCATTGCTGCCTGTCTACGTAAATCGCTTGATGGCATCCGAGACAGTTGATTGGGCACAGTTGAGCATGCGACTTATTTCCATCACCTTGTAACCTTGCTGATGCAGTCTAACTATTCCAGCGCGTAGGTCAGCCATATTTGTTAAACTGTATTAGTAGAATGATATATCAAATGAAAGAGGAGTTTCAGGGCTACAAAATGGTATCAACAGATCAGAGATATGATAAGAAAAATGATAAAAATGAAGCTTTGAAAATCCATCGGGAACTTTTTGACCACCCGTTAGTATTAAGAAGACAAGTAGCCAGCCAAGCTATATAATTACCCGCACTAACGCCTAGCGCACATAATGGCAGTATTAAATAAATGGGATCAGGGCGAGATTGCCTGGCCTCTAGCAAATAAGATGGCCCTGACTTAAGGCCACCTGATCTTGGCCGTGTCAACAGCATAGTGACCGCGATAAGCGAAAATTGGACGGCGTCCCGTCCGCCGTCTTGACGTTTTTCGCCGGCCGTCCGACCGGCCGTCCTTAGATTTTTTGCGTTCGGCCGGCCGTCCAACCGGCCGTCCTTCAAAAAAAAAAATTTCGCCGGCCTTCGGCCGGCCGTCCAATATTTCGCCGTCCTCTGAAATTTAGCCCCGGCCGTCTACCGGCCGTCCAAAGTAAATTTTTTTTTGCCGGCCGGTGGACGGCCGTCCAAAGTCAAATTTTTTTCGCCCGTCTTCGACCGGCTGTTCTTATTGCAGTGTGCATGTATTCTGGATTAGTTATCAGTGGTTACACATTTATTATTGACGTTTAAAAGTTTTGGAAGTTTTCAAAATTGTTATTGCGATATACTACTTATCACCTTGCAGTCAATTTTTTTCCCCACCGTCCGATCTGCCGGCCGTCTTTATTTTTTTCACCGGCCGTCCACCGTCCCGTCCTGACTTTTCACGACCGGCCGTCCGACCGGCCGTCTTTTCGAAAAATCACCGGCCGTCCGCCGGCCGTCCTTTAAAAAAAAATTTCGCCGGCCTGCGGCCGGCCGTCTAATTTTTTATTTTTGGACGGCGGCCGTCCGACCGTCTCACTTTTCGGCGCCGTCCGGACGGAGACGGGGACGGGACGGGCCCGGAGGACGGCGCGGTCACTATGGTCAACAGTAGTAAATGAACGTGTCACCCGGCTATCTAACACCAAAAAAATAGCCCTGGCGTGAACCAGTGACATAATTTTTGGTTAACAACAGGGCATGGCGAAAATTCCGCGAGATAAGATTTTCATGGAATTTGAATTTTTGACGTCCCTGCTAGGAAAAAACCAAATTCTGACACGGGATTCGTGTTTAGCATTTTCACTTTTTTAACATTAAAATTTATTTTAATTTTCGAATTCCTTTCGAGACAATAAAAAATTAATAAAAAATTCAATACTTCTTTTTTTGACTACGAGTTTCAGATTTAAAGGGGCGTAAATTGATTTGGTTTGCTAAAAACCTGAAATATGCCACAAAAATTTATTTGTGCCACGAAAAAATTTCATTGCAGAATTTTTTTTCGTGGCATTTTTCAGGTTTTTCGTGGCAGAAATAAGTTTTTTTGTGGTATATTTCAGGTTTTTAGCAAACCAAGTCAGTTATAGCCATTTAAAGGACACTTTGGCATGCAATCGACCATTTTGAACAGATTACGGTGCTGATCACCAATCCAGTGTTGGAATTTGGTTTTTTCTTAGCAGGTACGTCAATAATTAAATTTCTCGGAATTTTCTTCCGTGGAATTTCCCCATGCCAACGACAGTCTTGCCTAATCAACCGGTTGATTCGACGGTGAGCCACTAAATATCACCCACTGAGTGACTTTTTTTGACTTTCTCCACATTTATTACTTATTTAACATTTTGTTTAACCAACCTTTTTAGTAATTTTTACACCGCACTCATTTTGAATTTCGCCAAGGAAGGGTGCTTTACAGCTAAATATATAAAACTGAATTTCTTGTATATTCTTCAAGTTTAGCCTACCTGGAAAAGAGCATTAGTTCTTTGATTGTGCATGACTGTGAGGGGGGCACTGAGTAGATGAAAACTAAAAAATTATTCATCAATAACAGTTGAAAAACGCAAAATCGTGACATACAAACTGGTTTGTCCTCGGCTTCGGCAAACCGGAACAGGGAATAATGAGGTTTTTGCTTGGAGATCTCAGCACTCAACCCTTCAACACTCAGTTTTGGTTTACTTGAGTCTAGTTTGATGGCTTCATTGAGTGTGTCCACCGACACTAAACCACATAGTTAGATAGTTTGAGGGCAAGAAATAATAATTCTACGTTGCACAAAATCAATGTCTCCTTTAGCAAACGATTTGAGCAACTGACAAGCGTCTTGGTCTATTGGAAATTGAATACCTCTCATGGTTTGGGACGATTGCATGGCGAACTTAAAACGGACCAAATCATTGATTAAGTGGCTTCTTAAATAGTGCTTTTGACCAACTTTTGGAAAATTTCTTGAGCCTTCGATTGTTCTATCATCAGTTTTTGTTTTGTAATTTCGGAGAACTGCAGTATAGCTCGTTCAGGAATCCGGAGTTAAAGTAGTAGTATTTCGCATTTAAATATTCTACAATCCAACTACGGATTCCTGAACGAGCCATCAGAGGATCACAACGTATTTTAAAAGGATCACACGCCATGCTTAAGGTACAGTTTAGCAGTAAATGGACCCTTTTTTCTCCAAAATAAAAAAAATCAATAATTGTTTTGCTTAAAGAACCATGCTCACGGTGGTCTGATGGTCACGGCCAATTCAAAAATTGGCCGTGGATATATATTGATCTTCTGTTCGGATTTTTTAACTTGGTTTCCAACAAAACAAGGCCCATAATTTAATTTTAGGTTTAGTCTTGTTAGAAACTCGATGAACGATTAAACGATGAGGAAAAAATTTTGAATCGGCGTGAACATGGTCCTTCAACTCACCGGAATAGATGCCCTTTCTTTGGCTGCCGCACTCAACTCCCGTTCAATTTGCGACATTGGCTGCGACTCATCATATCCTGAAACAGAGAACGTGGTGGTGGTAGTGTTGGATGCAGTATTGGCATTCAGGTAGCGACTCTCGAATATATCCAGTGTCAAATCATTGCGGTTGGCCACCTGGTACTCTGCTCGGATGAAACTCTGTCCAAAGTCAGACTTAAAGGTGGCTTTGGTGGCTGCTAATAGCATTTTGTCACGCACTGAGGCTTTGTCATCAGCAAAACTAAATAATACAATTTGAGAATGCTAAATCTAGAAAATTAAAAATTTTCGACTGACCTGATCAGGATCCAATCATGGCTGGAGTCGAAGCGAAACAGTATGAAACAAGGCTCATATGAATCCAGACAGTTGGGCAGATTTCCCTTCCAGTCTTTTCGCCAATCTTTGGAGGGCTCAGCATAGAAATTGACGGACATTTTTTCTAAAATGTTTTCAAGTAAAATTAGCAGACAAAAACGTAGGTACTAATCCCGGTTACCTCCTTCCCTACTCCCAATTTTTTTAAAAGTGACCGGCAAATGTGCAAAATTTAATGACTTTTCCCGTCAAATTTGTAAAACTTTTATTCTTGGTAGTTTTCTTAAACCTTTGAAAGATCTTTTTCTCTAACTTTTCCAAACCTCATTTGGTCAGTTGATAGCTTGTAAGACAGCTGAGATCCTGGGCTATACGCTCATTAAAAAAAATTAAATTTATAAGAAAACTATCAGAAATAAAAGCTTTACAGTCTAGCCTCGTTTATCCGACACCCCCGCAAGTTCGTTCCCACCTAGGGTCCGACACTTTTTTAAGTCAATTTTTAAAATGTTTTTCCAGTTGTCTTTGGTTGTTTTAGTCCGAAATATCGCAAGGATTTTGATTTCGCCGATCGTTTTTCCCAAATCCTGCCATAAAGACCCACGTTGCCATAAAGACCCGCGTCTCTCGTTTATCCGACACCTCTTTTAAAAATCAGGTGTCGGATAAACGAGAGACGCGGGTCTTTATGGCAACGTAAAAGGATTTGGGAAAAACGATCGGCAAAATCAGAATCCATGCGATATTTCGGACTTGAACAACCAAAGACAACTGGAAAAACATTTTAAAAATTGGCTTAAAAAAGTGTCGGACCCTAGGTGGGAACGAACTTGCGGGTGTGTCGGATAAACGAGACTAGACTGTACAAATTTGCCCGGAAAATTCACACATTTGCCGGGAGTTTTCAATGTGATCCGCCAAAATAGATGTAAAAAAATGTTCGAAATTTTCCAGCTTTCTTATTTGACCAAAATTTAGTCGAAAATACATTAAAAAGGCCATCTACCTTTGAGGAGTTGAAGTCAAAATTTTTTGAGGAGAGTTAAAATTTTTATATTAGAGACTGTTACAAAATGTTTCTTTTATCATTTAAGGAGACAAAACTAGTTTAAGACCTCTTTTTCGGTCACGTTTCAAAATTAGGGGTTTGGATGGGGAAGGGGGAAGGTTAAACGGGATAAGTACCAAAATGTAAAAGAGGATCATAATCGAGTATTTGGCATTCAAAGTTTTTTTGTTTGTTTTTTTTCTGCTTTTTTTTTGCTTAAACGAGGTACAAAAGTACAGGGTGAGTCAAGAAATGTGAAAATTTCTGAAGTGCCATGAATTATATACGGCCCTAGTATTCAATTGCGGAGTTTTTTTCGCCTTAGTCCCCCTGTTTATGTTTCGAAATTTTTATTGGAATTTTAATAATATAGGTTTATTTGGTACTTATACGGTTCCCCCCCCATATCGGAATTTTTCAAAAACAGGTTTTAACCATTTCTAAGCAATTCTTACACGCTAAAACCGATAAAAACGTTGTTTCCGACCTTTTTTTCCGAATTTTGACTTTTTTAGATTTTCTACCTAACTGCCTTCGGCAGGCAACCTACTTCAACAGGAAGCCCCTTTGGGGGTACATGGTCCGGGCCAAGGGCTGACCCTTTACATACCAAGAAATATATATCTATATCTCTTGAAAAAAGAGCTGCCTGCTTGCAATGGAGAAGGGGTATAAAAATGATTAAAATTAACATTGCAAGGCTGGGGAAAATACTACATTGCTGCTACTATTGTGAAATTTTGTTCTTTTGTTAGGGCTTGGAATAATATGCAAATAATTTAACTGCCGCTGAATTTTTTATAAGCATTTTTTTATTGGTCAAATTTCCTTGATATATTTCTTGATATATAAAGGGTCAGCCCTTGGCCCGGACCATGTACCCCCAAAGGGGGTTCCTGTTGAAGTAGGTTGCCTGTCGAAGCCAGGCAGGTAGACAATCTAAAAAAGTCAAAATTCGGAAAAAAAGGTCGGAAACAACGTTTTTATCGGTTTTAGCGTGTAAGAATTGCTTAGAAATGGTTAAAACCTGTTTTTGAAAAAATTCCGATATGGGGAACCGTATAAGTACCAAATAAACCTATATTATTAAAATTCCAATAAAAATTTCGAAACATAAACAGGGGGACTAAGGCGAAAAAAAACTCCGCAATATAAGTACCGTTTATTTTGTAAATTTAAATGGGCATATAGGGTGCAACGCTACGCACAAATCTTTACAGTTTGTTAGATAAATTTCTCAAAAAAATTACACTTCTTAGCTCTACCGTTTTGTCGAAATACCGGCTCAACAGCGACGAAGTTAGCTTTGTTGAATTCTCACAGATTTCAATTCTCACAGATTTTACAAATAATAAAAACAAAAAAGTTTTAAAAAAATTAACAGAGGGACCAAGGCGAAAAACATCGCGATTATAAACTAGGGCCAAATTTACCATTGTTGATGACAATCTTGCCCATGCGGACTTTGCACTGTTTGCAGGATTGAAAGAAATTGAGAAGCTGCTCATCCGCTAAAACAACACAATTTTCTCGACTACAAGAATCCAGGTGAAAAATAACCTCTGATGCCAGTTTGGCAAGCCATTGATATATATGGGGCAGGCAAAGACCACAACTAAAAGTTGGATTGATAAAGACTGGGATTGAGAGGGAAAATCAATTGAGTTCAGAAAATCTAGCATTAATTGCAAGTTTTGTTGGCCTTTTATCCAGCTATTGATTGGTTGCAAAAAGGCGGGAAAACAGATTTTTAAAATCCGAGTTTCTGGTCAACCAGAAAAGCCTTTTATTTGGTTTGTCTTTTGCGTGCTCGAACATTTTTATTACTTGATCACTTTTAAAACTCTCGATACAAGGTACCCTCAAAGGTTGTAAGCACACTTATTTAACTCCTGATATATTTCTTTGAAACAGATAAGAAATTATAACATTATTTGATTTACACACTATGTGAATCCTAAGCCTAAAAGACCATAAAACTTGATCAGCACAGCAATTTGAGAAATTTGAATTCGTGAGGGACCACCTTAATTTTGACAAAATGTTTTCAAATTATTTTTTTGTGTGCATTTTAAATTTGAAATGTACTTATTAGTCAATTTAGAACGCAAGCTTGCAATAGGAAACTGCTAAATTCTAATCCTTACATTTTTACTAGTTTCGTTTATTACCTCAAACTAAGAGTTAAAGCTAGAAAAAAAATTCACTCATCAGGTTAATTGTTAAAAAAACTCAAAAGAGGATAAAACTGCTGGTCCTCGTATTTTTACCGTGCTGTTCTAGCGTGCTCTTTGAAAATTAGTTTTCAATTAATTGTCTATATTATTTAGCATTAAAAAGCTTGTTCGAAATTGAAAACTATTAGCAATGACTGAGATAGCAACCCGCAGCTCCATTACCCTCAAAGGCTCGGCACAGATCATTCAACAATTCTTTCGTAAGTCGCTCTTTGTAATAATATTTTGGCTTTGTATGTGTCGGTGGTGCGAAAAAAACATGCTCTGGTCTCCCTGTTGATTTTTTTCTTTACGCTTAGCCAGCGTATGTTAGGAAGGACTCAAACATGTTTTCTAAACTACAAAGAGTTAAGAAATCCCCTGCAAAAAGACGTGAATCTGCTGCGAAAAAAGGTTTGCCCTTCCGGATAGTTCTCGCGTTTTTTCATAAGAATTTTTGTGCATTGTGTTTTTCTGTATATATATTTCGAAAGGTGACCCCTCATTACTAACTGCAAATATAGTGGTCAACATTAAAAAATGGTGAGATAATGTATAGGAAAAACCGCAATACCACAAAAACTTTCTTCGAAAAAAACGCACGAACTTTCCGCACGACATAATAAACCCTAATAAAAAAATTGAATTTTTTTAAACAAATCAACTGGGGGGCACATTGTTTTTGGGTGTACAGTCAACCTACTCTATAAGCTACACTCTTTATGAGCTACACCTCTCTATAAGCTACAGCTGAAAAATATTTAGTTAATTCTAAATGAAATAAAGGTGAACGGACCTTTTTTATACCGCAATTATTCTGATAGAAACCCTGTCTCTAATAGTAAACCCGCCCCTATTTTTTGACTAAGATTTCAGAGTTAGGGTTATTTTTGATTGACAATTTCAAGATTTTTAGAGGATTGAAAAATAGTAACCCCGGGGTATCTATTAGAATAATTACGGTAAGCTACACTCTACTTAAGCTACACCTCTCCATAAGCTACAGCTGGAGCGGTCCCGACCAGTGAACTGACACTCTATTTAAGCAAAAGTCGAAAAAAACAATATTGCATTCAAAGATTTGGATTGAATCCTGGAAGAAGGCGAGCTTGAAGAAGACATCGGGGAAATAAACCTAGATAATATGAATGAAGATGATTATTTTTTGTTTGTTGAACAATTTGAGTGATTGGTTTTGTTTGTTGAAATATTTTTCCTAAATGAAATGGTAATTGACTTTTAACTAATTGACTTTTACAGGGGGTGATTATTAGAGAGGGGGTAATTATTATTCAACACCAAGCCTTCCACACCACCCAAACCCCCAACCTCGGAGGGGGGTGATTAATAGAGAGGGGGTAATTAATGGAGAAAATACGGTAGCTTATAGAGAAGGTTGATTGTACTACTAATACACATGGAGCTGTATTTTTTGTGTAATGAGGACTGTTACAAACAGACGGACTCGGCTTGGACTTGTTAAACTTACTATGAATCTATTTTAGAAGTTTAGATTACGGAATCCACAGCATTTTGTACCAAAGAGGTCTGTATCCTCCTGATAACTTTGCGAGAGAGAAGAAATATGGCATGACCCTGCTTGTGTCCAATGATCCCAAAATTCAAAATTTTCTAAAACCCCTTCTGGAGCATGTCGAATGTGGGTTTAAATAAGAAACGCTCTTAAATTTAGACTTTTGATTTTTTAAACTATGATAAGCATTCTTAATCAATTAACACGAGATCGGCTGACTGTAACGACGGTGTATTTTTTCATGGATAACACGAATATCACAAAATGGGACATCCAAACATAAGTGCATTGCCCTCAAAAATATTACAAGTCCATGTATCAAGTACAACTGAGCAAAGCCAAAAATTTACGCATTATTCTGAAATAGGAAAAAATTACTTTCTGCAGTCAATACATGCAAAAAATCCCATCTGAAGCTTCTTGTATAGCCGGTAGCCAGTTCTCTCTTTGATCGCAATCATTTCATTACCGAACTTAGTTTGCAGTGGCCTTTAAACAACAATTATACAAAAGATTCAAGTAAGGTATAACAGCTCACACGATGGCTTCTCGGCTTAGGTAAGTACTTACTGTAGCTTCCTTGGGCATGTGTCTAAATATCGTCTTAGTAGTTACAGTCAGCCGTTCTCGTGTTAAAGCACAATTGAACCCAACTTTGACTTCGTCAATCAATTAACTTAAAAATTTTCACTGGATTAACTTAAATAATTTTAAATAAATATTTCCAAGACAAATACAAGCAAAGAAAACTTTAAATCCATTAAAAGCTGCCATTTTATCGAACCTAGACTGTAGATATTTTATTCGATGTGTTTTTAAACTTTAAAGGCCTTCGGAAACCTCACACAAGAGTAGAAACAATAATGGAAACCAACGTAAAAAGGTCTTCCCTCTTATAAATATTTTAACCCCGAAGATCATACTAGGACAACACAGAATTACACACCCCCCTAAAATTCGAAATCATAATTACTTTAAAACAAACAAAACGCCAAGAAATTCAAATTCTGTTTTTGAAAACACGGATGTGTTCTCTTGACTTCTTTTAAAAACTAGAACCAATGTTAGCAAACGTTTATTAGACATCACTAACGATTTCTACATCAAAATCGAAAACAAAATTTCTCACATACCATTCTTCAATAATTTTCTGTAAAATCTTTTCTCTGCTTCCTGGCGATGGGAACCTCCGTTCCTCTCCATTCACCGTTTGATGCAGTGACTCAATTGATTGTTCTGACAGCATTCCGATATGATAATGATATGATATGGGGTTAACATGATTTCTCACAGAGGGTGATATGAAACTCGTCAAATTTCCACCTCATATCATTGAGCATTTAAATGAGTAAAAAGTTTCATTCAATAAATCAAATTTAACACGATTTCTGGGCTTTGCAGATTCCATAGTTGCGTGTGAAAACACACGTTCGATAGATGAGCTTGTTGCAGGGATAGTCAGAATTTCAAGTGCTAGGGTAGCGATGTCCTTCCATTCCGTCTTTTCGGCACTTTTATAGTTACCGCCCCCATACTCGGATTGAGTGACAAAAAATCACTCCCCGAGCTCATTTTTTTTGGCTCAGCACGATAAAAGAAGCATTTCTAAACACTTTCTGAATAAAAAAAAATTATATTTGTAAAAATTGTTGATATCACCTAAATTTTATTATATGATGTGATATGATAATGATATGATATGGATGTTCGGAAATTCGAGTGATATGATATTGATATGACATGAAGTTCAGTGAAATGATGTGACACGTGATATCACCCTCATGATATCATATCATATCAGGCTACATGATATCATATGAAAACCCTGTGAGAAACCACCATTCTCATGATTTTTTGATTTGGCTCAAAATGTCGAAAGTTATTATGTTTTCAAATTTTATGGCGGTGTGATTACTCGGCAAAACTTTATTCTTTACGAGACAAATGATCTTTATCTTTATGAAAAACCCTGTAGGCAGATAGGTGTTTTCTGCATTCCGAGAGCTTGGACTTTTGCTTTTGCTGCAATTTCTGCTTCTTCTTGCCGGATTTGATCTTCTTTATTTGTTCGGACGAGAGCGGTTGAAAGTTGACTGGATCGTCTGAAACCAAAATAAACGTGATAATTTCTCTTGAACAAAACGAAGAAAATTGGTTTAGGTATTTAGATAAATGCTCTGATCATCTGAACCGAAGAAAAAAATGCTGTGCAAAACTTTGCGGAAAGAAACGCAAAAATTATACCTGGAAACGGTTGTCGGCAACCTGGACACTGAAATTCATAAACAGATCATTACAATATAACTAAGCGCAGTAGCTTACTAATCCAGTATCATCTGTTTTCAGGCGATGCCAGCAAAACCTGCATATCTGAAAAGGGATTTCTGAATGAAGCTCACATTATCCAACATCGCAACTATCAAACCTGGTATTGACAATTGCAAGGAAAAAAATTGATATCCTCATCGAACGCCTCCTGAGACAGAATGAAAAGAATAACACAAACTTTCACACAATAAAATCACAAACCATGCATAGTGGACACTAAATGCAAATAATTAACATGTCGATAATCATCACTAAATAAAAAAATAAAGGGACCTCTTTGTCTGATTGTTCATCACTCGACATTCTGATTCCAACAATACTGAGACGCAAAGAAAGTATCTAAAATGAAAAATACCGTAATTATTCTGATAGAAACCCCAGGGTTACTATTTTTCAATCCTCTAAAAATCTTGATTGTCAATTAAAAATAACCCTAACTCTGAAATCTGAAAAATAGGGAGGTTACTATTAGAGACGGGGTTTCTATTAGAATAATTACGGTATAAATCGAAGAAAGTAGAAGCTATCAAGTGGTTTATTTACGGCAATTTGCAAATACCGTAATTATTCTTATAGAAACCCCATCTCTAATAGTAACCCCCCCCCCATTTTTGATTAGGATTTAAGAGTTGGGGTTATTTTTGATTGACAATTTCAAGATTTTTAGATGATTGAAAAATAGAAACACTGGGGTTTCTATCAGAATAATTACAGTAACCCCTCTTTATAGTTTTTGAATTTAGCTAAAGTTAAAGTATACAAAGTTTCAATAACAACCGCAGGTCACAAAATAAAGGTTTTTCAATTGATATTCCGTGTTTTTTTTATATATTTTTTGGTTTTTGACAAAAAAAATTGGATTCGTAGCGCCAAAAGACAACGCATGGCCCCGTGCTTGCAATAACCGATAAATAATAGACTTTATAGACTTTAACAAAATTAAAAACAAAATGAGGCGCAAAATCAAAACTTTGATTTTCATTTAAAATAAAAATTTAATCACCATTCCCCTTCCCCCCGTAGCAACAACGAAAAAAAGGGATAAGTTTCGAAAAATCCGTTGATTGTATCCGCGGATTTTTCGTTGTTGCTGGAAATTTCCTATTCGCGGATTTTTTTAACAAGTCGCATATTGTATCTACGGTTGTTGCTTTTTCGTTGTTACTATGAAGCATGCTTTCCAATTGTCCGAAAACACTTGGTGTTTTGACATTGTGTTGCGCAGTAATTTGTAGTATAATCTTTTTAGCCCTACTAGCAAAGAACAAACTCAAGAAATTAGTGCTGGTGATCACGGATGTGGCCACAAAAGAAGTGTATGAGCGTTGGCAATTCGACATCGAAGCAGATCCAGATGTTGGGTACCACCCACTTTTTAATTTTTACAATGTTATAATGGAGCAGTATGGATTGCAGGAGTCGACTGCTAAAGAAAAGGATGAGAAGCGTATAAAACAGGAAATGTCTGATGTACTTAGGTAACCTCACCCACACCTCCCTACTACGTCACAGATAAATTTTTTAGGCAAATCACTGCTTCTGTCGCTTTTTTGCCATTGCTGGAGAATCGCTGCTCATTCGATGTTTTAGTAAGTGAACGATGTAAATCAAAAGACCGGTACTCATTCGAATTGTTTCCCAAATATTTCTTAAAGTTTATAATTATCTAGGAGCGACACTAAGCCGGTTGTGTTAATGCTTTGAAAGAGCTGTATAATAACTGTACGATTCGGGTAATTACCCAAATCAGATAAATGACCCTATTTGACGCAATTGGGAGAAATTATAGCGAATCAATATCCCGGATACTTACCCAAATTATAATAACTCGGGTAATTATACAGCTCTAGTTTTAATCGCGTATTTAGCTTCCCATCATGTTTCATTTGTACCTATGGGGCGCCTGATTAGCTGGTACCGCCTTTTCGAAACAATATCTAGTTGAGAACTACAGGAGTACCCAATAAAAACGATCTATATTTTTTGGGGGGAAAGGGTACAAAATGGATATTCCTTGAGCATGCACTACTCAAATTGTCACTCAGAAAATTGTTTATTTTTGAGTGGTAACATGTCCACCCATAATGGAAAATAGCCATCGGTTCTAAACCTCCGAGTGCAATGCGCTAAAAACTATTATGCTTAAAACCAGTAGCATTTTGATTAATCGACTAATAATAAATCAATTATAAAATGTACAATTCCATGATGGTTTTTATTACTCTACTTTTCCAGGAGGCCCGACTATAACTTAATAACAACCTCATTTTTAGGTGTATACTCATCGGGATACGGTGCTGCCTGAAGGTTGGGCGGATTCTTCCGAGTGTCACATCGATAACGCAGAGCAAGTCCAACTGCGTTCCTTTTCCACAAAAGTGCAGTCAGTTCACACAAAAGTTCAGTACAAAGCTGACTTGTAGCACGAGTTTATTCATTAATTATATTACCTCGAACAACACTTTAAAACTACAGTATGAAACAAAGTCCAATGCATGAAAGTAAAAGCTTTATTTGTTAAGTACATCTACGATAAAAGTCTCAAAACAGATTTCATTACAGTTAGCAAGATGTTAGCTACAGTGTCGTTAATAAGAGTAAGTGCTGGAGATCTTTAATGCGTCCACACATAAAATTTAGACAATAATAGCAGCTGCTATATTACAAAGTATTTTTTAGATTGAAAAAACCAAAAAGTTAGAACATCACACTTTAAGTGTATTGCTAAAAAAATAAAACAACCTAGTCTTACACTTATATAAAGGTCTTACTGCATCTTTTAGGTCTGCGATAGATAGTCAGAATAAAAATTTAAAAACATGCAAAGTCAGAAATACGTGTTTTCAAAGGCAAATAACGTCATTCAAATTAAGAATTCCATCGATTCTGCTTTTGAAAATATGAGATTATTCCGTTCCCTGCCTTCGAACTTTGCAAATTTTTAAATTTCACTTTTCCTTGTTCTGAACAAAGCTGAAAATATTTAAAAGGCAATCAAAGACTTTTCTTTAGATCAAAAAAAACTCGAACAATAAATAGAAGAGCTTTGAAAAAACACCCGACTATGGAAAAAGTAAAAATGAATTTAAAAAATTGAAATCCTTAGCGTTATGATGAGGCGTTTTTGTCCAAAAACTGCCTTGTACATTTGTCCAAAAACTGCCTAACCTGATTTTGACTACCTGATTTTCAAAAAGGGGTGTCGGGTTATCGAGGTCCGCGGATCTTTATGGCGAAAAAAAAAGATTTTGGAAAAATGACCGGCGCTAGACAGTTAAGAAGCTTTTTTTACGTGACTTTAAAGCACTATTGGGTGCCATTTTTATGCTGATACTAAATTTAAAGCCGTTTTCACGGTTACAACCTTCTGTGCAAAAGATTTTCCATACCTTTCGTAAAATTGCAAGTTTTTAAAATAGGCGTAATCGGGTTCTTTTACACTTTTATTCGTGATAACTTTTCGTATATACGAAAACGAGACACTATTAGAAAGCGCAGAGAAAGGGCTTTTTCCTGAACTTGAAGGAAAATGCTGAACTAGATACATTCACTGCTCGACAGCCTAAAGGAGTCGTCCAGCAAATCGAGCATTGCACTTATGTTTGGATGTCCGATTTTGTGATATTCGTGTTATCCATGAAAAAATACACCAGGGTGAACCGTAGTTACTGTCAGCCGTTCTCGTGTTAAAGCACAATTGAACCCAACTTTGACTTCGTCAATCAATTAACTTAAAAATTTTCACTGGATTAACTTAAATAATCTTAAATAAATATTTCCAAGACAAATACAAGCAAAGAAAACTTTAAATCCATTAAAAGCTGCCATTTTATCGAACCTAGACTGTAGATATTTTATTCGATGTGTTTTTAAACTTTAAAGGCCTTCGGAAACCTCACACAAGAGTAGAAACAATAATGGAAACCAACGTAAAAAGGTCTTCCCTCTTATAAATATTTTAACCCTGAAGATCATACTAGGACAACACAGAATTACACACACCCCTAAAATTCGAAATCATAATTACTTTAAAACAAACAAAACGCCAAGAAATTCAAATTCTGTTTTTGAAAACACGGATGTGTTCTCTTGACTTCTTTTAAAAACTAGAACCAATGTTAGCAAACGTTTATTAGACATCACTAACGATTTCTACATCAAAATCGAAAACAAAATTTCTCACATGCCATTCTCCAATAATTTTCTGTAAAATCTTTTCTCTGCTTCCTGGCGATGGGAACCTCCGTTCCTCTCCATTCACCGTTTGATGCAGTGACTCAATTGATTGTTCTGACAGCATTCCCCAAAAATGGTTCAGCTTCATGGACTCTTTGACATGGCAGCACAGCATATGGCATTTTGGAGTAATTGAAATACTTGTAAAATCTTGCTGAATCCAAAATTTGACTCAAGCAATAACACCGACAATACCTTCTTCTGACAAAGTCCTTGAATAATATGCAGAAATGGAGGAATGATGTTGCTTACTGGTATTTTCACTAGTGGCTCCTTTGCTATTGACTTGCATTCTCGATAAAGCAGCAGTTTTTTTTTGCGGAGAGTTCTGAGTTCTATTTTTTGAGTGAAGAAGACGTATTTCAGGAAACTTTGCTCAATGGAATACCAAGTCCGTCCTTGATGAGATTGGACCAGTTGAAGAGATTTTTTGGAGAGTTACAGAAAACACACGGATGGGTCGGAACTTGACGTCTGCAGTCACATACCTAAAAAATTTTATATTTGGTCACATTCACTTAAGTAAAAAAAAGAAACCTTAATGATGAGACATACAGTTAGAAATGTTACCCTCTTGCGAGGCTTGGATCAACTAATCGCTGAAGTGGTGCTTCTTTGTCTGCTTGAAGTTGAGCTATATCCTTTTTGCTGCTGTCAACTTGCACACTCATGCTTTTGCATAGCAAATCATGATTTTTTGGTCCTGAAAAAGTTACAGAAAATCTTAGTAAGAAACTCCTATCGAATGTTCACACACTCAATTTTTCTACAAAAAAAATTCAATTTTTTTTAATCACGCATCGTGGGATCAATCTCTTTCAACTCGTGCCGCTTCTTCAAGAAAAATCTGACGATCAATTTCAGCAATGGCTACACCCAAACAATTGAGAGCACCTGGCAAAAGTTCAAGCAAGCAAAATGTAGCAAAGTAAAATGTAGGCAAATATATTACCACTCCGGGTTTTGGATGCTTGCACGGTTTGCGACTTCTCTGTTCTTGATTTGATCCAACGAGCAGCGACCACTTGTCTCATCTTTTCAGAAAGCAGAGCTTGCGTTTCAAGTTTCTGCTGAGATCGCTGCTCGCTTAATTCCGCTTCTTTTTGCGCTTGCCTAAAGATGACACAACAGTTAAGCATACAATAACTGACTTAGTGACCCCTACCTAGTTGAGATAATCTCTCAGATGCTAGTTGAAGTGCTTGGTTTTCTCTTCTCCCTTTTAACACCTGTTTTGCCCTTGAAGCAGCTTCTGTTGCATTTGCTGTCTTCGATTTCGGCTTGATTTCGACTGTTTCTGCCCCATATTGACGCCTTGTTCGGACCATATTCATATATCTGAATACAAGGAAATTTAAGATAATTTTTTCTCGCGGACGAAAACCCAAAAACCACGGACTTTTACATTACGTGTCCAATGACGCGGAAAGGTTTGACTGCGACTTTTCCGCGTCATTGGACAGACATCAACAGTCGCAGTCGAAGTCACACTTTTGCCGCGTCATTGGACACACAATGTGACTGCGACTTTTCCCGCGTCATTATGTTAGCAATACTTAATGCACCAAAATGTAGCCCAGGATCTCTACTACAAGATCACCAGACAGGTTTTTGATAAACCACAAAATTTGCAATTAGAACTGCTTTACAGCCAGCAAATGCTTTTTTCTAGTCAAAAATGGCCGGTTTTGGTGGTCTTTTTATTATCCTCGTATGAAATTTCGAAAATGCGTATTTTTTCAACAATCTTTTTGGCATATACCCTATTTCCTCTAATAGAGCCACCCCCCTCTGATTCAAAATCGTGTTCTTAGCATTGCGTTTTTAACCCACTTTGCAATTACTTTTCTCAGGCAAGTTACCACTCGTTCTGTAGCTCATCAAACTGACTACAAAACGGGTGGTAACTTGCCTGAGATGAATCTTTAAAAAGTGGGTTAAAGACGCAATGCCAAGAATACGATTTTGAATCAGAGGGGGGTGGCTCTATTAGAGGAAATACGGTATGTATCAAATTCCTTGCTCTAATTTTTTAACGAATAAACTTGTAGGAAATATATGAGAAATGGCACCACCCGGGAAAAAGTTTGTCTCATTTTTTATAAAACATTTTTAAAATGGAAGTTTTCACAGTATATTGTAGCAAGTGGTAGTTCATGTAAAGCCTATGAAACAGGAAACCTGATAGGCATAAGAGTTAAAAAAAAAGTTAAGAATTTATAACTAAAGAACTATTGCAGAAGAGTTTTGGTCAGAAACAGGGTTTTCGTGATATGGATCTTGGAGCCCTGATATGATAATGATATGATATGGGGTTAACATGATATCACACAGGGTGATATGAAACTCGTCAAATTTCCACCTCATATCATTGAGCATTTAAATGAGTAAAAAGTTTCATTCAATAAATCAAATTTAACACGATTTCTGGGCTTTGCAGATTCCATAGTTGCGTGTGAAAACACACGTTCGATAGATGAGCTTGTTGCAGGGATAGTCAGAATTTCAAGTGCTAGGGTAGCGATGTCCTTCCATTCCGTCTTTTCGGCACTTTTATAGTTACCGCCCCCCCCCCATACTCGGATTTCTTGAAAAGTGACAAAAATTCACTCCCCGAGCTCATTTTTTTGGCTCAGCACGATAAAAGAAGCATTTCTAAACACTTTCTGAATAAAAAAAAATTATATTTGTAAAAATTTTTCGACTCACACATTCAATGAAAAATGGCCTCTTTCTTTTCATTTTTATGGGTATTTATCACATTTTTCTTGCTGGAACCTGGCAAAAAAGGCCTCTAAATGCATTTTCAACCAAGAGTCTTGCTCGGAATTATGTCTAAGGTAAGTGAGTGCGCGCATCTCTAACCAACCAAACCCTTTTGTGCAACCCCAACCATCCAAACCCCCTTGCGCAACGTGGTGTATATTCCGGTAGCGCCGTATTTTCTATAATTATAGTCACGGATCTATGGGGTTCGGGCTCTCTAATTAGACAAAATATGGTAAAAAGGCATCTATCCCACATTTTCTAAGTAAAATATGGTGAAAGAAGCGAAAGTTTGGGTGTTTCGGATGAGTCAAAATAAATAAAATTATAAAAATAAAAATAAAGCACTGTTATTTTGAAATATTTCTGATATCACATGATATGGGTTGATATCACCTAAATTTTATTATATGATGTGATATGATAATGATATGATATGGATGTTCGGAAATTCGAGTGATATGATATTGATATGACATGAAGTTCAGTGAAATGATGTGACACGTGATATCACTCTCATGATATCATATCAGGCTACATGATATCATATGAAAACCCTGTGAGAAACCACCATTTTCATGATTTTTTGATTTGGCTCAAAATGTCGAAAGTTATTATGTTTTCAAATTTTATGGCGGTGTGATTACTCGGCAAAACTTTATTCTTTACGAGACAAATGATCTTTATTAGACAAATGACATCAAAGGTACATGCACATATGGCTAACTTGTAGAACTTGTCTTCTCTTCCTCCGGTACCAATTCAGCCAACGCCTTTGAACATTCGGAATGCGGGTCTAAAACAAAAAATAGTAATTCCTTCAGGATATTTTATGTAGCGATAAAAAACTAACCAAAGCCTATATCGTCGTATAAGTCTAAGAAAAAATCAAATTTTTCAGAAAGTGGTACAGCTGTTTCTCTAAAATTAAAACTTTGACCCTGGGAGTATGAATAGGCCGTTGGTGCCCCAATTGGCTATTCTAACCTTGGTAAAAGTTTCTGCATTTGATCACGCTTGATTTTTCCAGACAGACCTGCGATTCTTGATTCTATTCCAGACCTGCGATTCTTGCTTGAAATAGTGTGATCGACGTTTTCAATGACCATTTGTGACTGCCTCTGAGTGGCGTTCATATGCTCATGCAACTCCCTTTCACATTCTAAAAAACAAAAAGTTGGATTAAATATTGCATGGAAAATTGCTAGCCTATGTGCTTGCCGAGATGCATGTCCTCCTTAGTAAAACACAATTGGTCATTAGCAACATGGTGTAGATACATGCATTCCTTAAGATTAAATTCGGTCAATCGCTCGCAAAAATACTTGCGCTCAAAATTTATCAGTCATCCGTTCGGTAACTCGGTAACCAGGCCAACTTTTTGATGAACATTATATACACTAACAGCAAAACTAAGAAGCAGATAAATTACCTGCTTGTTGCAATGCTGTCCTTTCAAAAAGCTTGAGCAATATTTTGTCGTACCTGTAAACAGAAGTCTCAGTAGATTCTTTGAATAGATAAATATCACCAAGAGAAGCTTTGAGCAGACGCCCATCCACAGGCAACTTGTTTACTGTCTTAAAAATTTCATGGCTCACCACGAGTGCTACCTAATTTCGACTTACTTGAATAGCTCGCAAAGCATCATCTGTTTTTACATATGTGACATAAGCGGTATAGCCTGTCGACTGAAAACTGTTTGCATTGTTTGACACTGAACCTAGGACAATACATTAACACTCAAAACAGCAAAGAAAATTGAATAACTGACCTACAGCAATCTTTGAAATCTTTCCAAACTTTCCGAAAAAGTCCGTCTAAAATGGAAATTATACACAAAATTTAATAAGAAAAATAAGAAATTTAATAAGCACACCTTTTTAAGCAAATCAACATCGGCCATTCTTTGAGACAAGCCGACTACATATACGAGGTTTTTCTGAAGAACCCTGTAGGCAGATAGGTGTTTTCTGCATTCCGAGAGCTTGGACTTTTGCTTTTGCTGCAATTTCTGCTTCTTCTTGCCGGATTTGATCTTCTTTATTTGTTCGGACGAGAGCGGTTGAAAGTTGACTGGATCGTCTGAAACCAAAATAAACGTGATAATTTCTCTTGAACAAAACGAAGAAAATTGGTTTAGGTATTTAGATAAATGCTCTGATCATCTGAACCGAAGAAAAAAATGCTGTGCAAAACTTTGCGGAAAGAAACGCAAAAATTATACCTGGAAACGGTTGTCGGCAACCTGGACACTGAAATTCATAAACAGATCATTACAATATAACTAAGCGCAGTAGCTTACTAATCCAGTATCATCTGTTTTCAGGCGATGCCAGCAAAACCTGCATATCTGAAAAGGGATTTCTGAATGAAGCTCACATTATCCAACATCGCAACTATCAAACCTGGTATTGACAATTGCAAGGAAAAAAATTGATATCCTCATCGAACGCCTCCTGAGACAGAATGAAAAGAATAACACAAACTTTCACACAATAAAAATCACAAACCATGCATAGTGGACACTAAATGCAAATAATTAACATGTCGATAATCATCACTAAATAAAAAAAAATAAAGGGACCTCTTTGTCTGATTGTTCATCACTCGACATTCTGATTCCAACAATACTGAGACGCAAAGAAAGTATCTAAAATAAAAAATACCGTAATTATTCTGATAGAAACCCCAGGGTTACTATTTTTCAATCCTCTAAAAATCTTGATTGTCAATTAAAAATAACCCTAACTCTGAAATCTGAAAAATAGGGAGGTTACTATTAGAGACGGGGTTTCTATTAGAATAATTACGGTATAAATCGAAGAAAGTAGAAGCTATCAAGTGGTTTATTTACGGCAATTTGCAAATACCGTAATTATTCTTATAGAAACCCCATCTCTAATAGTAACCCCCCCATTTTTGATTAGGATTTATTTTATTTTTATTTATTTATTTATTTTTGATTGACAATTTCAAGATTTTTAGATGATTGAAAAATAGAAACACTGGGGTTTCTATCAGAATAATTACAGTAACCCCTCTTTATAGTTTTTGAATTTAGCTAAAGTTAAAGTATACAAAGTTTCAATAACAACCGCAGGTCACAAAATAAAGGTTTTTCAATTGATATTCCGTGTTTTTTTTATTATATATTTTTTGGTTTTTGACAAAAAAAATTGGATTCGTAGCGCCAAAAGACAACGCATGGCCCCGTGCTTGCAATAACCGATAAATAATAGACTTTATAGACTTTAACAAAATTAAAAACAAAATGAGGCGCAAAATCAAAACTTTGATTTTCATTTAAAATAAAAATTTAATCACCATTCCCCCTCCCCCCGTAACAACAACGAAAAAAAGGGATAAGTTTCGAAAAAATCCGTTGATTGTATCAGCGGATTTTTCGTTGTTGCTGGAAATTTCGCGGATTTTTTTAACAAGTCGCATATTGTATCTACGGTTGTTGCTTTTTCGTTGTTACTATGAAGCATGCTTTCCAATTGTCCGAAAACACTTGGTGTTTTGACATTGTGTTGCGCAGTAATTTGTAGTATAATCTTTTTAGCCCTACTAGCAAAGAACAAACTCAAGAAATTAGTGCTGGTGATCACGGATGTGGCCACAAAAGAAGTGTATGAGCGTTGGCAATTCGACATCGAAGCAGATCCAGATGTTGGGTACCACCCACTTTTTTAATTTTTACAATGTTATAATGGAGCAGTATGGATTGCAGGGAGTCGACTGCTAAAGAAAAGGATGAGAAGCGTATAAAACAGGAAATGTCTGATGTACTTAGGTAACCTCACCCACACCTCCCTACTACGTCACAGATAAATTTTTTAGGCAAATCACTGCTTCTGTCGCTTTTTTGCCATTGCTGGAGAATCGCTGCTCATTCGATGTTTTAGTAAGTGAACGATGTAAATCAAAAGACCGGTACTCATTCGAATTGTTTCCCAAATATTTCTTAAAGTTTATAATTATCTAGGAGCGACACTAAGCCGGTTGTGTTAATGCTTTGAAAGAGCTGTATAATAACTGTACGATTCGGGTAATTACCCAAATCAGATAAATGACCCTATTTGACGCAATTGGGAGAAATTATAGCGAATCAATATCCCGGATACTTACCCAAATTATAATAACTCGGGTAATTATACAGCTCTAGTTTTAATCGCGTATTTAGCTTCCCATCATGTTTCATTTGTACCTGTGGGGCGCCTGATTAGCTGGTACCGCCTTTTCGAAACAATATCTAGTTGAGAACTACAGGAGTACCCAATAAAAACGATCTATATTTTTTGTGGGGGGAAAGGGTACAAAATGGATATTCCTTGAGCATGCACTACTCAAATTGTCACTCAGAAAATTGTTTATTTTTGAGTGGTAACCAGTGTTTTCATAACTGGCACTGGTACCTGGCACTGGCAATTGCCAGGCTGGTATCTGGCACTGGTACCTGGCACTGGCAAAAAGTGGCACCTGGCATGAATTGCCAGTGCCAGTGCCACTACCAGCTTTGCCAGTTTTGCCAACTACCAGTGCCAGTTTGCCAGTTTTGCCAGTTACCAATTTGAATTGCCAGTATTGGCAGTCTGCCAGTTTAAAATTGCCAGTTTTGGCAGTCTGCCAGTTTAAATTGCCAGCTTTGCTAGTCTAATTGCCAGTTTGCCAGTTCAAATTGCCAGTTTTGACAACTATTTGTTTTATTTTTTAAATTATTTTTATTCTTTAAAAGGCAAACTTGTAGCTGTAATATGACTACAGCGTTTTATTGCGTACTAGATCCAAACCTCTTTAATTCTTTATTCCAACAACAACTCATAAATCTAGACATTTTCCAAGTACATATTACAATAAACGACAATCTGAGAATTTAATAATTCCAAGGAGGTTCTGTTTCGATGCTTAGCTGTAGCCAATCCTGCTTGTGAAAATATACGTTCTATCGGAGCGCTTGTGGCCGGAATGGAAAAACTTCTAATGCCAATATGGCGAGCGACTTTGCATCCTGAATAAAAAATTAATTAAGATTCTGTTAAGTGCAACATGTACACGCAAATAATTACTCACTGTGCCAAGCATATTCACCCACCACTTCAGAGGGTCAATTCCAGATGAAGAGGCATTTATCACACATTTTAATTTCTCTCGGATCCAAGATTTTGCGTCGGCCTGAACCATTGTTTTCTGATTGCGAGAAACTCTGTTTTCGCTCGCTAGATCTCCTAATAGCTGGTCTAGAGTAGTGTTGAGCTGAAGCTTAGAGCTAGTAAATCCCTGCTGCTGTGGCTGTTCATAGCGGACCTTTACAAAACAATGAGAGAATTGATAATGAAAAATCACGATAAATTAAAAATACCAAATTTTGAATTTCGTTAACAGCAATGTTGTAATCGTTTTCTGTTAAGAAGCACGCCGTGTTTGGGTCTAGTGCTGTAGCGACGATAAATATAGGATCGAAGTCGAGTGAATCGCTGTCCATCATCTTATCGAAACGCTTGTGCAGCAACGCTCTCAATTTCTCAGCGATTGTAGACGTCACACGCTCCTGGAGTTATTAATAAGCACTGAACCAGCCAAAGATAATCATAACATACTTCAAATTTGTCCAACGAACGGTAAATGGCTTTGATGAAGCCGTAGCATTTCGAAATAGTAACGTTTTTCGGCTTGCACACGGAGTAGAACATCGGCGAATATCTTTGTAAGGCTGTAGATCTCTCGAAGAAACTGAAAAACGAAAAAGTTTATGAAAAAAAATAAAATGTTGTGAACCTCATTTTCTGATTCCGTAGGATATTCCCAATTTTTGTCCTGCGAAATTTTTGCTACTTCTTCTCTGATCTCAGTGTAACGACTTAGGACAGCTATTTGTGAGGCCCAGCGAGTTTTCGACGGCGAGACTAGCACTTTTCCACAAGCTTCTAATAATGCCTAAAATAAGTGCTTCCAAGTTATATGAAAAATATTTTTTTATTGACCATACATTAGTCGCACTGTGCGATTTTTAAACTTTCCGATGAGATTCGCCATTGTTCTGAAGCCTTGATTCGCTGACTCACAGTCTTTGAATATTTGCATGATAACTAATTGCAAGGCATGAGCAAAACAGCCGAGTCGTAGGGGAAAAGCACAGCTGAACGCAAAAAGTTAGCATCAGAGAGAGAAAAATGACAACAACAAGACCCACCGTAGCAATAACTCAACTTCCTGAAACTGATCTTCATTGTTGGCGTCTGCTTCTTGTAAACCTTCGTCTTGCTCTTCTTCATCCACGTATTGATTGGGATCGATATCACCTAAGTTGTACAAAGTAAGACAATATGAAGTGCCATCACTCTAGACATACTCATTCTAATTTCAGTAAAAGCCTTAACCATGTTACTGCCTGCATCAGTCACCACTTTGAAAGCATTCGTAAGAGAAAGACCGTAGTTGGATAATATCTTCTCAGTCTCTCTACGAATCAATGCACCAGTATGAGAATCCTCTAATTGTTGAAGCCCAAGGAATACGCGACGTAAAGTGCCAGTAACATCAGTGTAGTGCAAGGTCACTCCTGAAGTAAAGCGAGGATACAACTTTAGTGAGAAAAACAGTTATGACAGAATTTACCCAAATAAGCATTTCTCATACCACTGTCAGTCCAAACGTCGCAAGTCAGAGAAAAGCGCTGATGCATCTTGCTTAATTGATCCTTGATACTCTCTTGTGAACTCAAAAACTGGTCTTGCAAGATACGTTTGAAGGATGCAAAGCTTTTCGGGAGCTTAATTAAGATTACAAGACATAAATAAGCGAAAATCCACAAAAGTGAAAAACTTACTTCAAAACTTGGAGACATTACTTGGAAAAGTTTGCGGATCAGCGGATGCATGAAAATATAGATTGGCAACGATGGGATGGATAGAACTGCAGACAAAGCTTTCTGGACTTTCTTGTACCTAATATCCGTTTTTAAGCCTAGTTGAAACAGAAGCCTTCAAAAGCCTTACTTTTCTTTTGGCTCAACACTTTCGCTTGTCCCAGCTGATCGAACTTTTTTCTTGGTTGGTCCTTGTCTTGATGTTTCTTTTCCCAATGGCGCACCAAAACTGTCTTGTATTTGCTGAATTTCTGGAAAATAGCAATCAATCTTTGAAAACATTTAACATCTCTTACGTCGTGACACTGACTGCACTGCATTTTGATTTCACCATTTTCTTCCACCTCTGTGAAGTTATCCCAAATTGGATCCCGATTTCTCTTCTTTGCACTGTTGCTACCTTGCACTGGCGAATCAGCAGAAAATCCAGACATCTAGAGAAGTAGAAAAGCATAAATAAAAGTATAAATGCAAAAGTAATAGCGAAACTGGCAAATAAAAGAAATAGTTGGCAATTTGAACTGTAAAACTGGCAATTAGACTAGCAAAGCTGGCAATTTAAACTGGCAGACTGCCAAATCTGGCAATTTTAAACTGGTAACTGGCAAAACTGGCAAACTGGCACTGGTAGTTGGCAAAACTGGCAAAGCTGGTAGTGGCACTGGCACTGGTACTTTTACCACTGCCAGTTTAGCTGCCAGTGTCAGTTTTGCCAGTTTTTTCACTACCAGTGCCAGGTACCAGTGCCAGTTATGAAAACACTGGTGGTAACATGTCCACCCATAATGGAAAATAGCCATCGGTTCTAAACCTCCGAGTGCAATGCGCTAAAAACTATTATGCTTAAAACCAGTAGCATTTTGATTAATAAATCAATTATAAAGTATACAATTCCATGATGGTTTTTATTACTCTACTTTTGCAGGAGGCCCGACTATAACTTAATAACAACCTCATTTTTAGGTGTATACTCATCGGGATACGGTGCTGCCTGAAGGTTGGGCGGATTCTTCCGAGTGTCACATCGATAACGCAGAGCAAGTCCAACTGCGTTCCTTTTCCACAAAAGTGCAGTCAGTTCACACAAAAGTTCAGTACAAAGCTGACTTGTAGCACGAGTTTATTCATTAATTATATTACCTCGAACAACACTTTAAAACTACAGTATGAAACAAAGTCCAATGCATGAAAGTAAAAGCTTTATTTGTTAAGTACATCTACGATAAAAGTCTCAAAACAGATTTCATTACAGTTAGCAAGATGTTAGCTACAGTATCGTTAATAAGAGTAAGTGCTGGAGATCTTTAATGCGTCCACACATAAAATTTAGACAATAATAGCAGCTGCTATATTACAAAGTATTTTTTAGATTGAAAAAACCAAAAAGTTAGAACATCACACTTTAAGTGTATTGCTAAAAAAATAAAACAACCTAGTCTTACACTTATATGAAGGTCTTACTGCCTCTTTTAGGTCTGCGATAGATAGTCAGAATAAAAATTTAAAAACATGCAAAGTCAGAAATACGTGTTTTCAAAGGCAAATAACGTCATTCAAATTAAGAATCCCATCGATTCTGCTTTTGAAAATATGAGATTATTCCGTTCCCTGCCTTCGAACTTTGCAAATTTTTAAATTTCACTTTTGACTTTCATTACACCTCTGATAAATGATAACACTGGTCTGCGGCACAGAAAAAATACGTTCTTTTGCAGCCAATGACTGATTTTAGCGCACATAAATAGCTGCTAAAAATTTAATTTTTACTTTAAAAAAAGGATTGTTCTCAAACCAAGGAAGTATTGCTTATTAAAAGTTCCCTCAATTATAAATGATTTCGAAAATATTTCAAAATGTGATATTTTGTTTTTCTGAAGACGTTTGAAGAAGAGATTAAACCAATTAGTTAGTAAACTAAAAAAATCAAACTCAGGAGTATATCATAACCTGGTAACTATTAACTAAAAGATAAGAGGAGAGGTGACACGAACAAAATTATTGTTATTAAATATAGTGTCAGTACATAACAAGAAAAAACATTTAAAGAGCAATCTATCACAATTACAATGCGCCATTTGCTACCAACTGTTCGTGCAGTGAATCATACAAAGCGATCTGTTCCTCCTTAGGCAGCCACATTATCTGTTGCACAATTTTCCTCCAGTTCGGCACCCTGACAAAGCTGTGGATGAATACGTTCACAAATGTCCCTAAAATATAAAAAACATAAATAGGAAAGACGCATAGAAAAAATTATTACCCATCAAAAGCTGACAGTCAAATCGATCCATCAAACCACCGTGGCCAGGAATAATATCACCGAAATCCTATAAAACACAGTTAGAACAAAGAGATAGATAATCGTGACAGCATTACCTTTATTTTGAATGCGCGTTTAAAACCACTGGCAAAGAAGCCCCCAAAAGGTCCAATCAATGAAGCGAACAATGCCAAAACTATTGAATGACCAAGGAAAGGCTGCATACGTATGACAGGCGGTTTCTTCAACAGCTTGAAGAAGAAATGGAGAGGTCGAGGTGCGTCATAATCCCTGTTTAATTTTATCATTATATGGTGACAAAAAAGACTACCCGAAAATTTTTTACGTCATTTGGAAAGTTGGAGGTATAGTGCAATTCAAGTTGTCCTCGTTGTAAGATTCTACTGGACAAATAAAAAACGGATTTCTCATCAAGAGGCTAGACAGCTGCGAAGAGAATAATATGAGTTCTAAAACTTCTACGTAGATAACGAGAAACGTACGATTAATCCAAAGACAATTGTACTGAACGCTCCGCCGATGAAGCCTAAAAGAATTTTTTCAATAAATGGTGCTTTTAAACTTCAACCACTTCAACAAAGAGAATTTACTAACAGCTCTTGTAAAAAAATACCTTCCCACGTTTTCTTCGGAGACAGCTTGATGAGAGGCGTCTTACCAAAGAAGAAACCTAAATTAATTGATTCCCAACCAGCGATAACTTTAGATAGTCAATACCGTATTTCATCTAATAAGAGCCCTCCCCAAAATCCAGAATTACTTTTATTTATTTTTGCATTTTAGACTTCATTTGAATATTAACTTTTAAGCATATTACATACCAAAATATAGCTCAGATACTCAGCTTTATTTTGGTATGTGACATGCCTAGGTGTCGATATCAAAAATTATGTCAAAAACGCAAAAATAAATTATTAGAGGAAATACGGTAAGCACTTACCAAATATGTATGACATTATATCACAACAAATGATCATGGAGACGGGCACCAAGAACCTGCAAAAATCATCGTCACTTTTTTCTCGGAATACTCTGTAAAATATAAAAAACACCAGATAATTCCTTGCAGAAGATTTTGAATTATCATGAAGGACTGGCTTACGATCAAAAGTAGACTGACATGCGTCCAAGCAAACTAATAAAAAACATTTAACAAAATGCAGAAAGCAGCCAAACAAAAAATTACGAGTGAGAACTGGCGCAAGTAGAACCCTTTTTGTAGTGATAGAACAAACCAAACAAAGCCTGCAACGTGGAGAGATTTCTACTTGTTTCGCATGATCGTGATTAAATTACCTGCAATGTACATCACGAAGCTGATCAGACGATGGTGAACCACTAAGGAATGAAGAAATTCCTGAAAATGGATGTGGTATACCCAAAAAATCAATAAAATTCAATAACATCTTTGTTAAGAACTATGGACCAGTAATCGATCAGGCTCTCCCCAAAAAAGAAGTAATTGCTGGTCACTAGAAAGTACCAAGAAAGTGCTGAAAATAAAAGGAGTCAAATTTATCTTTAAAAAATGACCACCTCTAAACCATGGTAAATCATAGAGACGATACACAGCAAGCCCAATTTTGATAATTTCGTTGAAGCATTTCAGTTGTATCAAGAAGACCTGAGGAAAAAAATATACCGTATTATCTCTAATAAGACCCCATGAAGCCTTATTTTTCAACCCCTCTTTGGAGGTGGGGTCTTATTAGAAACCGCCTTTTTGGCCTAATTAGGCCTTATTTTAAGGCGAGACCTTATTTTCTCAACTATTAGAGGGCCCTGTTAGAAGGTGGGACCTTATTGAAGAGTGTGGTCTTATTAGAGATAATACGGTGGTCAACATAATTAAAAAAGAATGAAAAAATTATACCAATGCCATCAACCAAGTTGCCCCACGTCGCACGATAAACCAGAAGAGAGAAATCATTACAATCGATAGAAGTCCCCTGACGACCCAATTTCGCCATCTAAAAAGTAATGTAAACCACATTGACAACTATTCTTGCAAAATGAAGAAAGATGTCACACTTTATTTTACCAATTAAATTACTTCTTAATCCAAATAAGGTTTTTAAAAAAAGAACAATAGACAGCTAATTGTTTCTTCACGATGCTTGAGCAAGAGTAAAGGTAAAAGATGATAATAACGCCGAAAAACTCTCACTCTTAGCTTCCTTGATCTCTTTTAAAGAGAAGAAAGTGGAGATCATATTTTGCACTAAAGTTCGCAGAGTTATTTCGCTTTCCTCTACAAGGCAGCCTATTCGATGTGCTTCGAAATCGAATATTAAAGTCAAAATAAAAAAGTCGAGGATGTAGCCTTGTGCTGACAGATTTATATCTACAATGCCTGTGAATACATATAAGACGCTATTTTGATAAAATGAACATCATGAACACCAGTTGTCAAGCATGAATAAGAGTTTACAGCAACATGACCACCAATACGCAAGATTAGAATAACAGATGTTCACAATGCGACAATAGCCTTACTAGCATCATGAACAGGACATAGCGAAAATGCATCAACTTTAAAAAAAATAATAAGAGACCTGTCTGGAAGAGCAGAAAGAGTGGAATCGACCATTGAACCTTAATCAAAGCATGTAACATGTGACCACCACGTGGAAATTCTTACCGAGTTTGTCTGAAGCTTGTGGCAGAAGTTCTCGCAGTTTGTCCAATCTTAAAACAAATTTTTGCGAGCTTTTCGTTCACAATGGATTTCAAGGATATATGAGGTTTCCTTCTTTGAGATTATAACTTTTCGGCGCTCACCTCTTCTTGGTTAGCCCAATCAATTTTTTTTGAAGACCAAGAAGTTATAATCTCAAAGCCAAAAATCACATATTCCTGATTTCCATTGTAAACGAGTCTGGACTATAAAATTTCTATAAAACCAACCTCTCTTCATCTCTGTTCGGGTCATCTTCATCATCGTCTGAAGGAGCATTGGAAGAGCTGGGCTGTAGTTTGGTTTCACTGGTCGACGGTTTCAGGCCTTCTCCTGGCAGATTTCGCTTCCTCACTGTCGGATCATCTTCCATAGTTGAACTCATTTTTGTAGCTAAAATAAAATTGTAAAAAGAAATGTTCATAAACATAGGCATTCATTTAGTAAATGGAAAGATCGAAAGAAAGGCAACTTGCTAAAGAGGCAAATCTTCAGCCTAACTACTTCCATTAAAATCGAAAACTCCCAATTATACTCACTTATGCAGTAAAAACATTAGTATAGAAAGCACATAAAAAGCGGAACCGTTTTCGGGAATCTTTCTTTTAGAATTACTTTTATTGAACAAACATAAAAAAGGTTTTTGAACAGGCTTAATTAAATGGATATAGACTATCACAGTGTAAATTACTGGAACAGCTACCGTATTTCCTCTAATAGAGCCCCCGGGGGCTTTATTTTTTGGATGCCCGAAAATCGGAAAATTTGGAATTCGATCTCGAGATTTTTGGGTGCTCAACTAAAATCTAAAAAGTGCAATCGGTAGAGCTCGTGGGAGTTAAGAAAACGCGTAAAACAGCTTTGCAAAAAATTGACTCTGGGCTGAGATATAGGTCCTCAAAGTTAGGGGGTCTCTATTAGAGGGGGCTCTATTAGAGGAAATACGGTATATTTACAGTCATTTTAAAGGGGATAGGACACTTCGCTATGGACAGTTCGCTATGTTTTAAATAAATATTTTGCCCTTCCACACTATAGTTTTCCCTTCCACACTAAAACCGTTTTTTTATCTCGAGCTAACCTATAAACGGGTAACTACCGGTGTTTTTAAAAGTCACACTATTACACCTGGGTCACACTAACTTAACCGACCTTTTTATCTAAAATTTTGTTTTCTTATCTCATATGTTTTTAGCTATCCATTGAGTGGTCAAACGCTCCAGTTAAAAATAATTTTTGGCAAAATCACACCAAGTGTGACCTTAAAGTCACACCTTTTTCATAAAAAAAACTTTTAAAAAACTTTTTATGAAAAAAAAACTTTTTCATAAAAAGTGTGACTTTAAGGTCACACTTGGTGTGATTTTGTCAAAAATTATTTTTAACTGGAGCGTTTGACCACTCAATGGATAGAGAAAAATCTCAGCTACAAGATAGTGTAAAAACATATGAGATAAGAAAACAAAATTTTAGATAAAAAGGTCGGTTAAGTTAGTGTGACCCAGGTATGATAGTGTGACTTTTAAAAACACTGGTAACTATACAATTTTATTCTTTTGACAAATGGACAAAAAATTAATGGTTTAAGCGTAACATCATAACAACCAGGTAAAAGGACAGTTTGCCTTGGAGACAGTTTGCCTTGGGGATAGTTCGCCTTGGTCAGTTCGCCTTAATTTTTTCGAATTATTTTTTTGCACATTTTTGTCTTGAAAAGTGTCCATTTCAATTCAAATGCTGTTCGAAAAGCCAATCGCAGTTCTGCTGGATGGTCCATGCACCAATGAAACCAGGTGGTCATCCATCTGGTGTGAAATTATTTTTTCTGTTTCTCGTGTTCCAAAACCTGTTTTTTGCATTAATTCGAGCGTTTTAAGGATGGTTTAATAGAGGTAAAACTGTTTTGTAGGGTGCTTTTCGAGTTTTCGTAATTACGCCATATGACTACTTACTACTTTCAAAAATACAAACTACAATAAACTCTCTACAATAAACTCTCTATAAACTCCCCTCCACAGTCTCAATTAGGCTAAAAGTTCTAATCATTTCGGGGCCCCTGCAACACATATTAATTGACTGTCTTTATTCAGCTTGCGAAGAACAAGACAAAAAATAACATTTGAACAACAAGTGAATTGGTTAAAATATGTGCGACTCTTTTTCTTTCATTCTAGAGCTACATCAAAGTGCCCATAGCTATACCGGATCACAGAGCTGGGGACGCATGCTTTCAATGGAGTGTAAACCTAAGTATCCAAATTTATTCGATAAAGAGTTTGAAATGACTTACCCCTTCATAATCACCAGAAAATTAAGCAAATTTAGTAGACCATTGGGGCTTGTAGAAGATGAAGTTGCGACTGTAAAGCTTCGCTGCCACTGCCAATTTTGTTGAGCATCCCCATTCTCCAGGCTTCCGGTGTAGCGCCACGTACTGAAGAATCTCTTCCGTTGTGCCCAATAGCGAAAAAGCCCATCCTTCATCTCGACAGACCACAAGCTTGTCCATCGAGTTTTTGCGTACTTCAAGGTGACTGTGTTGACTGCCAACGAGAAAAATTCAGTACCCAAGGCAATCCAGGTTTATCTAAAGACCCAACTTCAAAAAATTGACTAAAATGTGACTTACTTGTAGTAGTTCAGCACATCCAGAAGTCTGTTTTTTTGAGTCGGAGATATATTTGTCTGCTTGATAAGCTGACTGATGAGTTCTAGGCATTTTGTACATTCTTGTGGTGGTGATAGCTGTAGCGCCACAATCTGTCTGAAAATTATTGCAAATTCAGGCTCTTTCCGATAAGTTGGCATCATTCCTAGAGATTGAACCTAAACACACTCAATAAATTTTTGTCGAAGGTACTAGGATTACTTCTCTGTTCAAAGCTTGCTTGCTTTGAAAAGAGCACATTTTTGGGACGATCTTCGGAAATTGGTCTACAAATGACTTGTATGCAGTCTTTTCGCAATCGCACATGGTATACTTGATGTAGATTGTTCCTAACGGCTCCATTGCCTCGCACACTGAAGCAATGTTCTTTTTCGAAGATATTTTAAGAGAAATCTTACCCTTGTTCCACATTTTAGCATAAAGCTTTCGATCTTCTCCGCGCATCAGCACAGTAACAAGTGGCACACAGTGGGACAGAAGTGATTTTTTCGAGGGAGTCACAAATCCAAAAATTCGGTACACTTGCGCTGTGTCGTGAGGTCTGTAACGGAATGTTCCGTCGCACACAATAATCTTAGATGTCCGCAGATAGTCTAACTGTTGCGAAAATAGGCAATTGCTTGTCTGAAAATACTATAGTGTGAAAAGGATGGCAAAAGAACATGCAAACTTGAATGGAGCAAGAAATTTTCATCGAAGTTTTGGCCACCCTTCTTTGCTACAGCTCCTCGGTGTGTAAAGTGCAGGCTCTTGAAGTCATCCCGGCCGGAGTGCCTTATATGTCATAGCCCGAAAAGTGGTTTTGACCACTTTTTTGAACTTATCTTGTCGTAATTAGTACGAAAAACATGTTTTTTTCACCCGGACGATTATTTGTGGAAAAATATTTTTTTGACCAAAAATGATCATAAATGATCAATAAATGATCATAAATATAGTTACACATCCACCAATTCACATGGCTGCTGTATGTAAAAAGGGGGAATGAGAGTGTTAAACTTTAGCATATTGTTCGGAATAGTCTCTAAGGTGATTGGGGTGCGCTCTGTCTCAAGCGCGCCTGGGGGGCGGGGCTTGGGGCTTGACTTGAGATGCACCCCAAGCACCTTAGAGACCATACATCTCAAAAAAGTGGGCTATGTAAGTGTACAACAACACTTGCATAGCCCTGCTTTTGCATGTGGTAGGCCGGCCATGAGAATTGGATGCTCACCCGCCCCGAACAGTGGACAATATGATCAAAAGTGGTTATTTATGATCATTAATGATCTTTATTGATCATTTATGGTCAAAAATAATTTTTCAAAAATGTCGTCCGGGTGAAAAAAACATGTTTTTCGTACTATATACGACCAGATAAGTTCAAAAAAGTGGTCAAAACCACTTTTCGGGCTATGACATATAAGGCACTTTAGCCGTCATCCCTGTTCAACTTCAATGGTGGGAAATGCTTCTTGGTGTAAAGTTGAAATGATTTTTTCAAGGCTTCAAACTTTTCACACGATGCAGCAATTCGCATTTGATGTAGTTTTGCTAAAAAAAGAAGGCATTTACTAAACGCTCGTCTAATTCAACCTTTGCTATCTCTAAGATTTTTCTCTCAAGTTTGGCGACCGCTGAGAAAGGCTTTTCGACTGATCCAGTTGCTAGCTTGGCATCAACGCTTCTGCGAACTTGTTTTCCCTCAACCTAAAACACGCGAAAAATTTTTGCAACTAAATTAAAAGCACACCTCAGATCTCTCTTCAGGCCCATCGCAAAAGTGAAGAGTTCCATTACCACTTCCTTCCCAGTGCACTGTACTTTCAACATTTCTTATTGCAATCCACGTAGAAAGAGGCGTGTCTTTGGGAACTCTACTTAGCTTTGCATCGCAAACCTTTCGGTAACCAGAGCATGCGAATTGAATTGTTCCAATTCCATCTGTTCGCTTTCTTTCATCTTGGATGGTCCAACAGTAGCAATGACTGAGCGGGCTGACCAAGCATGGACTTATCGCTAGATTCACGCGCCCTAGTTTCTCTGTCCGCTTGAGAGTGACTTTTTCTTCGCCTTTTGGTTTCCACATTATTGATCGATAACTACAAAATATATGTTGACTACGCGGATCCAAAAAAAAGTAACTGCTGTATAATATGATTTCACACTGTATAATAAGATTTAAAAGATATCGATTTTAGTCTAAGATAAGGTTCCCATAAGGTGATGCTATTAGATGGTGGGGTTCAATTAGAGTATATAAGGTATTTTTTTGACTTCGAAAGGTACATTTGTGCACTTAATACAGTATTCTAAAAATCGTTCATAGGTAGCATTATCGTCTGAGTGAAATTACGAAAACTCGAAAAGCACCATACAAAACAGCATTTTACCACTATTAAACCATCCTTAAAATACTCGAATTGATGCAAAAAACAGGTTTTGGAACACGAGAAACAGAAAAAATAATTTCACACCAGAAAAATCTAAAAGTCTCTTTTCGTGGGTAACTTTCACTAGCGTTTCTAAAGTCTAGTATAATGAAACTGCCGAATTAGCAATTAAATATCTTTAGCTTTTTTTTGTTCGCACTCTGCTTGAACTTTTTGCTTTGCATTTCACCAATTCCTAATTGGTGAAGAAATTTTTGGTGAAATTTTCAATTTTCAGAACTTTTCGCTCGAGCAGCTGCGGTAAGATGAATAGCGTAGTCAAAGTAAGTAAGAAGGTCGTGAGAAAAAAGCTGGCTCCCATTCTCGATCCTGCCGCTTTCCCAATCGATGATGAAATGCTGGCTCAAGTAGAGAACGAAGGCGAATACTTGCAAGCAGTGTATCGATGTTTTCACTTCGTTTGGAAATAGTAAAGTTTTCACGCCAGTGTTTTGCTGAACCAATCTTTTACCTTTACGGTTCAACATCATCTCAGTACCAATCAAGAAACGGGACGAGCATGATAAAGAGTACGAAGTGGATGTCGAGCAAGTTCAGTGCCCTGGTAACAATGCTAGGTCGATGCTCTCTCATCTTGACTCCGCCCACCAGCCTCTTGTAGTTGCATTTTCGAAAAAGAAGAAAGTGCTAAATTGCCAAAGAGTGGGTTTTCTCAAACCTTATTGATTTATCACTATTTTATTTGTCGCTATTATTCAGAAAAACCAGCAGATCAAGGACACAAGAGCCTACAAGCCAACCCATCGACGTAGTCTTCGCTAGCATTGTTACCACGCATGTAGGGCACTGAGCTTGCTCGATATCCACTTCGTACTCTTTGTCATGCTCGTCCCGTTTCTTAATTGGTACTGAGATGATGTTGAACCTGAAAGGTAAAAGATTGGTTCAGCAAAACACTGGCGTTTAAACTTTACTATTTCCAAACGGAGTGAAAACATCGATACACTGCTTGCAAGCATTCGCCCTCATTCTTCACTTGAGCCAGCACTTCATCATCGATTGGGAAAGCGGCAGGATCGAGAATGGGAGCCACCTTTTTTCTCACGACCTTCTTGCTCACTTTGACTACGCTATTCATCTTACCGCAGCTGTTCGAGCGAAAAGAGATCATCACCGAGCAAAGCGAAAATTTCTGAATAAAAAAGAGATTAGGAATTGGTGAAATGCAAAGCAAAAAGTTCAAGCAGACTGTGAACAAGAAAAATGCTCAAGATATTTAATTGCTAATTCGGCAGTTTCATTATACTAAACTTTAGAGACGCTAGTGAAAGTTACCCACGAAAAGAGACTTTTAGAATTGCTATCTCATCTTTTTGCTTTTACTAGACTTTGTAAGTGTTGACGGCAAAAACAGACTTTTTTGAATGCTAGCTTATCTTTTATCTTTCTGTAGACTTTAAAAATTCTAGTAGAAATTACGCGCAAAAACAGACTTTTGTAAATAGCGTGGACAACGTCAAACTAGAATAAATAAAGTTAGGGCAAAAACGGCTTACTAGCATTTTCTGTCGGACTTCTAGAAAATAAACTTCAAACCCTGGCCACAAACAATGCGAATAACGCATCATTAGTAAAAGAAAAAACTATTGATAGCAAAAAAGTGTAGGCGGTGAAAGAAGCACAAGGTAAAACATTAGCACGTAGAATCAATGTTTTGATTGTTAGCAAAAAGGTAAACACGCCAAAAACGCGAATTGAAATAAATTTGAACACAATGAACTATAGCTATGAAAGTTTCCCATTGTGATTATGTAACTTTTCAAATATAAGTCCTTAAAAATTTCTTGGAAGAAAGAAGGTTAGATGGTTTTGTGGCCACAAAGAAAAGGGTAAGTGGCTTAATTTCAATAAAATAAAATTTCATAAAACAATACACATTATAAACTACAAAAATAGTTGGAAAAGTTCCTTTATTAGCTTTTAGTAGAAACACGAGTTTGGCCAGCGGAATGGGAAAGAGTATGTTTTTACAAAGTTGCCTTGCCCCTGAAAACAACACTTTATGCACACACACAACCATAGAAAAAGAAGGGAAATATTGTGTGTGCAGGGATTAAGGAAGAAGAAGAGACAGCCGCATTAGGAGGACGCAGAGTGCAATGAAATTTATCGACCGACTTGCTCCTTCACTAAGAAGACCAAGGAAAAAGAAAGCATTTGCCCGGAAAGAACTGGGACACGTTAAATGACTGCTCTCACTATATAAAAAGGGTTATTTTTGATTTTCTGCATCCGCTATAGACGCAATTAGTTTTTCTTCTTGATTATGTTCATATAATATTTTGATAGTTTAATTTTAATTAACTTGTCTTCGCAGCAAATGTCCTCCGACGTTTTTACTCGACTCCGACAACAAATTGACGAAGATGTAGCGGCAGAAGATCGTAGAAGAAAAAGGCGGAAAAAACGCAGAAACTCTGCTTACGAAGAAGATGAAGATAGAGATAATGTGAGTTTTTGTAAAACAAATGTTATTAATGTTGTAAAGAGAGATTTTTCATCTCTTTATCGACCTAAGAGCACAACAAGTACTTTTTGTAGAGAAAAGTAAATTTTAAAATACTTTTTTCGCATAAAATTTTTTTTTTACGTCAAAGAAATCTTTAGTAGCAAATCACGGTAAAAGGACAGTTTCTGTCGGTTTTTTTTGAAAATTTTGTATTTTTTTAAACTTGTAATTTTCAACAGAATTTTTTTATTCTGAGGCACTCTAGTACCCAAAATATCCGCAGAAATCCGAATTACTTAACAGAATTCAAAAAAAAATCTTAGTGGCTGAGATATGACCGACAGAAATATTTTAAATAGCGACCATGGTATTTAGGCCCAGACTTAGGCTTAGGGCAGGACGGGCTAAAACGTGTTCCCCGGACCACATATTGGTCACACGATAGTTTCATCAAAGTTATTAAATGAGACTGAACTTCTTTGTAATAAAACAAAAAAATTGACAAAAAAAACCGACAGAAACTGTCCTAGCGTCGCAAATCACCCCTGCAGCAAAATAATTTTATTGTTGCAGAATGCAGTTTTTTGGCCTGATATTGTTCTTTTTATGGAAAATTACTTTTTTGCAAAAAAGCTGTAAAATTTCGACACTTTAGCCAAACAAAAAAATTTCCCTCACCATAAATTATCAGGATGAATTAATTTTAACAGATTATGCCCAAATGGAAGATGTGTCTTGTGGGCGCAGCAATTTTCACATGTTTTGCTTTGCTGTATCCCAGTGTATTCTCGCCCATGCTTAACACTTTGTTCGGTCGAGGTGGCAGTAGTACCCCAGAACACTTAAACACCCCTAGACCACCTAGCAGACCGCAGACCCCTAGAGCTGGTCATCCCTCTCATATGCATCCGGCTGCTGCAGCCGCCCAGATGCGCATGCCACAAGCTGAGGCTGCCCAACAGAGTGGACGAGGAGGAATGTTTTCGTGGATGTTACCTATATACACCATAGGCATGGTCGGCTTTCTTCTCTACACTTTCTTTAAGGTAATATAAGAGAGCTTTTAGAAAAGTTTTGAAGAAAATTTAAATTAAGCCGAAAAAAAGCAAGAAGAAGCGCAAGAACAAAAGTGTGTATTTAGATGAATCTACACAGTCAGAATCTGATGAAGATGTTGCAAATATGTTAGGTAAATCTATCCATCTTGTTGCAATTAAATTTTTTTATAAGCTGGGGCCAAATTTTTTAAAATAAAATCGACCCTATACGACAATAGGTCCCATTTTTTGCCTTGGTCCCCCCTGTTGATTTTTTTTATTTTTTGCTTCTATTTTAACCAATTTTATTTTCTTCTTTCGGCGACACATTAACATTCATAAATTTTCACGAGTTGTTCAACAAATTTTCTGAAATAATTCTGATTTCTTGCACGACAGTTCTGACGAAAAACGGCTTCAGCAATGTACGAGGCGAGCAAATTATCACTGGTTCCATAGAGGCGCTTGATCTTATGTTTCATATGATCAAAAGAAATAAAAATAAGAAATAAAAAGAAATAAAAATAGAAATAAAAAAATTCGTAAGAAATAAAAATAAGCAAAAATAGATTCGAAAATAAAAATCAGCGAAAAAAATCAACAGGGGGGACCAAGGCAAAAAATGGGACCTATTGTCGTATAGGGCCATAAAATCTAGCATTGTCTAATACATTATTTTATTCAGGCAGGAAAAAACTCAATTCTGTCCAGCAACGACTTCAGAAAACCGAAGCTGCAATGCGCCAAATACTAGAACAACTAGAAGGGCTGGCCTGTGAAGTCAGTGCACAAGAAAACACGACCTTTATCACCAGCCCAAACACAGAAGATACAGAACAAAACCTAAGTCCACAACAGATGAAAGCAATGGAGAAAAGTCTGCAGGACTTGAAAATTCTCTCTGAACTATGCAAAGAACAAAGAGCTGAAGTAGAAGAAGTCATCTCGGAAGAGGAAGAAGATCAAGAAAATAGCGAAGAACTACTGCAGACGGAAGACAGCGAGCAAGAATACCAGCTGGAAGACGAATCTACAGACGAAAAGGAGGAAGAACAGGAGCATGAACAAACGGTCGATTATGATCCACAGCATGAAAAACCAGAGAATAAAAAAAATATTCGCAAAAGGATACGAAGAGAAAAATAGAGCATGTATAAGCACTCACTTTTCCAATTTTTGTTCTAAATTATTTTTTAGCTTTTATAAATCAGAATTTTCACGATCAAAATTCTTTCGGGAATATGAAAAATTGGCGGTGTGTGTCTTGGCCAAACTTCGCCTGGCGCCAGCGCAACTATGCCTATTATCAACCCTTGTGCTTTAAAAAGAAATAATTTTTCATGTTTTAAATAAAGTTTAGTTTTTTCGATTTATGGATCAAAAGAGTCTATAAGTTATCCAAAAGTCCTTTTAAGCACAAAGAAACTAAAAAGGGATAACATGTAATTTAAACAAAAGTTACGCTGGGAGGGATTTATAACTCGAATTGTATCTACATTAAAGTAGCGTAGGTATAAAAACCCCGATTTTTTAATTGTTGCATTAAATTTTAGTTTTATGCTAGTCCTCTATTTTTATTAAATCTAGTCTAATTTTAGATTTTGAAGTTTGTTTTGATCCGACATCTCTTTTGTATTTACCAATTGCCATAGCTTTAATAATCGCACATGTTTTGCTTAATCTCAGATTTTGTTTAGTGTTATCAATTTTATTATTATTTGAACTGTAATTTGCTCTACAGTCGACTATCTATATAAGGGACCGCACTTTTTGTACTTTAGAGAGAGCGTACCTTATAAAAAGAGAGTATTCAGAACAATTTGTACTAACTTTGGCCAAATGGGCAAAACTTTTTCGTGCTGCAAAAATACTTTTTTTTGCTACAAAAGACTTTTTTGCAGCAAAAAAAGTGTTTTAGCAGCACGAAAAAGCATGCCCTGGCCAAATTAGCTAAATTTGCTGGGCTAAAGTACACTATTTGGAGTAGTCCAAAAGTGCGTTTTTTCAAGGTCTAAGTATTTTTAGGCTGTTTAAATGATAGAAACGGCCAAAAAAGTGTCGGAACTACGTTTTTCGAAAAAAAAATCGTTTGCCTTGGTCCCCCCTGTGCTTTTTTGTCTTTTTTGACTTGGTCCCCTGTGGTTTTTGGTCATGTATTAATATTTCATTCTGTTTTGGTCACTGGAGCTGGGCAAAAAGAGCATCTTTCTGCATTTTCGATCAAGAGTCTTGC
Organism: Ditylenchus weischeri; assembly: GCA_029231635.1. Lineage (NCBI taxonomy): Eukaryota > Metazoa > Nematoda > Chromadorea > Rhabditida > Anguinidae > Ditylenchus > Ditylenchus weischeri. The sequence continues at coordinate 346,061 of JAMRYI010000030.1, read as the reverse complement.
TCGGAATTATGTCTAAGGTAAGTGGGTGTGCGTATCTCAACTCCAAGCCTTCAAGCCTCCAATCCCCATGCGCCCCCGAAAGGGGCGCATAGGGTGATTTCGAGCAAGACTCTTGATCGAAAATGCAGAAAGAGGCTCTTTTTGCCCAGCTCCAGTGGCCAGAACGGAATGAAATATATGACTAAAAACCACAGGGAGACCAAGGCAAACGAATTTTTTTCTCAAAAAACGTACTTCCCACACTTTTTTCGTTTAAACGGCCTAAAAAATACTTAGACCTTAAAAGCGCACTTTTGGGCTACCCTAAATAGTGTACTCCTGCCATTTGCTGTCCATTTTAAAGAGCCGTCTTTTGTATAGAGATCTCTTACATTGAGAATCGACTGTAAATGTTGACGAAAAGTGTTCTAAAAATGAAATATAAAGAAATTTTGTTATGATTGACTGTCTTTGCTACCCTATTTGTTCTCATAGAATCGTTCAACCCTTCCTGGGAGTGCAGCTCTATTAGAATAAACCAGGGCTTCGATCTGTAATTATTAGGGCCCCAAATTCTATGCAAATGCATATTTTTCTGCGGATATACAAGCAATAGTTCTGCACAAAAAAACGCACTTTTAGCCCTGTTTGAGTACTTTTTTCGTACTTTTATGCAGCATGTTTTGCATATTTTCCATTTTTAGTGCATATTTTGCGATTTCGACGCATATTTTCTGCATATTGTAGAAAATCTCAGAAATTTTTGGTTTAAAAGATGTCGCAGCATGCCGAATCTCGTCTTTTGTGTATAAATAAGTCAATATCTTAGTTTCCAAAACCGACATACTTTATTTTCAAGCGTGAAATAAGGGGATTTTTTTCACTAAATAACCTCTATTGAGTTAGCTAACTTTTCAGTACCGTGCGATTCATAATTTCAGTTAAAGTAGCAAAATAACAGTGCAAAGCACCGATTTGGTTTGTAAAAGATATTAATTTCGAAAATTGCAAAATGCACTTTGTTTATATTTGCGAGAAGATGCGAAAGAGTGGCAGGAGTACAGAACCCCCTAGATCTCTCGAAATTGCTTTACAAAATCTTTTTCTGCAACTTAGCTTGTAAATGGCGGTCAACACTTTTCAGAAATCTTTTTCGACTGAAATCCTGCGGCATCTTCATGGGAGCAGAATTTTTTTGAAAGCTATGTTCAAATCCTAGGTCAAATGAATTAAATCCTAAAGTCAAATGGATTAAATCCTTAGGTTAAATCACCTTGCTTCAACAAAGCCATGTGTCAAATTTTGGTCAACTTTTTTTGCAAAAAAATTTAGCATTATCCAAAAAGTATGTTTAAAGCAGGTATAAGCTGCCAAACCGTTTAAAAGCATGTTTTACAGCAATTTTACGACATATAATGATTCTGCACAAATTTTATGCGGTACATTTAAAAATTTTAGTCTAAAAATTATACTGCATATTTTACGTTTTTAACGCATATTTAAGCATTTTTAGCGCATATTTCGCATTTTTTAGTGCATAGAATTTGGGGCCCTAGTAATTATTAATAAGATTTGTACTCATTTTGGGACTCCAAATTTAATTTTTTTAAAATAATTTTACGTCAAAATCTTATTTTTTAGCACCAAAAGAGTAATTAGCACTGGATAAAATAGCATATTTTTCCAAAGACTCTGAAATGTACTTATTTTGAGCAGAGGTACCTTTTTAAAATTTTGAGATCGAAGCCATGGAATAAACACATTATTGTTATTTTCAATTATAATGAAGTGTTTTTTTCTCAATTTTGTCGTTTTATTAGATTGCATATGATAGACTTCAAATTTGCTCTAAGATTTAGAAAAAAAAATTACAAAAAAAGAACACAATAAAAAGGGGTTTAAAACTTTTGTCGTTACATGAACAAAAAAATGTATAATACCTTAATGTAATGCAGATTTCCAATTCGGAACCCTGCATTTGCAATATTATACTTACAGTCGACGCTCGATATAACATAATTCAAGGGGCCGGTTGAAATTATGTTGTATCTAGGCTGTGTTATTCGAGGTTCTGTATAACTTAATCCCATTGGATTCAAAAAAACTACGTTATATCGAGCGTCGACTGTGCTTTGAATAATAAAATAATTACTTAATGTAATGCAGATTTCCAATTCGGAACACCTGTAATGTCGCAAGTACACTTCAAATAGGTTTTATTTTTGGTGTCCGGTAAGCTCACAAACACAATTTTTCCAGTGACAATCTGGCCAACGGTGAACCAAAACAAAGTACAAGGCATAATCTTTTGAAAAAAAATTCAAGATTGGAAACACCGAGAAATACTCTCATTTTGGTATTTGCTGCAGGAAATCAGTATTTTGGAGTGTGATTTCAATTTCCGCTTTTTCAAAATACTTTCTAGATTCTAGCATTTATTTGAAGAACAAGATATCTACGAATTAAAATTACCGTATTTCCGCTAATTAAACCACCCGCTCTAATAAACCCACCCCCTAAATTTAAGGAGCTTTATCTCAGCCCAGAGTGAAAACTTTGCAATGCTGTTTATTGCGTTTTCTTAACTCCCACGAGCTCTACCGATTCCACTTTTTGGATTTTGGTTGAGCATCCAAAAATCTCGTGATCTAATTAAAAAATTTCCGATTTTCGGAGGTTTGAAAAATAAAGCCACCGGTGGGTTAATTACAAGAAATACGGCATAATGGTTTGGCTGTAAACATTTAAAATTCTGTTACACGACTGATGCTAGGAGTATGCGTGATAAATTATTTGGCTCTATATGTGCTGGGGTCCTCCCGAAAAAAATATGCCTTGGTACCCCCTGTTGATTTTTTGGGGGTTTTTTTTACTAAGACTTCAGAGTTAGGGTTATTTCCGATTAACAATTTCAAGATTTTTAGAGGATTGAAAAATAGTAACCCCGCGGTTTCTTTAAAAAAATAGAATTAAAAATTGGTAATAGACATTATTTGTCCTAGAGAAATAAATGGCCTTGTAAGCATAAAAATTGACTTTTACTATGGGCAATACTTTTTTTGTGCCAAATTTCCTTTTTTCTGTACCAAACCTAATTTTCTGTCCAAGACCAAGCAAATTTTGCAATATTTTGCGAGAATTCAAACTTTATAGATATAAAATGACTTGGATTGCTCAGAATCCCAGCCCCGGAGTGGCCAGAAGCATCTGAAAGTTGGCTTTTTACTACAAGGGGTAAACTTTTTGCGAAAATGCGATTGAGCGAATCAGAATTACTGTCCGATGGGCTTAATCGCTCAGAATTCCAGGTTTATAGTGGTTTCGAGTGATTCAGGGTGGCATTCTGAGCAATCCAAGTCATTTTATATCTATAAAGTTTGAATTCTCGGAAAATATTGCAAAATTTGGTTGGTCTTGGACAGAAAATTATAGGGTTGGGCAAAGGACTGGTCATTTAATAAATTTGCCAAAACAACATAGAGGGCGAACGGAAGAATCTTTTTTATAAGCTAAATTAGTACAACTCAAACAAAGTCACATACAAACACGTCAAAATCGTCATTGAGATCCTCAATTTCTTCTGTTCTTATTGCTTAAACTTTACTTCTTCCGTCAAATTTTTTTCTCCTTCCTTTTTGAAGAGACTCAAAGATTAAAAATGTATATAAAGGCTCTTTTTGTGCAGCTCCAGTGACCGAAAAAAGGTAGAATACCCCTATAAAAGTGGTGTGCCTTGGCTCTTAACATAAAAAGTCAAATTTTTGTCAAAGAAAATTAGGTTTGGTACAGAAAAAAGTATTGCCCTTTTACTATCATTGTCAGGAAATTACATCGTGAAACATTTAAAATATAATAGAACACATAAAACATTTCAAAAAACAAAGAAAATTTCTTAAAAATAACATCAGGGGGCCCAAGGCATACTTTTTTCGGGGAGACCCCCAACACATATAGAGCCAATTATTAAATATAAAAGTCTAACAAAAAATTTAATTCACTTTCTTTCTTCCGAATTTTGAAAATACACAAAACTTTATCCAAAGAAAGGAAAGCTGAAGAAATTTAATTGGAAATTTTTCAAAATTTTGTCTTGGCGTTTTGCCTCGATTTAAATTTATTTATTGCAAAGCTCAAAATTGCAGTCGCTGCTCCAAAATAAGAAAAACTATGGAAAAGGAGTCTGAAGATATCAATCCCGTTGCTAGTACCAGCAAAGAAGGTGATGGTGCTGTTCCATCTACTAGCACTCAGGCTCAACTAACTGAGCACCAAACAGACGCAAACGATGACCGATTGAATGAAACTTTAGTGAGTTTTAATAAAACTAAACTTTCTTTAGTAAAATGTATACAATTCCAGGAAGCTTTCGCCCAGGCCTACAACTTATCCGCTCAGAATGTCAAAAACATTATTTTTGTTAGTTCTCTATTCCAAATTTTGATTTTCATTTTGCTCAAGAACCATCGTTATAGCATGTGGTCAAGAATCCACAGACATTCTCTACTCTAATTGGCAAAGATCCAGAGGCTGTGGCCAATCTTCGGATGACTCGTTCAAGGCAAAAGGAGATAGAAAAGATCGGCAACATTAAGGTAAAACTTGAAAAGTTCGACCTTTAGCTATATTCGGCCTGTTTAGTATTAGATTTTTTGGAAATTTTTGACAAAAAAACATTACAGTCGAGGCTGGATATAGTGGCACCCCGATATAGTGGCACCCCCGATATAGTGGCACCCCCGATATAGTGGCACCCCCGATATAGTGGCACCCCGATATAGTGGCACCCCGATATAGTGGCACCCCCGATATAGTGGCACCCCCGATATAGTGGCACCCCCGATATAGTGGCACCCCCGATATAGTGGCACCCCCGATATAGTGGCACCCCCGATATAGTGGCACCCCGATATAGTGGCACCCCGATATAGTGGCACCCCGATATAGTGGCACCCCCGATATAGTGGCACCCCCGATATAGTGGCACCCCCGATATAGTGGCACCCCGATATAGTGGCACCCCGATATAGTGGCACCCCGATATAGTGGCACCCCGATATAGTGGCACCCCGATATAGTGGCACCCCCGATATAGTGGCACCCCCGATATAGTGGCACCCCGATATAGTGGCACCCCCGATATAGTGGCACCCCCGATATAGTGGCACCCCGATATAGTGGCACCCCGATATAGTGGCACCCCGATATAGTGGCACCCCCGATATAGTGGCACCCCGATATAGTGGCACCCCGATATAGTGGCACCCCCGATATAGTGGCACCCCGATATAGTGGCACCCCGATATAGTGGCACCCCGATATAGTGGCACCCCGATATAGTGGCACCCCGATATAGTGGCACCCCCGATATAGTGGCACCCCCGATATAGTGGCACCCCCGATATAGTGGCACCCCCGATATAGTGGCACCCCCGATATAGTGGCACCCCGATATAGTGGCACCCCGATATAGTGGCACCCTGATATAGTGGCACCCCCGATATAGTGGCACCCCCGATATAGTGGCACCCCGATATAGTGGCACCCCGATATAGTGGCACCCCGATATAGTGGCACCCCCGATATAGTGGCACCCCCGATATAGTGGCACCCCCGATATAGTGGCACCCCCGATATAGTGGCACCCCCGATATAGTGGCACCCCCGATATAGTGGCACCCCCGATATAGTGGCACCCCGATATAGTGGCACCCCCGATATAGTGGCACCCCGATATAGTGGCACCCGATATAGTGGCACCCCCGATATAGTGGCACCCCCGATATAGTGGCACCCCGATATAGTGGCACCCCGATATAGTGGCACCCCGATATAGTGGCACCCCGATATAGTGGCACCCCGATATAGTGGCACCCCGATATAGTGGCACCCCGATATAGTGGCACCCCGATATAGTGGCACCCCGATATAGTGGCACCCCGATATAGTGGCACCCCGATATAGTGGCACCCCGATATAGTGGCACCCCGATATAGTGGCACCCCGATATAGTGGCACCCCGATATAGTGGCACCCCGATATAGTGGCACCCCCGATATAGTGGCACCCCGATATAATGGCACCCCCGATATAGTGGCACCCCCGATATAGTGGCACCCCGATATAGTGGCACCCCGATATAGTGGCACCCCGATATAGTGGCACCCCCGATATAGTGGCACCCCCGATATAGTGGCACCCCGATATAGTGGCACCCCCGATATAGTGGCACCCCCGATATAGTGGCACCCCCGATATAGTGGCACCCCCGATATAGTGGCACCCCCGATATAGTGGCACCCCCGATATAGTGGCACCCCGATATAGTGGCACCCCCGATATAGTGGCACCCCGATATAGTGGCACCCCCGATATAGTGGCACCCCCGATATAGTGGCACCCCCGATATAGTGGCACCATGGGACCAATTTGGTTGGCCAGCAAAGAAATAAGGCAAAGCTCACCCCCGATATAGTGGCACCAAGAGCCGGTCCCAAGCAATAAAATTACCCTCGATATAAGGGTGATGGTTCGTTTTGAGGAAACACATTGGTTGGACGGTGTGACCAAGGGTTGGACCAAGGGTGGTACCCAAACCAGGTATCCTAGTATTAGGTATGTTTGGCCGCTTCGCGGCCAAAGATCCAACTTTCTTTTCATTGCAAGGAATTGGGGAAGGGTGTACATAGTAGTGCAGGCAAGTCATAAAGTAGGCCCAATATACAACCCTTTCCCCAAGTCCAATCATGGCTGGACCATGGTTGGACCAAGGGTGGTACCCAAACCAGGTATCCTAGTATTGGGTATGTTTGTTAAAAAAAACCAAAAAAGTGAATTTTTTGTCAAAAATTTTTTTATGCAAATGTGTTTCTCAATGAAAGTAACACGTTTTCTGTAGCATTCAAGGTCTAAAACATCTAAAAAAGTGGTCAAAACATGATTTGGGTAGTTCCCTTATAAGGAAGTTTAGCCTTTATTTATGAAATTTTTAGTCAAAAATTTTTCGCTTCAATGACAATAAGCACTGGATAAAATGACTTTTTTTCCTCCAAAAGCAGTCAGAATGTACTTTTTTTCGGAAAATGTACTTTTTTTCGGAAAATGTACTTTTTTGGAAAAAAAATTCATTCCCATTTCTGCTCTACATGCATTTGTTCATCTTGGAAAGAAAACATGCCTTAGTCCGCCCTGTTGTTTTTGATCAAAAGTCTCGGTCCCTAAGCCAAAAAGTTTCTTATAGACGCTACTTCATATCCCTGACATTTCAATTTGATTTGGCAAATTTAGCTAGGCATTGAACTCAAACCAGTCAATATTCCGCGAACCTTTCTCGACGTCAACTATGAAGACAATGACGAAGAAGACATGGACTACCGTCCAGATTACAACGATGAAGCTATGCAACAAGACCAGGTCTGTAGGGTCTTGTTTTAAAACCAATTGTTACTGTTTTTACTTAAAGGAAGATGATGACGAGTCAAATTTCCCATCCGAATCTCATGCTGACTGGGGTGAAACAATCAGCCGGTCACCCCTTGTTGGCAATTACGATTCCATGCCCATGGAATTATTAGTCAGTTGATTTTCCTCTCTTAAAAGCTAGTCCATAAATTGTTTTGTAGACATCAGTGGATGATCCGGAATATCTCAACTTTGTAAACTCTGTGTTCAGAGATGAACCAGACTCTCTCCTTAATGGTTGTTTCACAGAACTCATATAAAAGCTAATATTTTTTATTTACAGACGAGGATGATGACGAATACAACATTGTTCCAGAAATGGATATGTGCGAAGAGGAGGAATATCGAATGGATAGGACGACCAGGATCCCAAGTAAATTTATTGTGTTTAAACCCTGGTAAAGTCTCGTACCCTCTTTAATAAAAGGGTACCCCTAAATATGTTTTTGATCCGTTTTTTGAAAACTTTCCTGAGGCAAGTCACTACTCAAATTGTAGTAATCTTACTGGCTAAAAACGGGTGGTCATTTGTCTGAGAGCAGTCTATAAAAAGTTAGTTAAAAAACAATGCCAAGAATATGATGTTGAACAAGGGAAGGGGCGTGTCCGTCTAGAGAATACACGGTATTCATCAGAAATAATTTCAATTTTTGTTACGATTCCCGACTTTAGCAAAAATGAGGCGAATTTCGGAAAAGAAAAAGCTATTTTGGGGTACAAATTTAACATTATTTTTGGGAAAAATTATTGTGTTTGTGAAAAATGTTCTTGCAACAAATTCAATTTCGACTGCCTCATCGTTAAGTTTTAACTTTTTTATAACAATTTGTCTTAAAAAAAATTTGAAGCTGAAAAATGAACTGCTGTTTAGGATGGGAACTGGAAGCGCTCAGAGAGGACTTGTTGATGCCAGATCGGAGTGAGGCTGCTGAGCAGCTAGAACGCCAAGGACAACTACCATGCACATCCACTACCTCTCATAAACAGACACATGGGCAAGCACATAATGTTGCTAATTTAGAGGACGTTCAAATAATTGGGCATACAGTCAACTCTTCAATTCCACCAATCCATCAAAACATTCCATCAAGCACTGCTCATGCGGTCCTATCGTGCTCGCTTTTGTCAGAAAATGTTCATTTTCGTGAAGATGAGATAAAAGCACTCAAAATTCAAATGGAAAAGGTTATTTTACATACATGTTCGCAACTTTTCGCAAATTTGTCCGTATGAACAAATTGGCAAAACCCCTATGGACACATTTTTGCGAAAAATATATTTTTCCTTTTTTCAATGGCTCAGAAAAAATATTTTTCCAATGGCTCATAGTCTGCTAGGATTGTCGAATGGCCAATTGGCCAGGACAATTTCTCGGCCAACTGACCAGAGCAATTGGCCGGCAAGTAAAAATTTGCCAAATCCACATCCCAAAATTTTTTAGAATTTAGGCCAACATTTCGCAATTTTTTTTATTTGGTCAAAATTATAAATTTGCCAAAAAATATAAATTAGGAATTTTTTGTTCTTGTTTTTTTTGTGTACAGTCTACTCTCGGTATAGTGTAGGTGCAAAAAGTTGGTTCCGGCCTTTGGTCCGACACTTTTTTCACCTCTATTTATGGAAACTTTTACCAAATCTGATTCGTCAGTCTAATCAGAAACATCTCAAGGATTCCGATTTTGCCGATCGTTTCTGTAAATGGCAACAATTTTGCCGAAAAGACCCGCGCCTCTCGATATAGTGTAGCCTTTTTTTAAATAACACTACACTATATCAAGAGGCGCGGGTCTTTTCGGCAAAACTGTTGTAATTTTCAAAAACGATCGGCAAAATCGGAATCCTTGCGATGTTTCTGATTAGACTGACGAATCAGATTTGGTAAAAGTTTCCATAAATAGAGGTGAAAAAAGTGTCGGACCAAAGGCGGTAGCCAACTTTTTGCACCTACACTATATCGAAAGGAGACTACACAAGGAAAAAAAAATTTCGGACAACGGGGGACAAAGACGTAGTATTTGGTCAATTGGCCGCCAATTGGACAACCCTAGCTCAGACAAACATAATTAATCAAACTTGATTATTGGAGAAAATACGGTGATTTATTTATTTATTTTTGCAGCATGTACAGCTGCTAGCCCAGTGCATAGTTGGAACTTATGGAGACTCCAAATTGCTGGATGTTCGCAACAAAGCTATTGAAATGATTGTGGGCAACTAGACCATTATTGTTTTATTAACTCAAAAAACTGTTTTGTAGCATGAACTTGACAAAGAAATGTATGACCGGCCAGATGATGTGCCATCCATCTACCACATTTCCAATCTGCCTGATGCTGTGTACAGTTGTCATGATGTGTTGGCTTGTAAAGAAGTGCAATTGCCGGCGAGTGTTAGCAGTCCTCCTTCTACTTCATCACATTTCTCACCTTGTGAGTTGACAGTCGACTCTCGTTAATCCGTCACCCAGGGTTGAGCGATTTTCCTTAGCGTAAACCTTAATTTACAAAAAGGCAAATGGCTCGTCCCTACCGTCAACACATACAAATTTAACTTCGTCCAGGTTTTGATCATTTTTCTGCCTGATTTTGATGCCTTTTTATCAATTACTAGACGAGGCTCGGGTCTTTACGGCAAAACTGTTGCTTTTTCAGAAACGATAAGTAAAATCGGAATCCTAACAATTTTTCGGACTAGACAAGCCAAAGAGAAATGGCAAAATAATCAAAATTTGAAGTAAAAAGTGTCGGACGATAGGATGGAACGAACTTGAAGGGGTGGCTTTATATCGATAATTGCCCTAGTAGCATCTCATTTTTTGAGTGAGGGGATAGTCGAATGCAAAAACTATTGACAATACTGCTGATCATAGTCAACAAAGAGCGTTTTTCGCTTCAGGCTGTCGGTAATCATGAATTCAATGTCTTCTATTTTTCAGACCTACCACCTCGGAATGAAGAAATGTGGGTGTTTGCCAGAAGTTCAGGCAAAATTTTAATTCTTTAAAAAAAACTTTTTGTTCATCTTTATTTTAGCACTCAAATATCCAGAGCTGTTGCCTGCTTATCGTTTTTCTAAATTTGACACACTTCACTCTACTTTTTTGCCTTCCGAACAAATGCTGTTGGCACTTGCTCTGTTTGGCTTAAGACACGTCAAACACTCCACGTAAGTATTTTTTTATATGCAAAAAGCAAAGTTTTCCCAGAAGCGGGTTCCCAGGTGTGCCCTATTTGAAATTGGTCCCATTTGCAGAAGCCTAATTTAAAATGGGCATATCGGAATTTCGCCGCAAATTCAGAATCTTTTTAAATATGCACAAAACAAAAAATTAGGTGCCGAAAGTTCGACTATTTATGACGAATTCGACTAAAATTAACCCTATTGGCTTTGGTCCAATTTAAAGTTGGCCTAATTCTCCGCCATCCCCCCTCTACACCCCCCCCTTTGACGAAAAATGTGAACTTTAAAAAGAATTTCAGATGGAATAATTGGAATGGTAAGTCAATTTAGTTTGTCTATTTAAAATGCGTGTAAAGCCTACATAATTTAAGGCAAATATCAGTTAATAGCCTCCAATTTTCTGCCAAACAAAACAGTTCTGCAAGTGCGCAATCACCTCAAAAACAGCAGATGTAGCACCAAGAATTCCCCCTTGCATGCAATCATGGCTGTAGGCTTTGTCAAAATAAATTTTTTTCTACCAACTTCTATTTAGGATGCGGAAAGAGGCATTTTAAGCATGGATTTTGTCTTGGATTGCGACGGAAAAACGGCTCAAACCAGCATTCCAATACACTGGCCCGAAAACTTGCAACCACAATGGCTCAAGGTCTGATGTTTGCTTGTTGGATTTCTGAAAGGATAAATCAAATATGTACTTTTAAGAAACTTTCGACTCTTTTCAATCAAGGTGCCATCCATATAGTTCCCAGCTCTTCACATAAGTCAGTGAGTGAGAGAAGAAAAGATAGTAAATGGATTGCACAATCTAATAGCAACATTGATGTTTGTGAAGAAAGCGACAATGCAAATTTTGAGGTGAATGTTTAAGGTTTCATTTTTTCTATCACTTTTGATAATAACAGTCTTATTCAAACACGCACAATACTTTTTCTGACGCGAATTTTTGCTTTGCCTTTTTCTATTTAATTTACCGATCTTTACTTCATGCCGAAAGCCCTGGGGCCGTAGTCGTTAGAATCTAGGATTGAGGATAGGATTAATCCTATCCTCAAGCCGATTCGTAGTCGTTATGGCGGCTAGGATTGTAGATAGGATAATTTTCGCTACTTTTCAGTAATTGGAAAAGCTTTTTTAGAGACGCTTGAATTTTGAAACACAGAAAGTTTACTTCATCGTTTTGTTGTACTGCTTGTTATTGTGCGGTTTTCTTTTTTGTTTGCATCGATATCGATTGCTGCTGTTTGCCTATAGTTTGAGCTCACAAATGTCACTGTCCGAGGCGGGAGTCGAACCTTCGACATTAGAAATTATCCGATCTAGAATCCGTAGTCGTTAGGACGGATAGGATTGAAGATAGGATTAATCCTATCCTCAATCCTAGCTTCTAACGACTACGGCCCCTGTGATTCTTTTTAGTTTCTAAGGTGATTCTAGTTTTCTATAATTTTGTACAAAATTTTAAAAAATTTTGTACAAAAAGGGTGTACAAAAAATGTTGGATTGTATTTTAACCTTTTTATTTTTTTCAAAAGTTAAACTTTTTTGTCCCAAATTCACCTCTTTTTGTCCCAGATTTTGTTTTTGTCTATCTCTATTTAATTTTTTGATTTTTTAATTATTATTTTTACAAAGTAATAACACCATTAGCTGTGAGATTCTAGTTTACAATGAAGTATAATTTCGATCCCCTAAAAATGAAAAAAAAAATTAAAAGTATGAACCAAATTATTTTTTTGGCTTATCGATACTTTTGACTTTTTATTGTTGGACACCCGAGCGGCGGTCAATGCCTCGTCAATGAGTTTTACGTCAAGATGATTTTAGGGTTACTATTTTTATTTTTTCGCGAACAGTTTTTCTTGCTCTTTCCACTGGTGTAAAAATTTTACTATAAGAACGGCCTTACCACACGTATTTTTGCATATCTAAGTGTAAACAACGTTTTTAAAAAAATCGCATGATTGTTTTTTATCCGAAAATTCAAAATTTTAAAAGCGTAAAGGCTTAAACAATATGTCGTTAGAAAGCTATTCTTCTGTTATTTTCAATAAGTTATAATTTGATAGTAATCAGTAATAAAATGACTTGTAAAAATAGACTTGAACGTAACGAAAGTTTCGAAAATGTAAAATTTTGACCCTACTAGCGAATACTGAAGAGCTGCTCACTGGCCACGGAAGTTGAAGGCGCTGAAACGTATCGTCGCGCAGCCTCGGAGAGAATCGTGAAGCGGACCACATTCTTCTGCCAATAGGTGAGCGGATCGGACGACATGGGCTCAGTATTCTTAGCGTTGTACGATACAATTTCCTGAAAAGTTGAAACATTTAACAAATTAAGAGACTGAAGTACAAGTTGAAAGTTGCAAAGAAAAAAATAACATACCTGATGAAATAGTAAGAACTTGACCACCAAATGTCTGTTGTGAACGATATGGGACAGAAAAAATATAGTCAAACCTCGTTATAACATACCCCCTTGGGACTGACCCTAGGGGTATGTTATATTGAGGGGCCCTAGGGGTATGTTATATTGAGGGGTATGTTATATCGGGGGCTAATTTTGCAGAGTTTATTATTGAAGGGACCGATCCTAGGGTATGTTATATTGAGGGGTATGTTATATCGGGGGCTAATTTTGCAGAGTTTATTATTGAAGGGACCGATCCTAGGGGTATGTTATATTGAGGGGTATGTTATATTGAGGGGTATGTTATATCGGGGGCTAATTTTGCAGAGTTTATTATTGAAGGGACCGATCCTAGGGGTATGTTATATTGAGGGGTATGTTATATCGGGGGCTAATTTTGCAGAGTTTATTATTGAAGGGACCGATCCTAGGGGTATGCTATATTGAGGGGCATGTTATATCGGGGGCTAATTTTGCAGAGTTTATTATTGAAGGACCGATCCTAGGGTATGCTATATTGAGGGGTATGTTATATCGGGGCTAATTTTGCAGAGTTTATTATTGAAGGGACCGATCCTAGGGGTATGCTATATTGAGGGGGCATGTTATATCGGGGGCTAATTTTGCAGAGTTTATTATTGAAGGGACCGATCCTAGGGGTATGCTATATTGAGGGGTATGTTATATCGGGGGCTAATTTTGCAGAGTTTATTATTGAAGGGACCGATCCTAGGGGTATGTTATATTGAGGGGTATGTTATATCGGGGCTAATTTTGCAGAGTTTATTATTGAAGGGACCGATCCTAGGGGTATGCTATATTGAGGGGTATGTTATATCGGGGGCTAATTTTGCAGAGTTTATTATTGAAGGGACCGATCCTAGGGTATGCTATATTGAGGGGTATGTTATATCGGGGCTAATTTTGCAGAGTTTATTATTGAAGGGACCGATCCTAGGGGTATGCTATATTGAGGGGTATGTTATATCGGGGCTAATTTTGCAGAGTTTATTATTGAAGGACCGATCCTAGGGGTATGCTATATTGAGGGGTATGTTATATCGGGGCTAATTTTGCAGAGTTTATTATTGAAGGGACCGATCCTAGGGTATGCTATATTGAGGGGTATGTTATATCGGGGGCTAATTTTGCAGAGTTTATTATTGAAGGGACCGATCCTAGGGGTATGTTATATTGAGGGGTATGTTATATCGGGGCTAATTTTGCAGAGTTTATTATTGAAGGACCGATCCTAGGGGTATGCTATATTGAGGGGTATGTTATATCGGGGGCTAATTTTGCAGAGTTTATTATTGAAGGGACCGATCCTAGGGTATGCTATATTGAGGGGTATGTTATATCGGGGCTAATTTTGCAGAGTTTATTATTGAAGGGACCGATCCTAGGGTATGCTATATTGAGGGGTATGTTATATCGGGGGCTAATTTTGCAGAGTTTATTATTGAAGGGACCGATCCTAGGGGTATGCTATATTGAGGGGTATGTTATATCGGGGCTAATTTTGCAGAGTTTATTATTGAAGGGACCGATCCTAGGGGTATGCTATATTGAGGGGTATGTTATATGGGGGGCTAATTTTGCAGAGTATTAATAAATAATAATAATAAATTTAACGCATTTTTGTGATTTTGGGATAATTTTGGGATTTTCGAAATGTGAACCGGTGGGATTTGGGATTTCGGACTATGAAACTTTGGGATTTCGGATTGGGATTTCCAAAATTTTTGGGATTCCAATCCCCGGGAATCCCATGGGATTCCAATCTTACGCCCAAGTATAGTTATCACTTTGTAGAAAAATTCAGAAAATTATAAAGAAAAAGTCAAAAGAAAAACTTGGGACAAAAAGAAGTGAATTTGGGACAAAAAAGTGGACGGGATCGTCAAATTTCGGCCCTATCGGTGGGTTATTAGAAGTTATAAGGTTCTTTAACCTTTTAATTTCAGGCTGTCCAAATCGACGCGATTGAAAATATTTCCAACGAGCCTTTTCCAGTGCAATTGGAATCGAATGTGGAAGCTGTACAAGATTTTGGCAGGCAGTCCTCTCATCTCAACCAAGCAAAATCCAGTCGAAAGCTTCGCGTAGAAAGAGGTGTGCATAGTTTGTGTGATCCAGAGGCTCGCCATAGTTCTTTTTGTGCTCTGGTTGAAGCCATCAACAGCGATTTTAAACAGAGATTTTTTATGCACCAAGACAAGCTGAGAGAATTGCAAGCACTTATTTCTCGCAAGGATTTAAGCATTCCTGAAGTGATTTTGTTATTAATAAACCAGTTGATCACCAATATCATTAATTGTTTTTAAGATTTTTCATCAATTAGTGGACAAATTGGGTGATCAACACTCTCATGTGGCTGCTCTTTTCGCCTCTCTGGTGTCTCAAGAAAATTTGCCGATATTGCAGCCAAGTAATGAGGAAAAGACACGGAAAGCCTATAGAAAGGCCTGGGAGATGATTTTACATATCCAGGTGAGCGTACAATTTATTGTTTCAATATAGTTGAAAAGTGTTTAAGGGGGGACTTTGAGGGGCATGCCCACGCTATTACAGGTGGTGCCCGGGAATTCAAAATTTTTCCTCATCATTGAACTTCTGTACGAATTTTTTTAACTTGGTTTCTAACAAAACTAACGTATTTTCTCTATTAATTACCCCCTCTGTAATAGTTACCCCCTCTCTAATAGTTACCCTCCATAGGCACCCCATATCTCAGCTCAAAAAATTTATTTTGCAAATCTGTTGTTTGCGTTTTCTTAATCACCAAG
This sequence comes from Ditylenchus weischeri, assembly GCA_029231635.1. Taxonomy (NCBI): domain Eukaryota; kingdom Metazoa; phylum Nematoda; class Chromadorea; order Rhabditida; family Anguinidae; genus Ditylenchus; species Ditylenchus weischeri. Next base: position 330,243 of record JAMRYI010000030.1, on the reverse strand, counting down.
ATCTTAGTTTATTCCACTTTTTAGATTTTGTTTGAGAATCCGAAAATCTCAAAATCAAAATATTTTTTTCCGATTTTCAAGGGTTTGAAAAATAATTACCCCGGGGTGAATAATAAAGAAAATTCGGTATACCTAAAACTAAATTCTAGGCCTTGTTTTGTTAGAAACCTAGTTAAAAAATTCGTACAGAAGTTCAATGATTAGGAAAATGTTTCGAATTGGCGGGCACCGATTTTGAACAGGTGACCATGCCCCTCTAACAGCATAATATCTAAATAATTAGAGGCTATAACTGAAGTGCGCTCTCAAAAGTCTGAATTTCACCAGTAAACTCTACTTTGGAGTTTTTTTAGATTTTGCTGTAATTTTAAATTTTTTATGCAGATAGACAACAGATAGATACTGTCTACTCTTGATTTACGAGGGAACAGATCGAACTGTTCAGTTCGATTCAAAAATTTTGGCAATGCCATCGATTTATCATATAAAATCTTAATATTTTTTGCTAACAGGGAGAAAAAAATGGCTCGAGGTAAATTCGCCGACAGTAAATTCGCCGACAACTCTTGAATTTTTCACTTTGATTTATAATATTATTATTACAGTATTTGCTCTAATTAAATCACTCGCTCTAATAAACGCACCCCCTAGACGAAGGTTGAAAAATACGCACCGGTGCTTTAATTAAAGGAAATACGGTATCATCTTATTATAAACAGAAATGTGTCCCTAAAAAGGTTTTTGAGGGTTGAAGCATCGACTTGTCGACCCAAAGCCTCCAATACAGTTAGGATGAAAACCGAAAATGATAATATACTCAGTGTCATGTCTACTCAGAGTAATGTGATTGGATATTCTTGTTATACCAGAACTGTGATTTTTTGAGCAAAACCACTCCACCTACATCTTATAACTTACAGTATTTTCGTTTTATTCTCTAAGTTTTATTCTCTTCATATAACATCCAACAATACAAGGTCAACAACAAAATTTGTTTCAACAACATCAAAGTGTCTTTCTTCATCTTGGTAACGAATCATGAACGTTTCGTCGTTCCGGGTGATTCGGGGTGGTTTGGGCTTGTTTAAAATGGTTTTATTAAGTTGTTTAAGGTACATTAAGGAGATGTATATAGAAAAGATGTAAAATTGACTCTAACAATACCATTGGAGATCCTATTTTATACGAGTCTATACTATAAACAAAAAACCTTGTCAAAATTATGAAAATAAACACCAAAGAAACATAAAAACTCTAAAAATTAAAAATCGATAAAAAAAATATCGATTTTGGCTACGACATAACGCCAAAAGTCATTTTATCGAAATCGATAAATTTATCAATTTGGCACACCATGACGTAACCCCCACCCTTCCGATTTCCGAAATTTTCCAGAAATCTCCGCAGTGTACGATTTACTGTTTCTAACCATATTGACCATAAATTGTCCGACTCACATAATATAGTTATTACTGTTGTGCACGTTGCTGGGTTTAAGAAAAGGTCCTAATGCTTAGAGAGATTACGCTGTTGCGTCTTTGACGCACGTGATGTCTACAAAATCCTTCACTTTCCCAGTCTGGGGTTTGGTGGCCTATTGGTTAAGGCAATTCCCTGCGGGGTGGGATCAAATATCCCCTCCATTCCCCTTTTTCCAATTCACGAGCTGGTGACCCTGGCCGCTTGCGACAACGCTCTTTACCATACCAGTATTCAAACACACTGTAAATGTTATTTTCTATGAAAAACATTGTAGAAGAGTGGATAAAATATGAGTTCAAAAATTGCTTCTAATAATTAATTTAAATGGTTTTTTTAAAAATGGGCGGTTTTTTTAACTAACCCTGTATGTTTTCGAAAATCCACAGGGGACCAAGGCAATTTTGGCTTATTTTGTCATGTTTCTCGAATTTCCAGATTCGATTATTCATGTCTGTTAGCAAAAAATATTGAAATTATATATAGTAAATCGACTATGCTTTACAAGATGGCATTGTCAGAATTTTTGAATCGAATCGTACAGTTTGATCGGTTTCCTTGTTAGTGTAACTGGCGAGAAACTAAGAAATATACAAGAAATATATATAAATCGAGAGTTACACTTGTATTAGAAATGTTAGCTTCTCAATAGTATAAAACCTTTAAATTTCTATGTTTATGATCAGAGTTAGATTAGATTCATCAGAGTTAGATTGCTTGTTGGAAAGCCAAGATGAAGGCCTACAAGCTAGTGCAAAACATTTAAAAACTTACAATAAAAACGTCAAAATAAAATTAACTGCTGAAATTCAGAGTTTTGAAGATCCAACCCGATTTCATTCAATGGTTATATAGCTATTTAATAGCTTCATGATATAAACTATATGTAAACTATTCAGACTTATTTGGCCGGATCTAGAAGCAAACCAGTGGTCAGAAATGCTTTTAAAAACATTAAAGATGGTAAATAAAATTTGTTTAAAAATAGGCTCAAATTGAATTCCACCCTCAAAAGTCTGAATATCAGCAAATTATTATTTTTTTACCAACACATTCAAATTTTTACCAAAATACTAAATTTCACCAGCAAATTTCTGAATTTCACCAACAAATTTTAATTGTCGCCAGCAGATAAATTCCTTGCCAATTTTTTGCTTCTGAAGTTATGTTGTTCTGTTTTTAGAAGCAACCTTAGATTAAACAGCTAAGAAAGCGAGGACCGACTGAGTTATTTAGGCTGGTTTTGTAAACTTGGCCACTTTTTTTGGTAACTATTTCACATTAAGCTTTAAATGATTAATGCACTCTCTATAACTTATTTTTAGGGTTGTCGAGCATTCGAAATTTTCGAATATTCGATTCGATATTTTCGAATATTCGACATTCGACATTTGATATTCGAAATTTTTATTATACTATCGGATATTTAAAACACGTATCTAACCTGTGCACGACCATGATTTGAGACAATCAGACGTTTGAGGTTGGGAGACTCGGCAATTTAAAATGGAAGGTTGTGGGCAACGATAAAGTTCATGACATCCGTGGTGAGCTCCTCCGTTTTGTGCTGGACGTAGGCCGGGTGGAACACTTCAGTAAGCTTCTCCATCTTGGGTTTCTTTGCCGGAATTTTCTCCTTCTTCTTCATGTTCTTCTGGTGGGTGGCAGACTTGAGATGAAGCGAAAGATGCGAGGTGGTGCAACTTTTTCCAAGCGCAAGGCGGGATCCACATTTGCAAACTGCTTCTGTGCCTTCTTTTTTTTGAACATGCTCCAGACATGGCTTGACATTTCGTAGATGCTGAAAAGAGGTGGGTTCACGGTTTATAAGGAGAGAAGACGGGAGAAAATTTGGAAGGTAATCTGGAATGGAAATCGTGAATAATTTGAAACATACTAAAAGATAAAATATCAAGATGAGACGAACGCGTGTTTGAAAATATTTTTAAATTTTTTAATTTCAAAATTTTCGAATGTTGATTCGGTATTCGAAAATTTCGAATATTCGATTCGATATTCGACATTCGAAATTTTCGAATATTCGATTCGATATTCGAAATTTTTCGAATAATATTCGAAATCGAATATTCGATTCGATTTCATACAGTTCCTACTGATGCTGCATAAAACCTAAGAAACTCATTAATGAATGTAATGTCAAATTGATTTTTTTTGTCTATGCGGCAACTGTTGTTTTTATCAGGCTGTATGTGGTCACTCTCTATACGCCATACTGTCTTGGGAGTGGAGCACGAAGGCACATAGAGAGTGGCATCTCCATTACACAGAGATTGACATATTCAATAGTTGCCACATAGAGAAAAAATTGTGACTTGACGCTGCGTGTGTGATTACTTTGTCAAGCTGTGTGCAGCTTCGATACAAAATGTATAAAATGTCGAACTTACGTGACCGGAGAACCTGAAAGTCACAAATTCTTCAAAGAACGTCTCCAAGTTGAAAAAGATAAATAGAAGTGAAGTCAACCAATGACCATGTTCCATGTTTTTTGGTCATCCTTAACGCAGATATTGACACGCTCCTCAAATCTTCTCCCTCAATTCCACGATACTTACCTGACAAACATAAAAATAAGTCATACAGAGTTTATAAATCAGCTAAAGACCATGGTAAAATAGGCATCATAAATAAACGGCTAAGTCTACAAAGCACCCCAAATCGCTGACTCTTTACTTGCTTGTGATCACTCCTTGATTTGAGGTTACATCCAGTGTTTCCGAAAATAACACTTAACACTTTGCATTTAACAATTAACACGTACCTTTTTTCATATATTTTGTTTTTCTTATCTCAGATGTTTTTTCACCGTTTTGTAGCTGAGATTTTTCTCTATCGATTCAGTGGTCAAACACACCAGTTAAAAAATTTTTTGAGGAAATCACACCAAGTGTTTGAAAAAATTAAGTGTTAAGTGTGCACTTGGTTTTTTTTAACACTTGGTGTGATTCTATCAAAAGTTATTTTTAACTGGTGTGTTTGACCACTCAATCGATAGAGAAAAATCTCAGCTACAAAACGGTGTAAAAACATCTGAGATAAGATAACAAAACATATGAAAAAAGGTATGTGTTAAGTGTTAAATGCAAAGTGTTAAGTGTCGTTTTCGGAAACACTAGTTACATCTAGATTGAAGAAATAATAACTTTAGAAACAAAAAATTAGCAAACAAATAATGGCTCTCCCTTGTTCTAGCCTAAATTGTCATAGCCAAAAGTCCTTATAGCCAGAACGGTTATATCTTTAATTTTTTTGTGATAGTAACAAAACAAATCTATATATTTGACTGATTACCGTATTTCTTCTAATTGCCGCACAGTCTCTAATTACCGCACACCCCTAACTTTAAAGACTTATATCTCGGAGCAGAGTGAATATTTCGCTAAGCTGTTTGATGCATTTTCTTAACTCCCACGAGCTCTACCGATTCCACTTTTCAGATCTTGGTTGAGCACCCAAAAATCTCTAGATTGAATTTGAAAATTTCCAATTTTCGGGTGATTGAAAAATAAGCGCACATGTGCGGCAATTAGAAGAAATACGGTATTCAAGTAACAGTGAAAGCCAGAACTTTTTTTAAAGTAAGTGAACATGTAGCTACCACAAAAAAATTAGGGATATAACCGTTTTGGCTACAAGTTTTTTGGCTATAACAATTTAGGCTAGAACAAGGGAGAGCCCAAATAAGTTATTGGTGAAATTCTCAAATTTGCTGGTAAAAATTTGAATTTGCTGGTGAAAAAAAAATAATTTGCTGGTGAAATTCAGACTTTTGAGGGCGCATTTCAGTTAGAGCCTTAAAAATAAAGGGTGATTCAAATTTTCCAAACTATTTAAATTGACCATAACCTTTTGAATTTGTTGTCTTTTGCCGAGATCTTTTTTTTATTTGATAGAGGAGGAGACAATGGGAATTTGGTTGGTACCAAATTGTCACTTTCTGATTGAGCAACAATTTTTAGTGAATTTCGAAACTTTTGCTTTATTTTCCAGTGAAATGCCACCTTATACGCTTCAGGAAAGAGTGTGGACGATCATCTTTTACGCAATGCTCGAATCTCTAAAGTATCGACAGACAGAGTATCGATATATAAATCGCTTACTCAACTCCTACGAACGCCGCCTCCGCCGCTGCGTCAAAGTCTAAGCACGCAGCATGGAATAAGCCTCTGGGAATACTAAATGAAAGATATTTTTTTTTGTTTAAAATCTTGTTGTTTCTTGTTGAATGTTGTTGTGTTATGGAATGAAGTGTTGTTATGCACTTTCGGTGCCAAACGAATTCCTATTGTCTCCTCTATCGAATAAAAAAATATCTCGGCGAAAGTTATGCTTGATTCAAATAGTTTGGAAAACGCGAATTACCATGTACACATTTCACAGTTTAGCTATTAATTCGTCAGACGAAGAAAAAGTGTCTGGTCGGCTAAAACAATTGTTTGGAGCGAAAGATGATCCTCTCTGGAGACTGCTCAGAACGCAAATTCCTAATGAAAGGTTTTCCGAAAAGTAGGACATAGATTATTATATTTATTTTCTTCTCCCGGTGGCTCTCTCAGATTAGAAATATTTTGTCGGGTTTCACATAAAAGATTATCTAGAAGTTTAGCTGTCGGAGTGTCATTAGACATGAAGAAAATTAAAAGCAGGAACTGGTATAGTTCGGGGGTCCAAAAAAATATTAACCAAAATTTAGAATTTTTTTTAGAAACTTGTTATTAAATGCACTATAACTCAGGGCTCTTGTTCATACTTTATTTAAAGATTTGTACTTTATTCGGGCATCTGTTATTCATTGTACTTTTTTTTTCAAATTAGATCCAAAAATGTAATAATTTGTTTTCTGAGCAGTTTTGTTTTGAAGATTTTTGCCTATGGCAAAGTTCTTCATTCAAATTTTTATTTGAATTGTTTATTTTTCCACGTTTTTAATGCTGTTCTTTGCTTTTGATTTTTTTTCCCGGCTTTTTCCACAATACCTTAACAAGTGGTTGCAGACGGAACTTCGTTTCTTGTGTGTCTCACATCATCAAGATCAACACCCCCGTCACCAAAATTTATTTATCGGTGGCCCCCTGTCAGGATGAAAACTTTTCTGTTATATAGCAAAAAAATTAAATGAAAAAAACCCGACGGCACCTATTTGTGCCGCCACGTTTTTAAAACCCGGAAGACCCGGAAAACCGGGTGCAGCAAAATTTCGGTTTATTTACGTCAGAAATTAACCGAAAACCAGGTTACGGGCACATAACCGACCGAAAATTAAAAAAACCAAAACCGAATTTGACAAAAACTTGTTTTTAAAAACCTAGCGAGTCAAAAAAACCGATCGTAAAGTGTCTTACAAAAAAAAATCTGCTATTTGAAAAATGTTCTTTATTTTGGTGCCAAAATCTTTATTTTTTGAAAAATGTACTTTATTTCAAAAATTCTCAACAAGAGCCTGCTATAACTAAAGCAAACTGTGCGTAGACGTTTGGCGGTTTTTATGACATTTTTTGAATTTGCGCCTTTTTGAATTTTTGCTTATTTTGCAGTTCGTAAGGCAAAAGCCACCAAACGCCTCTATGCCAATTAAAACTAGTAAAAAGTTGAAAAAATTGGCTTTATTATAAGCAAAAAAATTGTGAACCCCTGAAACTATACTAGCTCCTAAAAGCATAGTATGTTTATATAAGCAGCATAAATATTTTTTTGGCAAAGAGGTCATCAAAAACATTTTTAATTTTTCGGTCGTTGAGTTAAGTAGAGGAAAATCAAAAACATTTTCGCAAAATTATCTACAACTTTTACATAAAATTACTACATTTATGGTGTCATTAAATAGCTAACAACGTCCGCTATCTCTTATTAAAAACTGACCTCAAAGAGATTTTTGATCTTAATAAAGTTAAAAACGCCTTTTTTCACGAAAAAATAGGAAAATAATTCCGCGTTTGCTAACTATATAAATGATAAAAACAAATACAGTCAATTATAGAGTAGAAGACATGCAGTTTGAGTGCATCGACATGGACAGGCTCCAGGAGGACGGGAGACAAGTCTATGAAAACTACGAAACCATACGACTACCCTCTCCTACAGTTGAGCTAGCTGATCGAGGAAGACTTAGGCTAAGGCATGGAAGGGTAATATTACTGGTCAAATTAAAAACGGTGCTATTTAATTTTGCCTCCCAATCTGTAAAAAATGCCAGCTAATTTGAAATTTGCATTTATCTTTGAATATTGTAATGGACATGATCATATACATTTTTATACTAAAAATGACGTCAGTGAGCAGGACTTAATTTTGAGTGTATGGTTGCAAAAGGATATGCCCGCAAAATTTACAAAAAAGCTATCGGATCTCGAAAACTTTGAAGACTTAAAATGATTTTTTTTTGTGACTTTTGCGGACAGGGTCATATACATTCGTGTGCTAAAAGTGTAGCCCTGCTTATTGTTGTCATTTTGAGTGTAACTTGAATACCGTATTTCCTCTAATTAACGCACCCCCTTGATTCAAAATCGTGTTTTTGGCATTGCGTTTTTGACCCACTTTTTGATCACTTCTCTCAGGCAAGTTACCGCCCATTTTGTAGCCAGAAAGATGAGCTATTAAATGGTTGGTAACTTTACTCTTTCGAGTGTAAATCTACATCTATTTCCACTCACCACCTTCTAATAAAGGGGATAAACCAGTCAATTTTGTTTTTTCATAGACCATATCATGCTAAACAACTAGATTTAATGTTTGAAATAGCCGGTGATAGCAGAACTCAGCATTTTTGATACTAAATGTACAATTTTCTTTGCAGATAACTGTGGAACACAATGGAAGACTAAAGAATATTAGCATCAGTTTAACCGAATAAATTTTGTAAAAAAATTAAGTGTAAATATTAAACTTTTCATTTTTTTGTTCTATATAATGTTGTATATGAATTTTAAATAGTATTGACGTAAAAATAAAGTACCCTGTTTTTTTCCCTCAAAGTATTAGTCGGAACTCGGTGGCAATTTAGCGAAAAACAATACTTCATTCGAGTTTCAGTGATTATCCAGTGGGCCGTAAACGTTTCACACGGATTCCGAATGCTAGTCCACTGAAGAATCGCCCACAGTGTGTTTGCAGTTTTTTTCTAGAAAAATTGGCTTTTTTTTTAAAGTATGTGGGTGTGCTCATCTTAACTACAAGCCCCTTCTATGCATCCAGAGTCACTTTTGAGTGATTTGTGTCTAAGGTATGTGGGTGACTTTGGTGACTGACGAAAAGGAGGAGGAAATCGACTACCTAAAAGGGTTTGATGAGTCAGACCGAGGTAACTCGGGGTCCGAAAGCGACCAGGCGACCAACACAATGGAAGACTAAAGAATTTTTGGACTACGCGTTCCTATCGACTACTGCCTTGGGAGAATATGTGGTGAAAAAACCACCGGAGTTTGCAGTGCTTAAAGCCGCTATGGTTACCATATGCGGGACTAAAACCACTGCCGCTAGCTAAAGACGACGGCAGTACCGCTTCGTTCATCACCAAACGAGCCGCTATTGCCGCTGGAGTCACTTGCGGTCAACAAAAGGAACTTTTATTAGGTACTTTTGGTGGAAAAGAGCCGCAAAAACTCAAGGTGATGAGATGTAGTTTAGAGAGCCACCGAGCATTGCCATCTCTTACAAGCTTGAACCCTATTTGATCTTCAAGTGGAGTGTCCCTGAAAGAATTATTTTGGTCAATCGATATTTGGAGAAAAAGGGAATTACAAACCTGAGACCAGTTACCACTTCTTTGTAGTAGACGAGAATTTGTCGAGCTTTGTTGATCTTACTTCTTCTCATTTGACAGGTCCTCTTCGCTAAGAATCAGCCGATTGAATTTGTATGGCGAAAATGTCCGCTTGGCGATAGTGTTAAGAAAGTGACAGATGCAGTGGACATCTGAATTATTTGGGATAAAGAAAATAGCGAAAGCATTAAATCATACTTTTCTTATAGAATACGCTTATTGCCTTGGTAACATTTGCTCTCTGGTCAGAGATGGAAAATAAGTCAGATAGGAGGTCCTTCGAGATGGAGAATTGACGACGGATTCGACCAGTTACAAACCTGAAACCAGTTACCACTTCTTTGTAGTAGACGAGAATTTGTCGAGCTTTGTTGATCTGTTACTTCTTCTCATTTGACAGGTCCTCTTCGCTAAGAATCAGCCGATTGAATTTGTATGGCGAAAATGTCCGCTTGGCGATAGTGTTAAGAGTGACAGATGCAGTGGACATCTGAATTATTTGGGATAAAGAAAATAGCGAAAGCATTAAATCATACTTTTCTTATAGAATACGCTTATTGCCTTGGTAACATTTGCTCTCTGGTCAGAGATGGAAAATAAGTCAGATAGGAGGTCCTTCGAGATGGAGAATTGACGACGGATTCGACCAGATGAATCCATACTTCTTGGTGGTCCTTAGGTTTTCCTCCACAGCGGAACATCGACGCACAGATTGATTGAAAATTCCTATGCGGTTGATTTATGAATGGAAAGAAAAACAACTTTAAGTACTCACCAACTGATATCAAGGAAATGGATTGTCACACATAATTAATCTTTGAGGCGCTTACCGTAATCTAGTCCGAAGGCACCACCACGCTTCTTGAGTACAGCCACAAGTTTTGGAGCAACTTGTTCAGTTTAAAGACTTACCTTGGCCGCCACGCACCTGGAAATTGTGGCCCTGTTGACAAGGAGAGCATCGATGTCACCTTCACCCTCTTGTGCCTTGTACTAAATGTTAACAACAGGTCAAACAAATTGATGAGCAAATCAAATAGAGAGGGGGGATAGCTGGTTAGGAAGAGTCTGGAATGTGGGATTGGGATTTATCGAATCGATCAAGTCTCCGCAGAGAACACTCAAAGTACTAATAAAACATCTTTTACAAGTAGTAGCAGCTGCCACAACTCTGACAAGAGAAGGTCGCGAACTGTAAAATTTGATACGCAAATTCTGAATATGCCATCTTGTAGAGCATAGTCGATTTACTATATAGAATTTCAATATTTTCGGCAAACAGACAGAAAAACTCCAACCTGGAGACTCGAGAAACATCGAAAATAGGCTAAAAATTGCCTTAGACCCCCTGTGGTACATATTTTCGATGCATATTTTTTACAGCCCTACCTCGATATAGTGACACTCCTAAAAAGCTTCATCCCCACCTGGATCCGACTCTTTTTCTTCAGCAAACGGGTTAAAAAAAGTGCAGGACTCAGCTGGGAATCGAACTTTTAAAGATGTCCCTACATCGAGGTTTGACCACAGACGAATATGTTTTCGAAAATCAATAGGGGGGACCAAGGCAGTTTTCGGTCTTATATTTCTCGAGTCGACAGGTTGGAGTTTTTCTGTCTGTTTGCCAAAAATATTGAAATTCTATATATGAAATTCTATAAATCGACTATGCTCTACAAGATGGCATATTCAGAATTTGCGTATCGAATTTTACAGTTCGCGACCTTCCCTTGTGAGAGTGCCAGCACATTGCGTAGTCTCACCTACCAGTGACTGGCCAGACCAGTACTTCCTCTTCTTGCAGTTTGTGCAGTTGAACTCAGCAAGAACATTAGTAGCCACCGTGGAAAGATTATATGATTGAATTTTATCACGACAATCGAATCAACGGCTCAGAAGCAAGGCTCTGTTCGATGGTCTAGAATTGGGCGTTTTGCTGTCTCCAAACATCAGCACATCTTCTTCTCTCTCCTGCTCAAGACTGCAAGCTTGGCTGTTGGTGCTTTGACTCTCAGTCAAATCTCGTGGAATAGCCTAAATGACATTAGAGTTAAATGGTCGGCAAATGAAAAGGGAACAGATGGAAAATATGGTCTAACATCATATAGTTTTTCCCTTTTGAATGTATGTACGCGTAGAAGTTATGACTGGATGGCTAGCTCTAGGAAGTTCTTCTCTAATATCCGCAGGAAATTCAACAACTGGTTTTCCTCCACCTTGATAAGTTATCGTAGCATGGGTTTTTACAACCGTGATTTCACCAAACTCATTTTTCTTGAGATCACTTTCAGCACAATGAGAAAAGCAGACATAAGGCACTCCAGAGGAAATAGATGTAGCCAAATAGGGTTGATCTTTCTGTTGCTGATGTTGTACAGAATTCAAAGTCAATGTCAAGAATCCCACATAAACCTAAAAAACGCAAAAACCACACAAAGAAAATGATGGCAAATAATCGATAAAAACTTATCTAATGAGTTTCGAGGCAACAACCTGGCTTCTTTTTTTAATAATCTGAAACAAAAAAGACATAAATATAGATATAGCTAGAGATGATGACGGGACGGGACAATTCCGTCCCGTCCCGTTAATTTTAGAGAATCGTCCCGTCCCGGAATCCCGCCCGGAAATTTTTTGGCACCTGTCCCGTCCCGGTGTCCCGTCCCAAAATTTTTAAATTTGAATTCTGACCCGTCCCGTCCCGAAAAGGTCAAGCCATCATCTCTAGATATAGCCTTTATAATTCCACTAGCTATACACAAAAACCAAATGGGCGACCACAAAGTAACAGCGGGTCGGCGGACCCAACCGAAAATTCGAAGAAGTCAAAAATGACTGCCGAAAATAATTGTTTGCGTTTGAAAAATATTTTGTGCAAATTTTGTGATAATTATTTTTATAGTTTTTATCTCCCCGGGAATTCAAAAATCGACAATTGCTGTTGCCGTAGGAAAGTAGAGATGGAAATTTGCAATATATCCCGAATTGCAATATATGGATTTTTATCATCATTTTTGTTTCCGAATGTCAAATCTGATATAGATGACCTACACCTAAAATCAAAAAGTAGATATAGGTCATCTATATCAAATTTGACACTTACCAACAAAAATTTGAGAAAATTCCATATATTGCAAAATGGGAAATGCAATATAATTTTGCAATATGTGGAATTTTCTCGAACTTTTTTGTTAATAAGTGTCAATCTGATATAGATGACCTATATCTACTTTTTGATTTCAGGTATAAGTCATCTATATCAGATTTGACATTCGGAAACAAAAATGATGATAAAAATCCATATATTGCAATTTGGGATATATTGCAAATTACCATCTCTATAGGAAAGCATGCTCCTTTAAATATAGATACAATAGATTTGTTACCGAAAATTTGCTATTTGCGGCTAATTGAATTACTTTCCTAGTGGTTTGGGCCACATCCTGGTAGTTGGAGGGTATCCACGTGGTTCGGTCCACATCCTGGTGGTTGAGGGCTATTCACGTGGTTCGGGCCACATCCTGGTCGTTTGATGGTTGGGGGTACCCACTTGGTGAGGGTTCCCACTAAGATTTGAAGGTCGAGAATTTTTTTTAAAAGCTGCTTTCATTACACGTGTTGTGCTTGAAAGACAAATAACTTTAGGGTTCCGGAGAGAAAGCTGACATGAGTTTGCAAAATTTGGCAGAAAATTGAGCTTGAACACAAAAATTCACCCTGATTCCAGGCCAAAATCCACCACCACAATTATGCAGGCAAGAAAAATTTTGCTGCGGCATGTTCAAAATTTGAATTGGCAGGGGACAGTTCTCTTTTCGTCTCACACTACAATTTTTTGAGTCGTTCGAATTTTTTCGAAATAAGTCAAAAGAGTATAGCGCTAAACAAAAGTGTCTCCCGCCAATTTAAATTTCGGACATGCCGCTGCTCCCAAAAACCATGGTCTTTTTTATTATGCTCCAGTTCTTTTTACCGTACCCCTATTTGACGCAAAATCGATTGTAAATATTAGCCAAAGTTGCTGCTGACAAAAGAATTTTCCAAAATAAAGATTTGGAAAATTCAGAAGCAGCTTTTGGGAAAAACTTCTTAGTCTTTTATTCAAAACAAAGCAGTCAAACAAAGTTTATTTTGCAAAAAACTCAGAGAACCCCTCTTTCCGACTCTAAAAAAACCACTGATCATCAAAATTTTATTATCAATCGAATCAGCTCTACTACACAACTATAGGATATATGTTGTGCTATGGCATATAAGTGGTATTATTGGTGTGATCGCCCCACAATTGAGAAGTGCCATTATCAGTATTCCAAGTTGGCTGCTGGGCATCTGCATTGAATTCTGAGATGTATCTTGCAGCGCTCAAGTGCTGCATCTGGCTGCTAGAATCTCCCAGATTATAGGCAGGCGTGTGCGCTATCCACACATTACCATTGTTCGGCTGGTATATAGGTTCTTGAGATTCAGCCCCTAACAGCAGCACCTGGTTTTCATCTATGGGGTTGAGCAAACTGCCACCCCCACTCTCCATGCCTGCAATTGGCATGCCTCTTTGTATGGGGGATACTCCCTCATGCAGATTATGTGGAGGGCATGGGAATATCATGTTGGTGGAAGCTGACAGTTGATAATTGTTGTTTGCTGGCTCTGAGGAGGTCGAAGTAGGCAGCAGAACTTCGATGGAAGCCACCACATATTCCAGTTGTTCAGAGTAGGGATTGAGGAATTTGTAGGCATCTAGGTTGCAGTTGATGTGGCTGGATCCAGAGTTCGTCTTTAGTCGACAACTCATCTGCAATAAAATCATAAATATGATCATTTGTGGACAGTAATTGACTGCACTAGAAATTCTATAGATTTGAGGGACCTAAAACTTCAAATGAAACAACAGACATAGTCTGTCTGATTCATTTACAGTGCCTAGGCGTTTTGCTGTTTATGCTGGAATTGAAAAAGTTCAATTTTGCAGTTTAGAACAAACGTTTGAACCAGTCCTAACATACCAGGTTATCCAGGCTGCGACCTAACGCGCACATAAGGCTTTGCTTAAATTAAAAAAGTAAATTCTGTCAAGCGTTTAAACGCTTCAAAAAATTGTTTCAATAATTTGACAAATTTCTTTTTAAAAGCAATATCGAAATCAATCATTAAACAGTTTAGCTAAAATCATTATAAAAAAAAACGTTGGAACGCATTATAAAAAAACGTTGGAACAATACGCACCTATGCCGTCATTTTTATCAGTGCTGGGGTTCAGGGGTACCGGCCGGAAACCGGACCGGATTTCCAAAAAATAACCGGATTAGGGTTCTGGTGGCTCAAAAAAACCGGAATCCGGAATTTTCAACAAAAGTGGCAAAAATTGACTTTATTCCAACAAATTTAGCAATCATATATCAACACGGTATATCAATAAGTAAAAGTTAACAATTTCCAATGCCTTGTTCAAAAAAATTAGCTCTTCTGCATTGATTGGATCGAGTGAGTTTCTTTTGTAGCTGAAGACATCACTGGCCCGACTGAAGAGTTGTTCACTTGCGACTGAAGTTGATGGAGCAGATAGTTAGTGACGAGCTGCCTTGCTGAGAATTGGGAAGCGAATCACATTCTTTTGTCAATATACCAGAGGATCAGACGTCATTGGCTCAGTTCTTTCAGCATTGTACGACACCATTTCCTGAAATTAACAATCAACAAAACAATTAACAATTTCCAAATCTTACAAATTCCAAGTTCTACATATCGTCCAGATATTGCGAACCATGGCTGAAAGAAAAAGAATTAAAAAATTTTACAAAACAACAAACAAAAACACATTTACAAAGATACATATGCAGAAAACAAGAGAAGACAAATAACAAGAAGCGAACGAATATTTATTTAAACAGAGAAAAACATCAAAAATTGAGCAACCGGATTTTTTGAAAATGTACCGGAATCCGGCTGGATTCGCGTAGTCGACCGACCGGAAACCGGACCGGATTTGTAGTGATCTGACCGGAATCCGGTCCAGCCCCCAGCACTAATTCTTATGATCCCCAAAAATTTATATTCAGTAAAACTTTTATGTAGGGATACCCAAGGGTCGGCCAAATGCGGTCCTTATATTGAGGTGTGCCTGCATAGAGCGGTAAACAGTAATACAAACATTCTTATTCTAAGTTATTTCGTTTCCAAATATCAATTAAGAGCTGGATTCAAAAATGGAGTAATGGAGAAGAGCAGGATCCTCGCTTTTCGATAGAATTATAGAATCATAACGAGGAAGCATTGGCGAGTGACCCAACAACAACATGTGCATTGGAATCGTGGCACCGATCAATAAATGCAGCTACTCGTAAGAAAGGTCATTCCATGTGGAAATGCCTCAATCTTTTCAAGACTGAGCTAGTTGCATTCTTCGCATTTTTTAATTTTTCGTAAATCATGTTTAAACGTCTCCTAAGGGATTTTTATACGCTAAAAATAATAAAAAGCTGTTTTCCGACACTTTTTCATATAAAAAGTTGTTTTTTTTTTTTGAATAAATTTTTTTGACCAAAATCGACTTTTTGCCTTGGGGGACCAAGCTAAACCACCTTAAAAACGTCAAAGCTACAAGTGAATTTCGATTAATGGATGGAATTTGAACATAGTTTTGTTAGCTGGGGCCTACCGCATAAATAAACTCTGGTATGCATGCTTTTTTCATGCATCCAGAGTCACTTTCGAGTGATTTGTGTCTAAGGTATGTGGGTGTGCGCATCCGGCACCCCTTCGGGGGCGCAGGGGGCTTGGTTGGTTAGAGATGCGCGCACTCACTTACGTTAGACATAATTCCGAGCAAGACTCTTGATGAAAAATGCATACAGTGGCTTTTTGCCCAGCTCCAGTGACCAAAACGGGGTAGAATACCTTGATACAAGGTGATTTACCTTCGTCCCCCAATGCGAAAATTCACATTTTGGTCAAAAAATGTTTTTTCAAAAATCGATTTTTTATGTGGAAAAGTGTCACAAAATAACTTTCTCGTCGTTTTAAGCACATAAAAATTACTTATGAGTCATTTAAACATGATTTACGAAAAATTAAAAAAATGCGACCAGAGGTTCCCTGATATCAGAACATCTCCGTTATCACGTGATATGATATGGCAGCTCATCACATCAGTACCATATCAGCGTTATCACACCACTATCATATCATGTTGAAAATTCGAGGGCGTTACCATATCATTATCATACGAGGTGGAAAATTCAGGATCCTTATCACTATCATATCAAATAAAAAATTTAAAGTTTTTGATCATTGGCTGGTAGGTTGAAATGAATAAAGATTTTTTGGATGTTAGATTAATCATAGTACAGTCAAACCTCGTTATAAGGACACTCAAGGGACCGACTAAACGCTGTCCTTATAACGAGGTGTCCTTACATCGAGTGTCCTTATAACGAGGTTTGACTGTATCATATCAAACTCGTCTGACAAAAGAAGCGTATGATATCACGTGATATCAGACGTCAACATATCAAATCACTATCATAACACGCAAAAAATGCGTGAGTTATATCACTATCATATCATACCAGACGGAGTCGAGAATTAAGGGTCCTTATCATATCACTATCATGTCAGACCGGAATTTTGACGGCCTTATCATATCATTGTCATATCCGGTCGGAAATTAATGTTTCCCTGTCACTATCATATCAAGTCCCAAAAATCGTTATCAGGGAACCTCTGAATGCGACTAACTGGGTACCCATACCTACAGATCATCATCTAGGAGTGTTAGGCGTTTTTTTGTTCCATTGACCAAATTTGGTCATTCTGACTTAGAATGACCACCCACTCATTCTGACTCAGAATGAGACATACGAATTAACTATAGAAATTTTCGTTTAATATGCAAGAAATTCCGGGCGGCACCGAATTTATCAACACCGAATTGATCCACAAAAATTTGTCCCGACAAGAAATGTTTTTATAATTCATATAATTTATAATTTTTATAATTCTAATTCAAACATTTTTCTTATGAACCAGCAGCAGTTTTGCTGGATGTCCCATGTACCAACAAAACCAAGTGGTCGTCCACCCAAATATCGCAAGGATTTCGATTCTACCGGTCATTTTTTAAAAACTAAATGATTTTGCTAAAATGACCCGTGACCCTCGACTCAACGACACCTCTTTGTCAAAATATCGTGTCGTTAAATCGAGGTTCGACTGTATTCGTATTTGACTTGTAATCAAATACGTAATTTGTTTTTGCAAAAACGAGCTGCATCATAGTGTGTGCATTTAAGGGTTAATAATTACCCACCCTCCAAGGGGGATTGAAAAATAATTACCCGTCTTTGAATTATATAGCGGTTCGACTGTGCTGTATTTTTCCTTATAAAGGATCCTCTTTTAAAAGTCCTTACCCCAGAGGATAGTTTAAAAATAGAGCTCCGCCGGCGCGCCTCTGATAGAGCCCCTCCCATTTTTGGGAAAAAAACTTGATGTTTAAATTGAACCGACGTCATTAATATTTTTTTTATTCCAAGTTTTCCTATAAAAATTTTCGTCTATTTTATTTCTTCTAAAAAACCACTCTGGTGGCTTATTTTTTAACCCCTCGTAAGCTCGATCGCGAGATTTTCGGCTGCTCAAATGTTTGTGCACCGATTTTTTCAATTCTTTGTAGTATTTTTTTTGCATTTTTGATGGGATTTAAAGATTGAGCTACATGCATATGAAATATTTTCGAAGGAAAATTGGACGAATGAAAGTTTGAGTATCAACCAAGGGTCGGCCGCTTGCAAAGTCAATAAATTGGTGCCTCAGCAAGTAAATAAGAACCAAAACATACTTATTTGTATTAAGCTACGTACGAGAGTAGTAAAAACATCAGAAAGCCTACCTTGAGTGGCTGATCACCAAGAAGCATTTGCTTAAAAGCATTCTGCATAATCTGTTCATCCGCTGCGTGTGCTAATTGCCACCAGAAAGCGCCCAACATTTGGTCTGTGGGTGTGGAGAGCAGTTGGGTGGCTCGTTGATCCACATAAGTGACCTACAATACACACTATTTAACAATAATTAACGGCCAGTTTGGCTACTTTGCCATCTTCAGCCACCCTCATGGAGAACTGGTTGGTGTTCATAAAACTTCTGGCATTTCCACCCAAATCACTCTGACCATTCCCCAAAGGCATGCTGGCTATCTGTAGGCGGCCAATGGCCACAAGGCAGTTGCCGTGCGAGGGAGTGGATGCTGCTGGGAAGTCTCCAATGACTCCGGCTGGAGGACTGTTTTTCACATAGCCTGTGCAATGCATCACAGCATAGTGCTGGCCGTTGTGGTTGAATATGGGTCGGCGGTTACGCAACCGGTGCAAGGACTCCAAATGACCTACAAATACCTATTTCAAATTTCAAAGTATGTCAAAAACAGTAAAATACCCAGTCGCATCCGACAAATAAAGCCTCTTCTGCAGTTCATGTGCATGCGAATTAGACCACCCTGGTCCTTTTTCACAGTTCCATGCTTCATGTCTAACATCCTATTGAGGGTTGCTTCACTTCCACACAGCTGGTCTCGAACTTTTTTCAATATCATCTGGATGGATTAGATCGTAGATTGAGTGGTTTAGCCACTCATCCTGCAACACAAAACTTTTCAACTACAGTCGAGTCCCACTATAGTGCGACTCCCGCTATAGTGCGACCCTGAGACTGATTTGGTTGGCCAGAAAAGAAACCCCACAAAATTTACTCCCAATATAGTGCGACCCGCTACAGTGCGACACCCGCTATAGTGCGACACTGTGGCCGGTCTCCTGTAAGAAATTTCATCCCGGTATAATGCGAATTTTAAAAAAATTATTTGAAATTTAATGTCTTGCAACGAAAGAAGTTATTTATTTGTTTTGGAGCAGTTTAAATTTATTTTCCGCTGCTTCTCCGCTTGTTTTTGCCATCTCGTTTCTTTTTTTCGTGCTTATATTTGGTTATTGATCCTTCTATAATGCGTATAACACAAAAGTTTGGTGAAAGAAACCCGCTATAGTGCGATCCCACTATAGTGCGACTCCCGCTATAGTGCGACTACCTTCCGGTCCCCAGAGTCGCACTATAGCGGGACTCGACTGTACCATATTCTCTCTCAGCGGTACCGCGAGCATTTGAAAATTTCGATATAAAGAAATTAAGCTATGGATAGCCATCATATTTCTTCTAATTAACGCCGATCTTGGAGCAGTCTTCATAAAATAGGACAAAAACACAATTTGAATTTAGGGTATCCTTTAATTAGAGAGAATACGGCAATCCAAATTTAATAATCTACCTTTCTCAGGTTCAATACAGGAAGTATAGAGTCTGCCACATACAACACTCGACCAGTATCACAAGAAAGCACAAATAGGAAGCCGTTGGCAGCCTCCAGTATTAAGTATTTTAACTCTTGATCTGAAATTTGGAGGTAAACTTTTAAATGTAAGGTAGATAAGATTGTTACCAGTCAGGAAAGATGGTTTACACAGGGAGGGATCGTGAGCTGAGTTGTTTGTGGCAAGTTCTCTTATAGATTTCATGTGTGAAACTGCCATTCTCAGAATCGTCAGCTTGTCCGGCTTTCTTCCCAACGCAGCACATTGAGGTACCATTTCAGCAAGTTCCTGAAAAAAGGCTGTAGTCGAGGATTCGATGCACGTGGGATTCGATCTCAACTTGAATCTGCCTATTTTCGCCCTAATTTTTGTCTAATAAATTAGTGTCTATATATAGAAAAATCTCAAGAGCGACACAATCTGTCCATTTCAGTTTTTAACATGTTTTGGCACTTTTATAGTTTCCCCCCTTTCCCCATGCTCGGATTTTTTGAAAAGTGACCCAAAATCACTTCCCGAACTCATTTTTTCTACTCTTCGATTTAATGTAGATTTTTTTTATAATTTGGTTGGTTTTCTCTAAAATATAAGGAACCATACCTTCGATTTAGTGTACTCTCGATTCAGTGGAACTTCGATTTAGTGTAAATTTTTTGCGGTCCCAACAAACAAAAGAGCTCTCGATTTAGTGTATTTTTTTCCAATTTGAGTAAATTTGCTGTTTCTAAAATATACGTGCATTTGTTTTTTATAAATTAATCACTAAATACACCGAAAAGCAACCTGTAATTATTTTAGCAGATCGAATATCTTGATATAGTGCGGTCGCTTTGGGAGAGGTGGCTGTATAGCGAAAGTTAACTGCAGTGTGGTCAATTTTGGTTACTAACTTACATACTAAAAGCAGTAAGTCATTTTTGGCGGTCTTCTCGAAAAACTTTTTTGCCAATCTGCTTGCAATAGTTTTTCCAAAGAGCAGTTGAAAATCCTGAAAGGAAAAGTTTTTTGCAAAAGCACTTGGGAAAAGTTGAAGGGAAAAGTTTTTTCTAAAAGCAGTCGAAATTGTAGTCAACATGTGCAATTCTGAAAACGGCTCATTGTAGTTAGGTGCTTTTTAACGTTTTAACATCCTTAATGGAAGTTGTCTGGAATTTTCACGGTGATTTTTAGGCACGTAAAGGTGAACTTGTTTGGCTTAGAGCCATTTGAGGCATTCAGGGTAGTTTTAAGTGGTTTGGGGTGGTTTTGTATAGCTTAGGACCATTTAGGGTGTTCAGGATACTTTTAGGTGGTTTTGAGTGGTTTCGGGTGATTTCAGATGATTTGGGGTGCTCATGGTGGTTTAGAGTGTAAAAACCATGATATGAGCATCAAGCATCAAGGTGTTTTTAGAATTTTGGGTAACCCTTGTACCACCTTTTGTTTCACCCTTAACTATAATTTCGACTGCTTTTGGAAAAAAACTTTTCGTTTCAACTTTTTCCAACTGCTTTTCGAAAAAACTGTTTCCTTTGACCTTTTCTAAACTGCTTTTAGAAAATTCTCTGGCATTCCGTTTCTCAACTGCTTATTTAGTAATGCCTGAAAATTGAGCACACTGGTTGACTGTATACTAAACCATTTGATAACTGTATCGTAATGAAATATATGACAGTCGAACTATGTTGAGGGTACGCTTTCTCCGTTAGGAAGCGCACTACATCGAGGGTCGCGCTATAGCGAAAGCGTACTATAGGGGCATGGTTTTTTTATTAGCGGTATGGTTCGTTTATACTTAAAATAAACCAACCAAATCATAGAATTAGACGGAGAGTCGCACTATAACGATAGTTGACTGTAGTATATTTATTCGTGTTTGTTAAATAAAAGATTCTTTTGGTAAAAGTTTTGGGTCATTATTAAGTCATCAAGGCAAGGACTCTCGATTTAGTATATATTATTGATGGCTTTGTTCGGAAACCTTCGATTTAGAGTAACTCTTGATTTAGTGTATATTTTCTCAGTCCCCACGGGCCTGTCTGTAGTGATAGGCGAAAGAGCATTATTTCGTTAATTTTTCTTTCAGTAATTCCTGCCATGGTGAACGGTAATGATTTGTTAAATGACTTTTTAGACCTTAAAAAACTAACATTAATATAGTGGGTCATCTTATTCCTCCTCCTTCGCTCGATTTCACTGTGGTTTTCTCGTGCAAATCTGTCCTTGCCATCTCCATTGGAAGAGCCAGACATCAAATTCGGATTAGCCATGGGCTGTTCTATGGATCCCAAATTCAGATTGGACGGCATGGCTGAGGAAGAGCAGGCACCATCAAAGTCGTTCCCAGAGAATACATTCATCTAATAAAAGTGTCTAAAATTTACAACTTATTGCAACCAATTTTCGATTTAGAAATGCTTCTAGGAACCGGGCCAACGGCCTCGTTAAATGTAGGTATCATTATATTTGAGAATGGTCGCATAAGAAGTCCCAAACTAAAAGTTTAAAAAAAATTTGAAAGGCTACTTTTGTTTGATAACAAAATTTATGAGCTGAGCAATGCTAATGGCCAAAAAGCAAGCCTTTCTTTTATTTTAAGGCAAACTAGCTGCTCAAACCAGAAAATGAGATGCTCTGTTTTAATAAATAAGACGAGCGGAATGTATGTGTGTGAGAACAGAAAGAAAAGTTTTCCTGCATATCATTTGACTAAACGGACAAATATCAAAAAGATTGTAAACGAAAACCAGAACAGTGAGCACACCAAAAAATAAGTGAAATAGAAAAGTTGTGATAAGAACATTAAAAAGTGTCCTATCAAATTAACACTCTCTTTCCTTCCATAAAATAATAAATTACGATGCTATCGATCTAAAATGCGAAAAAGTTGATCACATGGGACAAAATGAAATTTATTTCAAGGTCATTTTACAAAAATAGCTGTAATAAGAGAGTAACAACGAAAACTCTGCCAAATATAGCTAGGTACTCAATTTGAAATCCAGTAAAGGCTCAATGATTTTAAAAAGACTGAAATGAGCTCAAAATACTGATAGAAATAGATCGGGTTGTAGCCTTTTGTCCCTTTTTCCACTTTTTGAGTTCGCGACTTTTTTTAATTCGAGTTTTTGCTGTTTGGGCCACATGTTTGAGACCTTCCTAACGTGCGCTGGACTATCCTGCGCCTGAGGCTTCGCCTTAGCTGAATAGGAGAAAAAAGTAAATAAAAGCAAAAATAAATAAAATTAATAAAGGCGCGTATTCAAAAAAGGGTACACAAATATATACGCCAAATAAATTTAGCGCCAAAAATTTATTCACGGTTGTTTTTCTTGTCAATTCACGTGTAATCATATTTACAAATAAAATTGTTTTGTTGTGAAAAATAAAAAAGCCAGCAGCGCTACTACACAACGAGAAAATTAACAGGAAAACAACAGCAGTTGTAGAAAAAGACAAATAAAAAGAACTATCCAAGAAAAGGAAGTAAGAGAAGGAGAAGAAGAGTGAGACAGAAGCAATGGAAGCCAAATGATCGGCGGGTCGGTTTACTTAGCAACACACATATTAATAGGCGCAATATAAAGACATCGAGGAAGGGGCAAAAGGAAGAAACAAGAGGACAAAATAATCTAGGAAAACAAGACAGGCAGTCCTTAAAAGAGGGTAGTGAAAAGGAGGAATATACTACAGCTATCGCTGCTTTGTGTGACACATATAAACCACCACTCACAGACGAGAGACAGAGAATAAAGGCCCCCACGAGCAAGTTACCAGTCTATTAAAAAGAAACCACAAGTTGCAATACCCATTATTCCATAAAGAGTGAATTACTAAGGAGTAAACAAGGGGCGAAAAATTTTTAAATAAAGCGTAAAAGATAAATAAACGATAACACGTGGTGATACCCACTGAAGTAATCGCTATATTTAGATAAGAGATGATAACACGGAGATTAGCAACTAGTAGTGCTAGAATGAATTATTTTACAGACCAGAAAACCCACAGGCCAATTAAAAACGCTATTATCAGTTTTTTTTCAAAACAGTCGAACTGAGAAATACGAACAATACCATATTCATTCTAATTAAACTACCTTACACCATTTTGATTATTTGGCAAAAAAGTCAATTGTGTTTTCTTAACTGCCATGAGCCCTATGAATTTCAGTTCGGCTCCAAAAGATACCGAATTCCAGGGGGTTAAAAAAGGCCCACCGGTATTTTAATTAGAAAGAATACTTTAACTACAGCGAAAAATTTCAACTCTTGAAAACTTATAATCTGAACTTTTATTATCACAGACAAATATCATTTTCATTTATTTTATTGTGGCTGACTTATATGCACATAAAAGCCAAACATTTATGTGGCCAAAAGCATCGACATTTTATTTCATCAAAATATCCCACACAACGCACAATAATGACGAATGTACAAAAGAATGATGAACGAGATTTCAATAGAAGCACGGATTATGAGTGATCCAGTGCTGAGCCGGCTGCTTCTTAGCCGCTTCACTTGTCGTAAAGAGAGATTTGACTGCCTTGGAAACATTGGGATCATCTTGAATACTGCCAGTTTCTGCTTTTCTTTTCAACCCTGTCTCACTCTTGACGGATGACTCGGCTTTCTTCGACTGTAATTTTTCTTGCTCAACTAAATATGGTAACATTAGCATTTGAGATGTTTATTGCGCTTGCAGGGTATAACTTCCGGCACTAACCTCCAGTTTCTTAAAAAAGTAAAATCGCCAAACAAATAATGACTTGACATTTACACCTGCTTTCGAAAAGGAAGGTATGCCTCGAAACAAAAAAGATTCATACCCTGGCTCTTGTAAAATTAAAAAATACCTTTTTCAGGACCAGCTTCTTCAATGGCAGCAGCCTTCTTGACCTTCTTTGCATCGGCTCGGTCTTGTACAATTCGCTCCTGATAGACCGTAAGAAGTTCCTCATCAGGGTAGAGAGAGATGATCTGTTTAGCGACAAAAGGGCCTCCACAACCATTGCAAGTCGTCAGTTTTAGCTCGTTGATAGCCTTCTCCGATACCACACATCCGCAATTCCAGTTGACCGTGAAGCCGTTGGTTCCGTTCATAGACATGGCCCTAAAATATATAATCTTACTACCACATCTTTAAAAATCCAAAAAGATCCTACGTTACTGGGCAGACATAGGGGCTTTCATTGAAATCCATGTAAGTGTCTCCCTGAAATTCACCAACTAGTTACTTGTCGTGAATAAATACAGATGATAGGAACTGACTAACCTTATCCGGTCCTGAATCTTTCCAAGCCTTGTTGTCGGTCAGACGGAGCTCCTTGACATCACTCAAATTTCTGATATGCCTTGTTGTCTCGTTCAGGTGCAACTTTTTGTTAAGCTTCGCCTCGATGATGGCCTCTTTGTTGTAGAGTCTGAAAAGTACTCTTGTAGATAACAGTAAACTTCTCGGGATAGTGTAAAAGTCAAACCTCCCAAGTTTGCAGGCAACAATCGGCTTCTTGAGTGGCAATTGAGTCAATTGGCAAGTTCTCCAAATCACTGCAGCCGCAACATTCTTGTCAATCTTTTCCTTCTTCTTCTTATTGCGAATTAACTCACATCGCTTTGGAATAGTTCCTCCGTCGGCTCCCATGATAAGTTTGATATTTCTAAAAAAATTATGTTTACTTACTGGTGTGCTCAATGGGTCGCATGTTAAAAGTCAGATATGTCAATAACATCTTTAAGATTCATTTACAAAGACTATGCAGGGTTGAACAATTTTTTCATGCCATAAAATTTTTGACATATCTTGTTAAATTTGTCGTAAATTACAAGATCTTTTTTCTATCGAAAAGAGATTGAATTTTAAATGCGCACTGTCCCATATATGGGACACCCAAATACTGCACTTTCACGTCAAATTTTGGTGTTTTTGGATTATTCGTATTTGACTTGTAATCAAATACCGTATTACCGTAAATACTCTGATAAACGGTCCCCCCTACAGTTAACTATTTTCAAATTTGTTTTGCTTTTTTAACCCCAACACTGTTTATTTAAGACCACTCATTTTGTAGAGTTTGGTAAGATCTACAAAATGAGTTGTCGTACTTTTTTAAATTATAAACAATGTTGGGCTTAAAAAATCAAAACAAATTTGAAAATAGTTAACTGAAGGGGGGCGTTTATTAGAGCATTTACGGTATCTCTAATGAGCGCCCCAGGGCGCTTATTTTTCAACCCTCCGAAAATCGGAAAAATTTTGGGACGATCTTGAGATTTTTGGGTGCACAACCAAAATCCAAAACGTGGAATTGGCAGAGCTCGTGGGAATTAAGAAAATGCAAAAAACAGCTCTACAAAGTATTTGCTCTGTCCTGGGATACAGACCCTCAAAGTAGAGGGGGGGGGGCGCTTATTAGAGATATTACGGTATGTAATTTGTTTTTGCAAAAACGAGCTGCATCATAGTGTGCGCATTTAAAGGGGGAACATTTTCTGGCCCGAATGGTTCAAATCTCACTGCGAGCATACATATTTCTTCGAATATTTTTTTCTGATCCGTAATCTTTTACATGTTTAGTTTTTTAGTATCTCTGAATGGAAAATTAATGGCTATTAGAATAGCAACTCAATCTAGCTATTAGAATAACAACTCAATCTAAGATAGAATAGCAACTCAAAAATATCTAGAAAACGACATTCGTGGGGGGTCGATTCTAACAATGCAATAGTTTACGGTGTATGCAACGGTGTAGGTCAACGATCTGATGTATGAATTAATGCTATTGATTTTCCTAATTTAACTTTTTATTTGCATCTCAACATCAGTTGTCAACCAGACATGGGCACGGGTCAAACTTCTAAACCTAATAATATCACGCGATTGGTGATTTTTCTCCTCACTGTTACTTCATGAAGCGCAACTTATCGCAGAAGATTATCTGTCTTATTTTAGCTACAAAATCTGGTTTTCATGCAAGACGGCGCTATTCAGTATTGAGACAACAACGTTCTTAACTAACTCAACAACAATTTTTCGCTCCGATAGATAAGCACAGGATCTCATGTGACTTCTTCTTTTAGGGATGAATTTAAGAAATTCAACACTTTATTCGAGGGCCAAGTCTACACAAATAAACCTTGTCACAATTTAAAGAGGTACGGCAATAACTCAATGCGTACAAAAGCTGGGCCCCCACATATTCGATAGCAAAAACTTGCTAGCGACAAAAGATAATTTCGCAAAACAAACTAACAGTAATTTGTGTTTACTCACTCGCTGACTTCACTTACTCGTTGAACAAAACGCCACAAAATTACGCAACATTTTTGACTATTTCAAAAAGAAATTTTTGCTCATAGAATTGCTATAGTTATTATTACCTTCTTCGTTGAATTCTTAATCATTCGATTCTTCATCTTATTTTCCCGTCATATTGTGCTTTTGTCCGCTTTTGATGAACAAAGATAATTAATGTCTACCAAGCAACAATACTTTCAAGCTTTACAGTGTCCAATTTGTCAAAATATTTTTGTGGAGAGTTTATGGAGGTGAATTTTCCATCGGTATTTTCTACCCTTATTTTTTAAATTTTTAGCCTAATATCACACTTGCAAAATTCTCACGCAGAGCAAAATAGCTTCAAGTTGTCTATTGAAAATCTAGAAAGTGTGAAAAAGTATGTTCCACGAAAGTGTGTTTCAATTATTAGGCCTGGTAAACAATTTAACTTTCTGATTACAGTAGCGGACAAAAAAAATGAACACCAGTTTTTCTGAACAATTTTTTTTGAAATAGCCCCGTTTTTAAAATTTTTGGCGCTACTAGCGAATACCCCCCTCAAGAATCTGACAATCTCAGAATCGCTGTAACTATCCTCTGTAACAACAAGTTTAGGCTAGCCCTTAGGCTTAGGGGTAGGCCAGCATATGGAAGTTGTGACTAATAATAGTTTTACTCACTTTTTTGGGGTCTGGAACATAAATTAGGGTACTTTTTACTTACCGTATTCTCTCTATTAGTTCCACATGTGGGATTATTTTTCAATCGTCCGAAAATCGGAAAAATTTGGGGTCGATCTCGAGATTTTTGGGTGAAAATCCAAAATCCAAAAAACAGAATCGGTAGAGCTCGTGGGAATTAAGACAATGCAATAAACAGCTTTGTTGAATTTTTTCTCTGAGATGAGATACAGGTCCTCAAAGTTGGGGGTGTGGGTTTAATAGAGAGTGTGGAACTAATAGAGAGAATACGGTAAGTTTAACAAGGTAAAATCGCTGTGGGAAGGGGGGGGGGTATGGGGGATATTCGCTAGTAGGTTCAAATTTTTCATTATCATCACGGGCCGTGGGCAGCCCGTATCTAGGCCCGGACAAAAAAATTGAACACTTTCTTTGTTTTATTGTTTCAGTTTTTTTAATATTTTTTGTATAGTTTGTAAACCTTGTTTCTTAGCAGCAATTTGGTAAGTCAAAACTTTTTTTTGGATTAGTCTAAGAAAAATTATGACTATTAAGATAAAAACGTCGATTTTTAGTCAAAATCAAAGTAAATATAAGGAAAATGGCTGTTTAGCCATATAAATATAAGCCTTCTCATAAAAATGTAAATGAAAAGACAACGTTTGATGAACTATTTGAAAGCTCTTTAATTTCTCTACAGAATGATATGTCGACCATTAAAAAAAACACAGGGCTGAGAAACGGATAGTTAAAGTTAGCAAAAACAAAAATGGCTCAAAATAAGTTAAAAAGAGGCAAAAATGTGGCTACCGTATTTTCTCTAATAGAAGCCTCGGGGCTTATATTTTTCACTCAGCCTCTAAGGGGTGCTTCTATAAAAAGGGGGCTTCTGGAGAGGGGGCTTGTATATTTCAATGACCTGGCGCTGAAGGCGACGCGAAGTTCTATTGGAAGCAAATTTTGATCAGCTTTAGCAACAATCCAGCAACCAAATTTATGCAGCACTACTTTAATTCATGTTTTTACAATGAAATTATCACTTAAATATCTGTTTTCTTTATCCTCATAGGAGCTCATGCGTTCAATGGCACTGAAATCTTCGGTGGCATCTCTGACACCTTTCAGTGTTTTGAAACCTTCTGATAGAGGTCCCTATAGCTCAAAACAGTGTAGCGTCGCCATCCTCACTATCATGAGCATTGGTTGAATGTAAAAAACAGGTTTCAGAGGCCAACGATTTGACTAACTTCTGAATGATTGTGATCATTGTTTTCGAATATGCATGCCGTAGCTAGTCGGTATTTCATCTATGATCGAAAATTGAAAATACAAAAAAATAAAACTTTGACTGAAAGTTTTAGTCTGAAACACAGACAAATCAAAGCAAACGAAAATAAGATAATAGAGAATCCCATAAAAAATAAATAAATAAATAAATTTACAATAAAAAAATGAAATTATCACTTCTATTAGAGACGGGGCTTGTATTGGAGAGGGGGCTTCTATTAGAGAAAATACGGTATTTCAAAAAAAAATTGTTTAGAAAAACTGGTGTTAAATTTTTTTGTCCGCTACTGTATATCTTCTTAAACAATTGAATTTTTTAGCTTTCACAGAAGAAGGTAAGCCAACAGACTTTCTCAATATGCTCATCTCTCACTCAAGCAGTGCATCTTCATGGAATATAGCCAGCAATTCTCAATCAAATTGTTCTTATTCAGCTGAATTACACGAGGTAATTGCTACAGGCTTTGAATTCTAGTATGTTTCAAGAAATGCGACACTTCTAAATTGTCATAACTTTTATGTCATAACTTAGATGAAATTTCTGGTTTAAAATTGAAATATAAACACAGGTCGTCTATTGAATCGTCGGTTGAAAAGAAGTTATTTCTAGGGTTGTCACACAGTTAACTCGATTTTTTAAAAAAGATGTGACCTTGTTTCTTGTTTTCATGTAATTTTTCGTCTAATATTTTGAGCACGTTACCCCCATACTTGCACGAGCGGCGTCGCTCGCGGCGGCTAAAATCCATAGTTTCGAATGGTGCCGCTGCCGTTGAATTTAAAAAATGTTCGCCGCTGCCGCTTGATTTTTTAGAATGGTCGCTGCTGCCGCCGTCGCTGTCAGTGACTTTTATAGAGTGGCCGACGCTTAGCTTTTTTGTGCCGCTACCGCCGCTAAAACTTTTCCGTATAAATTCAAGCAGAGACAAAACAATTTCTATCAGCATTCAAAATAAGGCTAAACTTCGTCATACCGCCTCCTCCCAAAAGTTTGTTTCGACGACTTATTCTTGCTTCTCAGGTCCTTATTAGTCGAGAAAACATGTTTTTATGTGGTGGAAAAACATTTTGAAAAATTTTTTTTTTTATGAAAAATCATTCTTTTTGTAAATGTTGTGGTATGTGGTCGTGTTTTATTTTGCTCTTGCATATCTTCAGTTCTTTCATGGCTCTCAATTTGATTCACCGCTTTGCGGCCAAAGACCCAACTTGCTCCTCATTGCAAGGGATAGGGAAAGGGGTGTATACACCTTTATGGAAATGTACCCTTTTCTTATACCTTGCAATGAGGAGAAATTTGTGTGTTTGGCCGCGAAGCGGCATATGGGAAGTGAAGGCGGTTCCGACCTTTCCGTAATGACTGAACGCCGCCCACACCATCACGTTTCTACCGCCGAAGTTTCGCTTGGAGAAGTACCCAGGCTCTTTGCGCAAGTCCCTCCAATAGCCGTTGAATCCATCTGGACCGTTCAAGTTAAACTTTTTCATCCGCTTTGATTGTGTTGAGAGTGCTGCTAGAATTCTCGCTTCCCAATTTTCCACTCATCGCGCTTGCTAAGCTTTCTCTTTCGCTTCTTATTCCCGTAGCGCTGCTGATTCGAGAAAAAAATTGGGGACGACATGGTCGGAACGAGACACTTGACGAGCGATTTTCTGAATATAATTTCCTGACTATCCATTTGCCCATTTTCAAACTCAGCTAAGTGTGCACCACCCGGCATTATCTGGAAATGATAAAAATAACTCGCTCAACATTTGAAACTTATCTAAAACATCGTGTAGTTAGAACGAAACCGAACTGCGGTTATACTTATGATGCGTCTGATTTTGTGATTTCCGAGAAAGTGATCTGAGCGCGCTTTTGAAATAACGATTTTTTTGTTTCAAACAACATTTTTAGCCAAATTACATCACTTCATACCCAAACATTTTCTTTGGCTTTTCAAAAATCGCTAAAATATCACAAAATATGGGTGCGCTTATACTTCTGATACGGAATGTATGAACCCAAGTTTCCTGGGTTTCACTATAAACCCTTGGGAATAGTGAAACCCAGGAAACTTGGGTTCATATATGACCCCCAGAATTTTCTTTTCCGCCACATAAAACCATGTTTTCTCGACTAATTAGGACCTGAAAAGCAAGAATAAGTGGTCAAAACACACTTTTGGGAGGAGGCCATATAACGAAGTCCTGCCCAAAATAAGCAGCACCAAATATTTGTTGTTGAAAAAAATGTCCTGCGAAAAAGCCGTATCAGTAATTGTTTTCTCAAATACTTCAGCCGCTAAATCAGCTAGGTAGTCTTTAAAAACTGTCTTAGTGATTTGTTCGTGAATTTCGACATTAGAGTCAAAAATTTTGTCTAACCATTTGTATTTTCAAAGGGGGAGTGAGCTTCATATACGCCTCGCCTTGGGTCGAAGCTTCAAATCCCTCTGGGTGCACACCCTATTTTTTAACTCTAATTTTTAGCAGGTTTACTGACGTTTATAGCAAAAAACTTTCAAGCAATCGATTGCAACCGTTTCCATCACTGTTTTACTGTCAGCAAATGCCCTAATTTTGGGATTTAATGCCAATGACAGCCCTGTGCAGGATAGCGTGGAATTAGACATCGATGAATGTTTTTTGAATTTTAGTTCGAACTAAATATATACCTTTTTGTCTGAATGATAGCTCAAATGAAAGCCTAGAATCTTGGCTACATTTTAGTATATGAAATGTGTGACTTGTAGAAACATATCAGAAAATATCAATCGAATCAGTCAAAGAAAAAACCCGAAAACGATCGTATTTCGGAAATGTAGAGACTCTTTTTGTCCAGTTACATTGATAAAAATAAGGTAAAAAGTCAATAAAAAGAGTATACAGGTACCTTTCAGGTAACCTCCTACCTAGATTCCTCAAGGCAAAAAGTGAAAATTTGGTAAAAAAAAATTCAAAATGGTTGACCGCGCTCTAAAAATATGTTTTCTGACGTTTCATGACATTAAACTTATTGATTTTCGTATTTGTTATGACTGTTAAAAACATGTTTGATTGAAAAGTTAGTTTTTATCTTTTAGCCAAGTTTACAATGCTGAAGGGAAGGCGGAGTGTGTCGAATGGCTCATCAGATTTTCAGA
Source organism: Ditylenchus weischeri (assembly GCA_029231635.1). NCBI lineage: Eukaryota > Metazoa > Nematoda > Chromadorea > Rhabditida > Anguinidae > Ditylenchus > Ditylenchus weischeri. Next base: position 298,271 of record JAMRYI010000030.1, on the reverse strand, counting down.
TCAGTTCATATTTTGACGCCTCACGAAAAGCAAGAAGTCAAAAACATTAAAATCTGAACAAATGAACTGATCTGAAAATCTGATGAGCCATTCGACACACTTCGCCTTCCTTCAGCATTGTAAACTTGGCTAAAAGATAAAAACTAACTTTTCAATTAACATGTTTTTAACAGTCATAACAAATACAAAAATCAATAAGTTTGGTGTCATTCGGTTTCTCATCCACTCAGCTTTCAAATAAAAAAATATCTCGTCAAAGTACCTCAGATTTAAAAAGTTATGGTGAAAATTCATTCATGCGTTTATGTTGGGCCACCCTGTATATCCCAAAAAATTTCTTTTCAATTCTGAGTTTTTCTGCGTCTTAAGTAATTTCGAAAATTTCCCTGAAAATGTTATGACAATAAAAAAGAGCGGATTCCTTGAAGCATCCTGTATTTTCAAATTTGCAAAATATGCTTCCTTAATTAAGTTATCATCGCCTGTTACGAAGACCTGCAAGCAGTGTGGAGAAATGGTGCCCCAAGAAAAGTTTTCTGACCACGTCTGTTCAAGTTTGAAGAACCCTTTTTGCCCGATCGGTATCCCTGACGCCCCTTCAACGTCTTCTGCCTCAGTCATGGCCAAAGAGGAACATCAAAGAGATGGTTTAACAAGTACTCACTCTCCAACTAATGTTTGTTTCTCGCCTTGATGGCTATCTTATCGACTTAAATTTACAGTTCAATGATTCCACCGACCCAATTGTAAAACCTGTGAAGCCTTTTTATAACACAATGTCCTCCATCTTGTCAGAAATGTCCGGCTCAGTGACAAATCCCAGCAATATAGCCATAATTGACCGACGCAGAAAAAGACTCCAACAAAACTCTGCTGCTGCCATCATCAAGCCTTTGTGCAAAGTTAATCAGCAGTTGGTTTCCAACAAAAGGGCTTCTACTAGCAAGTTATCCACTTTGGTGTGTTCTCAGTGTGGAAAGACTTTCGAAAATAGATGCAAATTGACGAGACACTTGATTGACCACAAGATGGAACAGAGTCCCTACAGGTGTCCTTACCCCATTTGCCTGCAGTCTTATGATTCTCGCTTAAAGTAGCTTGATTTAAAAATAACTTTCAAGATGAAAATATGCATAAATTTTCAGGTTTCGGAATCATTTATTAAGAGTTCACAAACAAATATCTGAAGAAGAAATAACAATTTTGTTGGAAGAGGGTGACAAAGAACTAATCAGGTTGAGAGAAAGCAATGGGTAAGATTTTGATTTCGGAACAATTTTTTTTATTTAATATTTAGAAAACTAGCTAAAGCACCGGAGATTGAGATAAATTCACAGTTAGCAGCTTCATCTACCAGTGATGTTGAGTTCAGTGCTGCAACTGAATTGCTCACGCCTAAACAAGAAGTGGACCTATGATGGTAGACAGTAGTTCAGAATGAAGAATTGGACTAAAAATTTTGTTTCTGTTCATAGGCAATGCGTAGTTTTTAAAATCACTAATTTGAAAAACAAAAGGGTGTGCACAGACGTTTGATGGATTTTTGAACATTTTTATCTTATATTTTTTTGATAAGACTTATTTTGCAGTTCGTAAGACATTTTTAGTCCCAGCTAACATGCTTATCAAAAAAGATAAGATGAAAATGTCCAAAAATCGATCAAACGCCCCTATGCCAAACAAAAGCATGGTACTTTTTCTTGCATCAGATATACTTTTTTTGCATCAGATAGATTTTTTTTTGCATCAGATCTGTTTTACATCAGAAATCATTCTTTTTGCATAAGATTTTCTTTTTCGCACCATGATTCTTCAGAATCATATAAATAAGCATCATATAAAAGTAGTTAGGTTTTTTTGGATTCTTGTGATATTGCCCTAGTTCGACGCCATTTATATATTAATTTTTTATTTGAGGATTTTTAAAAATTTTATACTGACGAGAAACAAGGATAATAATGGCGGAAAATGAGAGTTCTATTAATTTTATGTCTTGACATATTTCTAACTTTCTTTGGTCTTTAAACTTGCTTTCTCTGGTCCTTATTTTGAATTGGAAACCCTTCAGGCACCTGGATGCGCTTATCCAACACCATAGCTAAACACATACACTTTTCAAAAAGATATGTTTTCCCTAGCAAAAGTACCGTAAATCATGTGTTTGCAAGCTCTCTTCTTGATTCCATCGCGACATGTGCAGATATAGCAGAGAGATTTTGGAATCACAACATGATAACGATAGCTTTCTCCATTGTAATCCTTCCACGATGTAAATTTGGCTGACAGGTACTTTCTGCAACACGACATTTTATATTGTGAACTGTAGCAAAAAAGAAGTGCTTGATCCAAGCCTTCATAATTTATTCAGATTCATAAGGCGTATTTTTTTGCTGGAATCAGATAGCAGTGTCCTATTTTCTTAGCGTTTCTGTGTTCATTGGACAAGGCGATACCAGATTGAGCAAGTTGTTTGTGATAGAATAAATCAAATCTAAAAACGACAATTAAAAATTATACGAAAAATAATCTAACCATAAAGTCGGGTGAGAGGCTCCACTGCTTCACCAACTTTTCTCCTTCAGCGATAAATTGGCCGAATGGAAGCAGACAGCTGCGTTGTATTGCGCTGCTTTATATTTCGGTTGATTGCTTCACGACCATTGTTCGAAGATAGAAAACCAGATGCAGATTCATACGAGTTAGAAACTCTGCTTTCGATTCACTGTTTTGAAAGTATTCTTTAAATTGAATTGAATCACACCACTGAAGCGACCAAAACCTTGTATCCAACGCTCAAGCATTAAAGCAGCCCCTAAAATTAGATGCGAATTTTGACTCAGCCATCATCATCTTCTTTATCCTGATGTTCTACAATAGACGTCTCAACCCTCACAGCCGTTGAATCATTTTCGAAAATAACGTAGCATTTCATTGGGCAGAGATACCCTTTCTTGCGGTTGAACTTGAAAACGTAAGTGTCTATCTTGACTGGCTTGTTTTGATGACTCACAACACTAAAGTCAAAATTTTTATGTTGAAAATTTTAAGCTAGGACAACCTACAGCTTTCACTTAACTTTTTCTACTTCAACCCAAGTTAAAAACAATTCTAGAGTAGAGAATTTGTTGACGAGCTTCCTTGAGACATTTTGGACACTTCGACGAGTGTGCTTGGGAGACGGAGATGCTTCTACTTCAGATTCAGCGCTTATCAACGGCCTTTGTTGAACAGAATACATACTGGCATCATCCAAATTTGAAAATCCATCTTGACAGAAAAATCCATCTTGACAAAAAAATACATCTTGAACAACAAACTGTTTTGTTAAGAATGTGAAACTAGAAAAAAATTATTAAAATCTGACACGAAAAAAAGAATTTCTGGTGTGAAATCAAGTCTGATGCAAAAGTAATTAAATCTGATGCAAAAAAAGTATTTCTGATGCAAAAAAGTGAATCTGATGAAAGGAAAAGGATTTGCGCAAAGAAAAGCATTATATGATTGCACTTAATTTTCTATAGCACAAATAAAAGCTTTATTTCAAGAAGAGTACTCCTATCGCAAGTGAAAAAATGCTAAAAAAGTCAAAGCAAAAACTCTTTATTCTCAAAATGGCATATGGGTGTTTAGGCGGAACCATTGGAATCATTTGTCGGAACCATTGCTTCCGACAAAAAACATGGTATTCACTGAATATTATTCAGACAGAATGCTTATGCTTAACTCCACCTGTTTAGTTCAGCATAACTTTAATTTAGCGTTGCTTAAATTCGCCCGAATATTCAAAATTGCCAAATATTCGGGCGAATATTCGCGCGAAAATTGCGAATCTTTGCGAATATTCCCGAATAATGAAATCTTGCCCTATTCATCTGAAATAACACGTCTATCCTTTGGAAATCTTTATTATAATCATCAAACAACCGATCAAACTTTTCAATTTCATCGACAACACTATTTTCTTCGATATTTGGTGCTTCTTCTGATTCCGGCTCATCTGCTTTATTCACCTGATTGCGCTTCTTGAAGAGATCCGCGTGTTCCAGCAAGAGATTGTGCTTTATGAACGTAAACTTTGAGGCCGTCTCCACATTCAGTCTTGAATGAATGATTTATACAGATTCAGTAACCATCAAAATCTATCTTACCAGTTGCGCAGTTTTGTATGGATTGCTTTTCGGATCGACAAATTTCTTTCACATGGAGCAGCGGTGATTTGCATGGACTGGAGCGCCTTGTAAACCAATGACAGCGGTGAGTCATCGTAGAAGCCCGTCCAGAAGCTGATTCCATCCACAGGCGACTTTGCTTTAAGCGCATCCCACCTCTTTTGACCTCCGGCAAATTTTCTCGTTCGAGCTGTCCACTGTGCCAATTCTACCATAATCTAAATCGCGTAAACTCATTTGTTTATACTGAACAGTAGGCTGTAGTTTGAAATTTGGGATTGTCGAAAATCGTGATCTTGGTACATAACAAAATGATTTCAGGGACTTTTCTTAATTCATAATAAATGACGTTTGCTGCTACTATAAACAGTCAATTGACTGGTCTTGCTAGAAGTCTAATATCTGCAAAAAGACCGCTAGTTATTGGCATGATTCATTTGCCAGCTTTGCCTGGGTATGGCTACTCTGTTTATGATCATATTTACAACATTTTAATTTTCGGTCCCCAATGTCAAAATTAACTGTATCCCAAATGGCAGAAAAAGTTAGAAAGGAGACTGAAATCTATGCCAGTGCTGGTGTGGTTTGTCTTTTAACATAAAAACTTCTGCCCTATTCCCCTACCCACTGTTTAGGATGGACTGCTCATAGAAAATATGAATGACCTTCCATATGTGCTGCCCCAACACATTGGACCTCAAGTGACTGCTTGTATGACCAGCCTTGGGCTGCAAATAGTCCATACACTGGGATCTTCTCGTTCAAATTTTTTGCTTGGTGTACAAATGTTGGCTGGATGCAATCAAGAAGCTATGGCTGTAGCCCAAGCAACAGGTGTTTCAGTATTTGTGCACTTGGGAGGACGCAATTTTTAAACTTAAAATTTATACGTTCGAATCTTGCCTAAGTAATTTTCATGAGCTAAAAACGATAAAAAAAATACGTGTTCTAAGACACTTTCCTACATAAAAAGTCGCTTTTCTTGAAAAAAAAAATGAGTGAAGTTGACTCCTTGCCTTGGTCCACCAAGGTAAACTCCTTTTTTTTGGGTATCCTACCATGTTTTTCTTGCTGGTTTTTTTATTTTAATGCATTTGAGAAAATTGACTTTTTATATAGGGAAGTCTGGGGAAGAGTCTGAAAACACCTGTTTTATTGTTTTATTACGCTAAGTTTGAACACACAAGTTTAAAAAGTGCATCACCTCAAGTACACAAGTGACTGTGCCTTTATATGACTTTGACCCATAGAAATTGATTGTGATACATGTGTGCGATTTTGTCGGTACTAGCACCTGTAGTAATAATCAAGGGATAAAATCCGCGGATAGCGATAAAATCCGCGGATATTTTGATTATTACTACGGGAGCAGGTGTACCATGGGACCAGAATTTTGATTTTCGACAAAAACAAAATCACATTTTTGATTTAAATTATGCTAAAAATGCATCGGAGGCAAAAAACGGCTCCACTATCTCATATGGATTTGCTTATTTTTACTCCAATTTTTGACATCTTTGGCTATTTTCGATATTAGTGTCTCAATAAAAAATTACAAAAATTGCATGAGTACTGAATATACAAAGCCAAGAATTACATTGCTAATGAAGCCGGTTATTTTTTTTAGAGTTCGATTTTATTCGTGCTGAAGCATTTGTTTTCTCTCATGTGGCGGATGAAGGGTTAATGCATGGATGTGCTGGCCCTTTGTTGAGGTATAGAAGAGAAATCGGTGCTGAACACATTTCAATTCTGACAGATATCAAGAAAAAGCATTGGTTATTTTATTATAATATTGTTTATTTTTTGCTGTAATTTCTATTACAGTGCCCATGCCATAACTTCTGATGTATCAATAAAAGAAACTGCTAAAGCAGCTGAGTTTTTCATGGCTGATGGATTGATAATCACTGGCAGTGCTACTGGGCAGTCGGCTTCTGCGCAAGAATTGACAGGTACGAGTGTCCCCCCATATCGGAATTTTCAAAAAACAGGCTTTAACCATTTCTAAGCAATTCTTACACGCTAAAACCGATAAAAACGTTGTTTCCGACCACTTTCCATCAAAAATTTTGACTTTTTTAGATTTTCTACCTGGCTGCCTTCGGCAGGCAACCTACTTCAACAGGAAGCCCCTTTGGGGGTACATGGTCCGGGCCAAGGGCTGACCCTTTATATATCAAGAAACAGGTAGAAAATCTAAAAAAGTCAAAATTTTTGATGGAAAGTTGTCGGAAACGACGTTTTTATTGGTTTTAGCGTGTAAGAATGCTTAAATGGTTAAAACCTGTTTTGAAAAATTCCGATATGGAGAGTACTTTTGGTGCATATTTATGCAAATTGGTTGTATTAGGTGTGAGTCACTTATGCGTCTTTCTTACATTAATTTTTAAATGTCTTTAACTTCCATTCTTGGAAGTTGGATCACATAGTTTCGTGTATTTAGTTGGTGAAAATTGAAGAGTCTCAGATACATCGTGTAGCTTATAGGATGGTAAAAAATAATCAAAGAAAAGTATGAGTGATTGGGAGTTCCGTCGTGCGCAAGCTTCTAAATTGGAAGTGAGGGTTGTTAGGCACCTCCTTGCTGTGCGGTCCGAGCGACTATTCAAATCTGTATTTTACGATATTAATCAAACGGGCATGGCCGTGCACGACACTTAAAAAAGGCATTGACTAGTAATTTTTTAAACGTTTCGTTTTACTCTAGTTTTGCATGAAATCTAGTATAGATGATCTCAGATCACTGTTTAAAATAAGGTAAAAAACTTAAAAAACATTGATGAAAGCTCATACAAAAAAACTTTTGACAAATAAAAAAATGCTGACCCACCATCTTACTTTTTCAAAACGCACGGGCACGCCCTATTCAATTTTAAATTAGTATGTTTTTGAAATTATAAAGAGCTTGTATCAGGCACCGTAACCTAGTTTTGACCTTATCAGGCCTGCTAAACTGTGTTATGCCATATAACACGTGTTCATTGCAGGATATCTCAATCATAACGAGCAAAATCACAATTTACTAATTCTTTCTGCTTTTTTAATTATTTTTTTATCATAGACGTGCAACAAAATTGTTCCTTGCCTATTTTCGTTGGCTCTGGAATGACTACACAAAATGCCCATCAATTTTCAAGTGCTGATGGATTTATTGTTGGCTCTTACTTCAAGAAAGACGGAAAATGGTTCAATGAGTTAAATACACTGAAAGTCAATGAATTTGTTAAATCAGTGAAGTCGTTGAAGAAACATGATGTATCATAAAAGTTTCGAATAAGTTACATATTGTTGGCATTTCGCTTGGAATTCAAAAAATAAAATTTTTTCAATTCTCTCTGCAAATGTGTTTTGATGAGATTGTGGCATAGGTATTTGGCTCTCACATGTTGTTCATTTTTAATCTACTTTTTGCTTCGTCTACACAAAAAGTGTACTGTCTTTGAAGAGAGCAAGAAGGAGAGTCTAAATGGCTCTTTTTGGTCAGCTAGAACAGCTCCTCAAGCAGCAAATACTGATGTTCCAAGCAAAGGGTTGGTAATTTTTTTCTTTTATATGTAAAGCAAAGCTCACGGTTTTTCTCTATCGTTTTAGTGGTCAAAGACCCAAAATAAAAATAATTTTTTAGGAAATCACACCAAGTGGGAGGTAAAAAACCTTCTATAAAACCTAGGTAAAAAACCACGGGTTTTTAGTGTGAGGTTGGTGTGATTTCCTCAATTTTTTTTAATTAGGATGTTTGACCACTCAATCGATAAAGAAAAATCTCGGCCAGCTACAAAACGGTGTGAAAAACTCTGAGATAAGAAAACAAAATAATATATGAAAAAAGTGAAGCAGAAGTCGATTTCAAAAGGTAGCCGTAAAAGTTGCCCCTTTAATGGTACAACAGGTACAAAGAAAAAATTTTGCACTGAAAAAGACAATTCAACAAAATTCGAATTTCGGTTAAAAAGCGTCTTTTACAATGTTACAAACTTTTTTCGATTTTTATGAAAACAAATACAGTCAAACCTCGTTTATCCGGCACCCCCAAAAGTTCGTTCCCGCCTTGGGTCCGACACTTTCTTTAGCTCAATTTTCGAAGTCTTTTGCTAAATGTGATTCGCCAGTCTAGTCCGAGATATCGCAAGGATTCTGTTTTTGCCGGTCGTTTTTCCAAAATTTTTAAATTTCGTCATAAAGACCCGCGAACCTCGGCTATCCGGCATTGACCGAGGTCCGCGGGTCTTTATGGCGAAATTTAAAGATTTTGAAAAAACGAATGGGAAAATCAGAATCCTTGCGATATTTCGGACTAGACTGGCGAATCACATTTAGCAAAAGACTTCGAAAATTGAGCTAAAAAAGTGTCGGACCCAAGGCGGGAATGAACTTTTGGGGGTGCCGGATAAACGAGGTTTGACTGTATAACGACCCCAAAATATCGCGCGCCCAGCATTAATGGCTCGATAAATACTCAAATTTTGGGAACCTAACCTTTTAAAATTGAGAACTGTTTTAGCATTTCAAAAACTCAAGCATGCTCAATGGGGACTTGCTTCAACTGGACCAACTGCTTGTGGACAGACTCCCCAAAGGTATATGTGTATCCAAATCAGGCAGGCAATATGCAACCACCTTCTCCTCTCTACTCCAACATACTGACAGTTATTCGAGAAAGTTATTTGTTCACGGCTAATCCAGATGAAGCCTGTTTGTTTGTGCTTAGCATTGACACAGTTGATCGCGACAAAATCAGGTTAGTTGTAAGAACAAGTTGGACAAAACTTTTTCGTCGCCACAAAGTCTTGTCCTCTAAATAATTTTTATTGTCAAGGCAAGCAAAAAAATATTTTTTTGGGCGAAAAACCTTTTTAGGTGACTAAAAAACCATTCTGGTGACAGAAAATATATTCGGATATAGCCCTAACAAATATTTTTCCACGAATTTTTTAGTGAAAATTACGTGAAAGATATAAATGCCCAAATAGAAGCTTTGCCACAGTCTCTGTGGGCGAACGGGCGGAATCATGTTATCTTTAATCTCTACTTTGGCACCTATCCTGACTATGCTGATCACGATCTAGGCTTTAATGTGGGAGAAGCCATGGTCGCTTGGGCAAGTTCTAGCGTTCAAGTAGATAATTTTTCCAACGAAAATTCGGTTACGTATAAGTTTCTCAGGACTTTCGTCATGGATTTGACTTGTCTTTCCCTCTGTTCCACAAAGAGCATCCTGTTCGGTCTATTCCCACGGTACTGTCTTTTTATTTATGCTTTCTTCAAATTATGTTTTATATCTTTAGCAGTTTGACACTTCGAGGCATTCGGATGACAAGTATCTGGCCAGTTTCAAAGGCAAAAGATATGTGTATGGGATTGGATCAGAGACTCGTTCCAAACTTCATCACCTTCACGACAACCAAACCATGGTAATTGCAACAACTTGTAGGCACAACAATGACTGGAAGAAGTTTGAAGATACTAGATGTGCTATGGACAACGATGACTATGAAAAGTATTAATTAGAAGTGTTCGTATCGCAGTATAAAGGAATTTTTTAGATGGGATTATATGGAGTTACTGAATAGCTCTACTTTTTGCCTGATACCTAGAGGAAGGAGACTAGGATCTTTTAGGTAGGTTGTTCGCCTACACGAATAACTTGTCCATACAGCTGCCCCTTGATTTAATGGCTCCCCAAAAGTTCGGTCCGATATTTTTTAGCCTGATTTTCGGTATTTGGTAATTTCTGATTCACCAGTCTGGTTTCGCCGATCATCTTTCAAACACTAAATGGTTTCGCTAAAAGAAAACCGCAACCCTCAATTTGACGATCTCCTTTTTCAAAAATAGGGAACCGTTTAATCAAGGGTGGCGAGTCTTGTTAGCGAAATCATTCAGTATAAAAAACGATCGGCAAAATCGGTATTCTTGCAATTTTTGAGACTAGACTGGCGAATCAAAACTAAAAAATAACTTCAAAAATCATGGTAAAAATATTGTCAGACCCTAGATGGAAACGAACTTTTTGGGAACTGTTAAATAAAGGGGCAGCTGTGTATATTTTTTGATCAATCTGAAGATTTTCAGATTCCTTGAAGCAGTTAGAGCAGGTTGCATTCCTGTTGTGCTCTCTGATGATTGGGTTCTTCCGTTCTCTGAAGTTGTGGATTGGTCCGAAGCTGTTGTGTTCGCTCACGAGAATACCGTGTTCTTTGTGCGATTTTCACAATTTCTGCTTTTTAAGCCTAGTATATTTTTTACAGTTGTCTGACTACCTACTCAACATCCCCAGCGATAAAGTGACCTTCATGAAAAACCAAGCAAAACTGCTCTATCACAAGTACTTCAGCAGTGTTGAAAAGATTGTTTTGTCAACGTTGCAGGTTAATTAAGGAAAATAATATTTCTCTAAAATGATTTTTTTTCAGATAGTTATCCAGCGAACTCAACTCCCCAAAGGTGTGGCCCACAAAAATTGGAATAGATTAGATGTGCCTCAGACTACCTCGGTCACATCCACTGGCTTTACAGTTGTACTCCAAAGCATTTTGCGAAATTCTTCTAGGTTGAACAGGATAATTGAGCTAGTTTCTAAACTAGAAGGAATTAAAAAGGTTTTTTTGTTATTTGTACACTGAATTAATACACTTCTCTTCAGGTAATAGTGATTTGGCCAAAAGCGAGAGGAGAAATCCCGGCAGAATTTCAATTTAAGGTCTTGACTGAAGTGGTCGTAGCTGATTTAGTCGTAAGTTTATTTTGGTTATTTATTTTTTATGCAATTTTTCGGGTAAATTACAGCCAGCAATTTTTCAGCGTTTCAGAATAAGGGCTATGAGTGAAAACACCCGTCAAAATATGTAAATGTCCCGTCAAATTACACTATTTTTTTAAATAATTTCTTACTGTTTTAATAGTTTCGTATTTTCACTCAATAAAGCTCAACGTTTCGATAAAAATCACCCTCAATAAAGTTTACTATCGTAGGACATTTTGAGTAAAACAAAGTTTGAATTTGTTGGGAGATTTATATATTTTGTGCGAAATTTGAATTTGACGAGGTGGGACATAAATTTGAATTTGACGAGGTGGGACATAAATTTGACGGGATATTTACATATTTTGAAAGGTGTTTTCAATTTGGGCCTTACAACAAGTAAACAACTCTCAGAATGAGTAAAAAAAATGGGAGAAATTTTAAAATTGGAGTAATCACAATTTGTTTTACTTTAAAATAATACAAAAAGAAAAAATCTCATTTTCCAACAGTACACCTTTTTGTTTTTCTTGTTTTTAAGAAAAGTAAACTTGTTTACACGAAGGTGTCAATATGGTTCACTCTTATTTCCGCCAAACTCATTTCCGCCAATTTTTTAAAAATGAACTCAAGTCAATTTTTTTATGTTTAAAAGTATCCCCAAACACCACATATTGTTCCGAAATCACCTAAGAAGCTGAAAAAAACAGTATTTTTAAGTTTTAGTCAATAAAAGTTTGAGTTTGAAGCACCTTGAATTTTCGACCATTTGACAGCTCTACCATGTTTTTGTCACTGGAGAAGAAGAAAGAAAAAAGAGCTTCTTTATGCATTTTCGATCATGAGTCTTGCTCAAATTCATGACACAGGTAATTCTGTACGCGTATCTCTAACCCTTCAAGGGTTAGGTATCCACTCCTCGTGGTCGATGCTAAATTTTACGGAATTTTTCTCAATGAGTAAACAAATTATGCTATCTTTATTACAAATTTGTGCCTTGAATGGTTTTTAAAGAGCAAAACATGGTATCACTTATCAACACCTTAGAAAATAAGGTAGTCCCTCTCTTCCTCCTGGATAAGTTAAGCACATCATGAAAATTTGGCAATAGAAAGCCCACTTTTAATCTTCACTGATGTACTCAGGGCACCGTTTAAAGCAAGATAGGGCTAAAGTACAGTATATGTCATAGCCGGAAATCTTCACAAGTCATGTTTTTTCAGTGTTTTAGCACCTAAAACATACAAAAAACACGTTTTCCGGCCCCGGACGGCTATTTTTTGAAAAAAAAATTTTTTTGACTAAAATGACCAAAATACCTATACCCCACCCCATGGTCCGTTAATTTTCATGTCACTTTGTTTGTGTTTTAATGATTTTTTAGTTTATCATGGCTCTGAATTTTTGCACAACACGATGCGAGAAGTATATATAAACACTTTTTGAATAAAAAAAATTGAATTTTCTCAAAAAAAAAATGCTACCCAACCCTTGGGGGTAGATGGTCTTTTTAGGGTATTTTGATCGAATTTTAGCCTTTTTCAAGCCAAATATGGGTGAAAATGATCGATTTTGAACAGGTTTTTACTTTCTGGGGCCTACCGCATAAATAAACTCTGGTATGCTTATGTTTTTATGCATCCAGAGTCATTTTCGAGTGATTTGTGTCTCAGGTATATGTGTGTGCGCATCTCAACCCCAAGCCCCGAAGGGGGCGCAGGGGGCTTGGTTGGTTAGAGATGCGCGCACAGACTTACCTGCGACATGATTCCGAGCAAGACTCATGATCATAAATGCATTTAGAGAGCCTTTTTGCCCAGCTCCAGCAAGAAAAATGTGGTAAATCACCAAAAAATGGGTGGGTATCATGGTTTTGGTCATTTTTACAAAAAAAAATTTTTTTTTTAAATGGCTTTCCGGGCCTTAAAAACGCGTTTTCTGTACGTTTTTAGTGCTAAAACGTTGAAAAAAATGGTTTGTGAAGATTTCCGGCTATGACATATACTGTACTCCTGCCCAAGATATTCAGGAAAAAAAAATTCAAATCTGGGATCTACCATCTCGGAGTGGGTACCTACCCACCTGGTTATTGAGATTACGTACACTCAAAACACCATTTTGGTCTTAACTAACCATTTTCAGCACGAAAATTTGAATCTAATAGTATAATGTGTTCAGCCTTTGAAGGTGATAAAAATTTGTGGACTAATTGAATTGTGTATCAAGAGTCGACTTTGTTTTTCTCTAACCCTAGTTGATCTAGTCAAACTCAGCAAGTGACGCAGATCGAAATAATTTAAGTATATGGGGAGACCCCCTATAGTATCTTTACGCATGGGCAGTATAACGAGCAATGAGGCCCAGCCGAGGTGTGATTATTGCTGGTTGAAAACTTTCACCAATTGCCCGCCTCGGTGTGCTGAAACATGCATGCTTTGGAATGCTTTTTGGAAACCCGCAAGGGGTTCATTTTAGAGCTGTGTAGGTTATCCACATTCTACTATTTGACCAGTCACTGTCAGCGTTTTGCTTTTCGTTTAAAAGTTTCTCGCTCAGTTAGTCGGGAATGGTGTTTTTAAAAAAAAAACTCGGTTAAAAGACGTGCTCATCGTGAAGAACTGCGTTAGAATCAACCTACATTCGTTCACGTGATAAATTTTTCGTGAAGTTTGCCTCGCCAAAGTTTGCTTGAACAGTTTTGAAAATAAACGTGATTCTCGGCAGAAAAAAAAACAGAAACCGTGACTGGACTAAAAATTTTTTTTTCAGATTGAATGAAACAAAAAATTGACTGTTTTCCAAATTGCCTTCGTTTTTTCGTTGTACAATGGAGTCCTGATTTGATAGGAACCTCGATTAAACATTCACCCACAAAAGTCAAATCTGCTTCTGGGTTCGAATGAAATCGATATACTTAACATTGATATAACAGGGTTTCAAAACGCAAATTTGTGTTCAGTTTAACTTAAACTGTTTAAGTCAAACAAAACGCCAAGGATTTCAAATCTTTTTTCCTTGTAAAAAAATTTTTCCTATTGAAGCTTTGGGAAATGCTGTTAACACTTTTCTCGGTTTTTCTGCGCTCTCACCAGAATCATTTCTGGACAAGGGAAAATATTAAAAATAACCAACAACATTAATCAAAAGAAAAAAACTAGTCAAATCAATGCTTTTTTGAATCTTTTTGATTTTGCGCAAAATTCTCTACTGAACAGATATTTGAGTTTTGAAACACTGTGGATATAACATAAAACTATAAATCCTAAAAATTAAAAAAAACTTGGCGGAAATAAGTTTGGCGGAAATAAGGGTGAACCGTCAAAATGAAGGAATCAGGAACGCGAATTCATGGATAATTTATTAGAATTTTTTTTTCATGACACTACTAAATTTGAAAACAGGAGTTGCTGACCAATTTTTTATAGGATCAAAGTGAGCTGCTGAAGCTTGACTTAAACAGTGTTGAGGGCGACCAGGTGATTTTCATCGATGAAAGGGTCTCTCCTAGTGTTAAAGAGCTGACGATTCTGTTAAAAATGGCTCTTTGGAATCCGTCATCCTTGCTTTCCTTCTACGTCAACCATTACGCACAGGTTGAATTGTGGTTTTTGTTTTTTCGGCAATTTCTAATGGCTTTTTATTTTTAGGTGGAAGAGAAAAGTTGGGTACTAACGAAACCATTGGAGTGGGAATATTCCTTTGGGTTGCTTCACTTCGCAGCAGTTCAAAAACAATTTTTGAAAGAATATCAAAAGCGACACCTGGAAAAAAGTTTCATGTATGACTGGTTCATGCCCCAATGCCATGTTGTGCTCTTCAATATTTTGATGGCAGATTTGACTCTAAAATCTCCTCTTTGGGTAGACAGCGGTCGAGCAATGGAAGAAGCCTGGATGGCCAACAGAAATCAGACTACTTGTTTTAATAAGGTTCAATGGATTTTTGTAAGAAATAAATTGATTAAACAGAGAAATTCGAAATCCCGCACCAATTTTATTTCCAAATTAGGTCATTTCAAAACAAACAGTCACTGAATGGTTATTGGTAATGCCTCGTTCACAATGGCGAGAAATCCTCAGTCCTCAAATTCAACCTCAATCCTCCAATGTGAATGAGGCATAAACGCAAGAAAAATTTTGAAATTTTTTACGGCAGTCAGTTTATCTACATCGTTTTCAATAGGGGAAGTTGTCTATTATTGTCTATGGTTCGGCGACGATGGCCATGTGGCGCCCAAAGATTAAACAAAATCCAACTAATAAACCCCCTCCCCCTCATAAATTGCGCCCCTGAGTAGCTTTTGGACTAGAGCTACGAACTGCAGTGGTACCGACTTTGAAAAGTATATCCTAGTAGATAATTTTGTAAAAATTCTAGTTTTTCAGATAGTCAACCGATTGTACAGTGCACAAATTCCTTTGCTTACCTCAACTCTTCGCCAGACTCTAGATTAAATATTTGTGTTATAATTAAAGGGTGTTTAAAATTTTTCTGACACTTTTAAGCGGTCATAACTTTTTTTAAAGGCCGTTTTTGAATTTCTGTGAACGCATTACCCATCCAAAGTTCACCTACAGACCAGGAGCAAAACAAAAAGGGGGTGTTCCAAGCGAAAATCGTGGTTTTGACCTTATATACCGAAAAAATTGTCATCAAAAACTGAGTCGGTCTGCGTTCACAGAAATTCAAGAAACGGCCTTTAAAAAAAGTTATGACCGCTTAAAAGTGTCAGCAAAATTTGAAACACCCTGTACTATCACGGGTGTTTTGCTCTTAATAAATTGTTATCACTTTTAATAAATAAAACTTTAACGTCATTTTTTATTATTTGTTATTGTTGTAAACACAGATACCCTTAGTCAGTGCTTATCATGGCGGCCTAACTTTTATTCTTTCAGATAAAATGCCTGCCGTGCCTCGTGTGGATCGCCTGAAAACAATCTATTCTGCAGCCAGACATTTGAACTTCGCGTTTAGGATGACCGGTTTTCCAGAAGCTCCTTTCCAGAATGGAACAGCCGACTATCGCCCGCAGCTGCATCGTCTAACCTTCAGGTTCTGCAAGCAAAGCGAAAATGCGGTTGGAATGCGCAACTACATTTCCTCTTCTTTGATTAAGTTCGGAACCGAGAATCCAAGCTGTGCTGTCTATGTTACTCCCGGAAGGAATTGTACCCCATCTTTACGCGCTGAATATTCCAATGGAAGAATGGCTTATGTGAACACGTCAGGAATGAGGTTAGATTTAATAATTTTTTTTGATTTTCACAATTTTTTAAAATTTTTAGTTTGGAAGAAGTGAGTCTTTATGTGAACTATATGCGAACTCGAAGTGGCCAGGCAATTGTGAAATTCGAAGCAGCTCAGACCGCCGAGTGCAGTTCAATTCAAGTTGGCTTTTGTAGAACTCTAGCCTTTGTTATTTGACATCTTTATTGCTGATTTCAGGGCCAATGGACACCTATAATGCATAGAGACTCGAGACAGAACATTGCTCAATTGCCTGATCCCAAATTCAACGTTCCTCGGAATGTGCTTAAGCGAGCTCAGGAAATTATTGAACTGGGAGAAAACATCATGGTAGAATCCAAATGATGTCTATATTGTGGCTAGAAAGATTGTACTTGTGTGCATTATGTTCTCGTTGTTGCTGATTAAAGAAGGACTAGTTTGTGCATTTCCCCTCGTTGGTTTTTCTGTTTCCATATATAGTCTGTTAGTGTCACTGCTATTTGAGTGTACATAATAGACATCCCCTACGATATAGTCGATATGGCAAGCGGACATTTCCGGATAAAAGTCGCAAATGTTGCGCGGAGAAAAGTTTTGTTAGCCCACTTTTTGATGACGCATCGAGCTGATTTTTTTCAAGACCACTTGCTCTTGGTAATGTTTACTGGTCCTGAAAAAATCAGCTCGATGCGTCATCAAAAGTGGACTAACAAAACTTTTTTTCCGCGTGACATTTACGACTTTTTCTGGAAATATGCGCTTGCCAGTCGCTGTAGTTATTCAAGGAAATAAACAAAATTTATTTTGGCACATATTTTTGTACAAAGAA
This sequence comes from Ditylenchus weischeri, assembly GCA_029231635.1. Classification (NCBI taxonomy): domain Eukaryota; kingdom Metazoa; phylum Nematoda; class Chromadorea; order Rhabditida; family Anguinidae; genus Ditylenchus; species Ditylenchus weischeri. Next base: position 281,296 of record JAMRYI010000030.1, on the reverse strand, counting down.
GAAGTTTTGGACAATTGAATCAAAAGCTTGAACAAAAAGGTAATTAAAATGGTGTCTATCAACAACTAATATCAAAAAGAGCAGCTTTCTACTTCTTACGTTAAAAAAATCCTGTCTCTTCCTTATCATTGTAATTTTAAAGGTTTGAATGCGCGCGGGACCACATAGATTTTGGGTGATATTTAATTCTGCCCGCTAATTTCTTAAAAAATGTCCGCTAATTTTAGTTTCATTTTTCTCTACATTTTTGTGTCAATTTTTTAAAATTTTCAACATCATCGTGTAGCGCAAGATCTTAGCTTCCGAATGAGCTATCGAACTTTATTGAATGATTTCAGAAATGATAAGATTTAGGGGTTTGAAAAAAATAGGTGTTATTTCGTCTCAACCCCTAAATATCTAGATTTCTGAAATCATGCGATGAAGTTTGATATTTTGTTAGAAAGCTGAGATCTTGGGCTACACGATAATATTAAAAGTTTTACAAAGTTCAAAGAAAAATGTAAAGAAAAATGCAAATAAAAAATTAGCGGGAATTTTTAAGAAATTAGCGGGCATTTTTCAGAAATTAGCGGGAAAAATTAAATACCACCCATAGATTTTGTCAATAATGTCTTCGAATTATTTTTTTGTGCGCATTTTAAATTTCAAACGTTATGTTCTATTCGATATGAGTAACATTTCGACAGTGACAGTTGTGGAGCAGTGAATGTCGGATAACTTGTCCGATCTAGGAATATCAAGCGACGTTGGACTCGACTAGTAAATTGTTCCAAATTTTGAACAAATTTACAAATTTTTTTTCTAAGCAATACAGTCTAGTCTCGTTTATCCGTCACCCCCTCACGTTCGTTCCCACCTAGGGTCCGACACTTTTTTTAAGTCAATTTTTAAAATGTTTTTCCAGTTGTCTTTGGTTGTTTTAGTCCGAAATATCGCAAGGATTATGATTTTGCCGATCGTTTTTCTCAAATCTTTTTACGTTGTCATAAAGACCCACGGCTCTCGGTTATCTGACACCTGATTTTTAAAAAGAGGTGTCGGATAAATGGCAACGTAAAAGGATTTGGGAAAAACGATTGGCAAAATAGAAATCCTTGCGATATTTCGGACTAAAACAACCAAAGACAACTGGAAAACATTTTAAAAATTGGCTTGAAAAAAGTGTCGGACCCTAGGTGGGAACGAACTTGAGGGGGTGTCGGATAAACGAGACTAGACTGTATATGCAAACGATAAAATAATGTATGTGGTCCTGCGCGCATTCAAACCTTTGAAATTGCCGTGATAAGGAAGATACAGGGTTCTTTAAGCAATCAAAGGTTCAGTAGACTCACTGAAAATGTGTGTTGCAATTATGGGATTCCAGCTATTTCAGCGAGGTTTGTTAGAAAAGCAAAAGAGTCAACCAATACCTTACTCTGATCTACTCTTTTTCTGCAAATAGTCCAAGGAAAATGCTTGGATTTTGAAGTGATCACACAGTTGACGGACCTAAATTTTTTAAAAATTATAGCTTAAAAATTTATTCTTTAACTAACTCACCACACAAACACCATAATGCACATGCCAAAGAGTAAACCCAACACCTAGTAATCTAATCATCAGCAATTCTGCCCATCCAAACACGCCCAGAATAGAAAGTGCAGCTGCTGTACAATATACAAACAGCTGTTTATTGAACACTTGAGCTCTTGTGGAAGACATTTGTGAGATAATCAAGTGGACCTAACAAAATTTACACTTTGATTAGGAATTTTTTTATGTAGAGCTTATTTACAGCAATATTTGCAAATACAACGCCCATAGTCCACAAAAAAGTTCTTGGATCCTGGTCGATGACCTTGCTCGGGGAGTAAACGGCCCAGACAACAGAGACTGTAAAGAGCACTGATGGCGCAATCATTGGCACCAGGAACTCGTAGAATGATTTCTAAAAATTGGTCGTTTTTTTTCCAATAACCCTAAGTTCGACGAAAGTAGAATAGCACCTGTTTTCCCGTTTTGTCAACAAAGTAGGAGATGTACAGGTTGTAGCCGGACATTAAAAATGACAGAACCACACAGACTAAAAAAAAATTTAAGTTAGCTAGATGAATCTTTAGTTGTTTATAGGTGCTTACGATAGAATCCCAGTTCAGAAACATTAGCGAAATTGACACTTTCGAAAACAAAGAATTGGTATGCCCTGTGTCCAAAAAAGTAGGCCAGCAGGTACAGGAAGGAAAGTCCCTGTAGAATTGTAAAAGTATTAATCTAGTTTTCTTTAAACGACCATTGCCGTCTACGGCAACGAGTTTCGTATGTTTGAATTGGCCGGTCACAGAAAAAGTTTTCCCGCGCCAAAATTTGCCCGGTCCAAAATTTGCCTGGGCTTTAAAAGCGGTCAAAATTTGCCCGGAACTAAATTTTTTTGGTTTATGTAAAATTTCCCGAATGCCTACTCCAAAGTCTGAAACAACTGTACTATTCAACCCAAAATCGTGTGCTGAAAACGGTTTATGTTAAGACCAAAACATTGTTACAGCTTTTTCACTCCCAAAATGCACGATTTTTTTATCATCCCTTTTATCACTTTATAGTTCAAAAAAAATTCATGCATTTTTGGAGTAAAAAATATGTCCCCCGCCAATTCAAACATACGAAACTCGTTGCCGTAGACAGCAATGGTCCTTTAAACCAACAAAAAACATACGTATTGACTTAAATCATAAGCCCAAGAGAGGTACAAAATACCAGTGTTGTATTTTTCCCAATGAGTAACAACAAAGACGAGTTGAACAGCTATGAGCACACCCAGAAGTCGCACGGGACTAATGCTAAAACAACGCAAGCTTAACCAAATAGATTTAAGAATAAAAAACTGAGTAATTTGCCTGTAAATCCCTAAGCCCCAAATGGAAAAGAAGGTGACCGTGAAAGGGACTGTTGCCCAAGAGTCCAGGCCGTGATCGACTAAAATTTGAATTTGCAGTTCAATTGTATGTTAATTTGAAAAAAAAAGAAAAAACTTACACAATTCACCAGTTGGACCTGATGCTCCTACTCTCCTGGCTTGTTTTCCGTCAGTTCCGTCTGAATACACAATACGGTTCACCCTATTTCTCGGGCTTAAAATAAGGAAATAGCATGCCTAATAGATGACCCGTGAAAGTACACACGGCACACAACAACCAAAGCCAATCCGGCAAATTTTTTTCAGGAGGGCTGTCGGGAGAGTTAGCAGTCAAGTCGTGATCTAGGAAGGCGACCAAGAAATAACAGCCCATCACGAGTGATGCACCTGCGAGAGTCAGTACATTCGGGGCCAGCCATTTTGGATAAAACTGAAAATTTTGTATGAATATATTTATTGAATGTATCTCAACGCACTCACGTTGACAAACCAATTCCAAAATGGATGGGAAATGTAGACAGCTATTGGACTGTTGTCAATGCAACAATACTGAAAAAACATGTAAATTATGAAAAAATTACTTTGAAAAAGACAAACTTTGTAATTATCAAAGCCTCGAAGATGTTCTTGCTTCAAATACTTTTTGCTGAATACCCGTTCTGCAAGTTCACCCATGACTGTAGTTTGCGACTTTGTTTCAGGTTTTTCAACAGAGTATTCCAATTTACCAGTATTATGGACTGAGTTATGTACACCTGAGATGGATTGAATTAGAGATGGAGGATGGCCTATTCCGGGACGGGACGGGACAAAATTTTTAGCAAAATTTTTCGGGACGGGACACCGGGACGGGACAACCTACAAATCTGTTCCGGGACGGGAATCCGGGACCAAGTGAAATTCCGGGACGGGGGACTGGTTTTTCCGGTCGGGACGCAAAAGCTCGAATTTGACATACCAGTTAATGAAATGACAATGAGAAATTCCTCGGAAGGGAATGTTGTTGATACGGAAGGGTTTTCACGGTCGAGAAATGAATTTGATACACTCGTTTATTCTCATATAACAAGTACAAGAAAAGGGTACTAGATCAACACTTTGTTCAAGAACATCAACAGATAGAGTTTTTAGATAACATAATTCTAGCGCCAGTTCCGGGACACATTTTAAAAATCCGGGACGGGACAATAAATATGGAAACCGAAAAATTTTCCCGGGACGGGACACCGGGACGGGACAAGGGTCAAATTTTTTTCGGTCGGGATACCGGGACGGGACAATCGCATGAAACTCCACCGGTCGGGACGGGAATGTCCCGTCCCGTCCCGTCCCGCCTCCATCTCTAGATTGAATAATCAAGCAATATTTATATAAATTCACATCAAAAAATTTATTTTTAAAAAATATTTATGGAAAAAATTTATTATCTTAAAGAAATACAGAGCTTTTTTTGCAGCTAAATTACTTTTTATTGGAGAAAATAATTTTTTTCAGCGAATTCCTTTCAAAGTATGAAGAAAAAAAAAACTTTTTGATGCAAAATAAATGAAAAAGCTTTATGCAGGTAAAACTGGGCGGAAATTAAAATTTTAGAAAAAATGACTTTTGCTCAAGATAATGACATTTTTGGGGATTTTGACGAAATAATATATTTTATCCTGTCATTGTTGCTCTTTTGCTGCCGAAAAATAAGATTTTGAGTCCCGTGATAAGAAAAAATGTTATTAGTGAAGACGTTTACGTGCCCTTACTAAAAAGGACATTTTTACCAATTTTTATGAAAAGATGTCCTTTTATCCAGTGCTTATTGCCATTTTGAAGCAAAAACAGTTGGAAGTCTCGAAAAAAGACAAATTTTTCCAAAAAAACCATTTCTATCCCCGAGGTAATTTTTTTTTATATAAAAAATGCAAAGTGTTGACAGGAATTCGGTGAAGGAACCCAACAAAGTTTTATTTTACAAATCACAATGCCATACAGCATTTTGAGACTCATTTTAATCTCCAAAATTGCTTTTTGCTCACCCAAATGAACTTTTAATCTTGAAATGTAATGTTTTTTGGTGTTTAAAATCAATGGGACGAAATAAAACGGAAGTTCTAGAGTTATTTCTTATTTCCTTGTTGGCTGCTTGTGACAGCAGCGTCAATCGAATTCTATACCCCCGCTGCACTAGTGTGTCAATAGTGAGTGTCTGTCTTTTTCACGGCCAAAAAATTAAAAGAGACGCGAAAAAAGAAAAGAAGTGTAATTGGCCTTTTCACGCACTTAAGCGCCAAAAAGTGTAATCGAAATTTTAGTCATACATAATATTTTTAGCTGTATTATTCTAATTTTGTAATGGATAGCAAATGAGAGTGTGTTTTAACAAAAAAATATTGGTATTTATCTTATAAATCTGCAAAATTAGATCTTGATAAACGTATGAGTGTGTTTTCTTCTTTTTTTAACAGCAACAAATACTTTATTTGTTTTAAGTATACAAAGCAGGAATAAACATCAAATTTTTTTTTACTCACATTTGAATGGAATCCTATGATAGTTGTATCGCACGAAACTAATAAAATGAAAATTTTTAGGATTAACTTTTTGTCGGTCTTCGAAAAACTCTGAATTCTTTTTGCATTTGTGCGTTTTTATATATATTTGAAAAAAAATTTCATTTTACCCAATGCTTATTGTTATTTTGAAACAAAAAAGGATGTTGACGTAAAACTTCAAACAAAAAAAAGATTTAGGGTTTACCAAAAAGTACAAATCTTTTTTTCAGATTAAAGTACGTAGCACTGGGCAAAGTTATGGAATAGAAAGTTATGTGGCCCTATATTTTAATAAATCGATGAAAATTATCTCTGCGCATTTGATCACTCACTCTGCCCTGATCCAGACTTACAAGTTGTTAGACGAAAGACTTAAAATGATACATAATTTTACGGTTAATCAATAAGTCTATAAGTCTATAATAAGTTTACAATAAAGAAAATCCGAAATAATACACTTAAAATTTTTCTGCATTAGCTAATTTTTTTATTAAAAATTAGCGCTCTATGCATGAATTATACAGTCTAGACTGACATCATGACTCTCTACAGGCACTTCATCCACCATTTGATCTAGCAAAGCCAAACCAACTCTCTTGGGCAGCCTACCATATTTAGTCTCGTAGTTATGCAGAAACCGGTCATAGAAGCCTAAAGCATGCAAACAATTAAATTTGAAAAAAATTTCAAAAATAAGTATAAATTACTTTTTCCATGGCCCAGTCTGTGTCCACTTGACGAAAATGCAACTCCAGGCATGACGATCACATCCAGCTGACCATTCTCCATTTGCTCCAGTGAATTGGTCACTAGGTCCAGAGAATGTTGACGGATTCCCCAAAGAGTGCTCTCCAACTGATTGTATTCATCCAGCGAGTTCAGCTGAAGCATATCCATGTTCCTATCACCTTTCTTGAATCTGTAAGAATATATAAAAATGGTCAGCTATTCAGACAACTTGCCTTGGAATAAAGACATTTTTGTTGGCCAGAAGACAGTGTTTGATAAGTCCATCAGTGATGATCTCCCCTTTGGTGCTGCAATACAACGAGATGCTTTTAGCGTTTTTAAACCAATCTTTCTTGAGCACCTGTAATCATCAAAGTGAGTTATGCAAGCTACTCAACACATTTTTGTGCAGAATTAAGAGTTCGATTAGGAACATCAATATCAAAATTTCAAATTTCTTCAAAAAAATGACCAAAAACGGTTTTGGCGGACCTAAATTTTTTAAAAATTATATCTTAAAAATTTATTCTTTAACTAACTCACCACAAACACCATAATTCATTTTGGCGAGTTAATCGTTTGGCGAGTTAACTGTTTGGTCAGTTTCATTTTGGCGAGTTAATCGTTTGGCGAGTTAACTGTTTGGTCAGTTTCATTTTGGCGAGTTAATCGTTTGGCGAGTTAACTGTTTGGTCAGTTTCATTTTGGCGAGTTAATCGTTTGGCGAGTTAACTGTTTGGTCAGTTTCATTTTGGCGAGTTAATCGTTTGGCGAGTTAACTGTTTGGTCAGTTTCATTTTGGCGAGTTAATCGTTTGGCGAGTTAACTGTTTGGTCAGTTTCATTTTGGCGAGTTAATCGTTTGGCGAGTTAACTGTTTGGTCAGTTTCATTTTGGCGAGTTAATCGTTTGGCGAGTTAACTGTTTGGTCAGTTTCATTTTGGCGAGTTAATCGTTTGGCGAGTTAACTGTTTGGTCAGTTTCATTTTGGCGAGTTAATCGTTTGGCGAGTTAACTGTTTGGTCAGTTTCATTTTGGCGAGTTAATCGTTTGGCGAGTTAACTGTTTGGTCAGTTTCATTTGGCGAGTTAATCGTTTGGCGAGTTAACTGTTTGGTCAGTTTCATTTTGGCGAGTTAATCGTTTGGCGAGTTAACTGTTTGGTCAGTTTCATTTTGGCGAGTTAATCGTTTGGCGAGTTAACTGTTTGGTCAGTTTCATTTTGGCGAGTTAATCGTTTGGTGAGTCAATTTTTTGACGACGGATAACCCCACCGAAATTATGATATTAATGTTCCTAATCCGACATTCAGTCCTGCACAAGTTTTCTTTGCATCGCAGCACCAGGTTGTCAACAAAATATACCGTAAATGCTCTAATTATCCGCCACCCTAATTTCAAGTGGTCTGAAATTCCTGTTTTCATTTACTGTTTGAGGCCTACAAAAAGTGCCTTTGAGGGATTTTAAAAATCTAACAGGCACTTTTTAAATAGCTCAAACACTAAATGAAAACAGAAATCTCAGACCACTTGAAGTTTAAAAAAATCGCAGGGCTGTAATTATCCGCCATGGCGTATAAATAGAGCATTTACGTTAGCTCTAAAACGACATTTAAAAAACACGAAATTTTCAATTGCCTGTTTAAATCAAAGCCCATGCCTCAGTCGATCCATAAGCGTTTGACACGACTAGAATTAGAAATAATTTCTAGTCGAAATTTTAGCGGATAACGAGCATGGTACCAGAATCCTTGATACTTTTTGTTGTGTGCCCGTTTAAATCTATTATTGTCTTGACACGACTGCGATTCGTTGTCAAGACCATTGTGCTCTCGTTTGTGAGAGATTCAGTAATCGTTGTGTCGTCCGAATAAAGCTGCCGTTTATTCCGCTCTCTCTCCGCTTTCTCTATCTGCTATCAAGATACAACATTGGCGCAGTCGCTATGGATACCAATGAACTCAAAGCTATGGTGGCTCAGCAAGCGACAGCAATGGCTCAGCAACAAGAATCAATCAATCAGCTTGTGGCTCTTCTTCAGCAAAATGGTGGTGGTGGAAATCTTCAGAATGCTCCAGCTACTATCTCTTCGTTGCCTCAACTTCCCGACATGGAGTCCTTCTCTGCTGATGACTCCGATCCGATCAAATTCGAAAATTAAAATTCTCTCTGGACTGCACTGAAATGGTGGATTCTGCGAAGGTCAAACTGCAATCCTCCGAAGCTTATGCTGAATACCGAAGAGCTGCTTGCCCGGATGTGGTTGACTTCAATCTAGAAGAAACAGTGAACAAAATGGTCGAGTCTGGACTGGTGTAGGTAAACATCTTTGACCGTGTTTAAATCTATTACTGTCTTGACAAGACTGCGATTCGTTGTCAAGACCATTGTGCTCTCGTTTGTGAGAGATTCAGTAATCGTTGTGTCGTCCGAATAAAGCTGCCGTTTATTCCGCTCTCTCTCCGCTTTCTCTATCTGCTATCAAGATACAACACTTTTTGGGCTGGATTGGCAAAAAAACAACTGGTAAACATTTTCAAAAGTCGAGGTAAAAAAGCGTTGGATCCTAGGCGGAAACGAACTTGAGTGATGTCTTATACGCACTGTGCCATGTATGAAAATACAGCACATTCACGTCAAATTTCCGTTTTTTAGAGTACAGTCGAGTCTAGAGTCGCCCCTAAAGTTCGTTCCCGCCTAGGGTCCGACACTTTTTTTAGCTATATTTTCGAAGTCTTTTGCCAGATGTGATTCGACAGTCTAATCAGAAAAATCGTACAGATTCTGATTTTACCAGTCGTTTTTTCGAATAGCAAAATTTTTGGCGTAAATACCCGCGGGTCTCGATAAGCCGTCACCCCTTTTTGAAAATTGGGTGACGGCTTATCAAGACCCGCGGGTCTTCACGGCAAAATTTCGCTATTCGTAAAACGACTAAATCAGAATCTGTACATTTTTCGAACATCACATCTATAATATCTAATTAGCGCCCCGGGGCGCTTATTTTCAACCCTCCGAAAATCGGGAAAATTTTGGGTCGATCTCAAGATTTTTGGGGACACAACTAAAATCTAAAAAGCGGAATCGGTAGAGCTCGTGGGAGTTAAGAAAATGCAAAAAACAGCTGCCCCGAGATACAGACCCCCAAAGTAGAGAGGGGGCGCTTATTAGAGATAATACGGTAGCTAAACAAAGTGTCGGACCCTAGGCGGGAACGAACTTTTGGGGGTGACGGTTTATCAAGACTCGACTGTATTCGTATTTGACTTGTAATCAAATATATAATTCGTTTTTGGAAAAAATGCGGCATCAACATAATCAATATGTGCTCATTTAAAAGCTAAGCTAGAGTGTAATTAGAGTTAAAAGTGATTAAGACTATTTTTTGATTTCCAAAAGTTAGGAGTTACCTTGTTGTAGACCAGTTGGCTTTCCAGTTGAACCTGTTGTTCAGCGATCGATTCCAACAGCTTGGCTATTTTTTTTCTTAACACTTTCTTTGCTATGGCGACTTCTTCGTGCATTACACAATTTAATAAAATAAAATTTATTTAGCAAAATAAATTTCAAAATGAAATTATACAAACATTGATAGAAATTGTGAAATAATTTCCATGCTCTTTAACAACAGTTAAAGTACATACCAAAATGACGAAACTTTTCATCGGCGTTTTTTCTTTTCTTTTTGTGTTGTATAGTCACGTTGCAGCCATAAATATTTTGGATGCTTTCGTCCTTTTATCTATTGATTGGAGTGGAGAGTGTCCGCCGCAGGGTTCAAGTCTGTAGACATGACACAATTTTTTATTGATAGTTATGTGTGTCTAGCAGTTGTAGACTGATAACACAAAATAATTATGCAAAACTGACGATATACGAATTTAATGTAAGACTAAATAACCGCATTTTCGAAGGAAAACCACCCCCTCCACTTTGAGCGTCTGTATCTTCACGCCACTGGTAGACAGTATATATTTTACCCAGCTGTTTATTGAGTTTCCTTAGCTACTACGAGCTCTAACAATTTCGCCTCTTTCGTTCTCATTTTCCACTCAAAAATCTCGAAATCGACCTGAAATTTATCCGATTTTTTTTATAAGGGTTGAAAAATAAACCTACTGGTGATTTAATTATTTTTTCTAATACAGTCAAACCTCGGTTATCCGGCACCTTAAATATACTTCATTTGGCTGAGATTGGCTTATTCTCTGTCAGCTGACACTCCAGTTATCCGGCACCTCGTTTATCCGGCACCCTGAGGCCGGTCCCCAGGGGTGCTGGATAACCGAGGTTTGACTGTAGGGTTATTTTTCAATCGCCCAAAAATCTGAAAAATTTTGGGTCGGTCTCGAGATTTTCAGGTGAAAATCCAAAATGGAAAAAAGCGGAATCGGTAGGGCTCTTGGGAATTAAAAAAAAAAGCAAAAAACCGCTTCGCAAAATACTTACTCTGCCCTGAGATACAGACTCTCAAAGTAGGAGGTGCCGGGTTATTGGAGACTTTCGGCCTATTAGACGAAATATGGTAAGCATATTTAACAATTTGCCATATCATTGCCAAAATATAACTAAGATTCTTGGTACTTATGCACTTGGGGGTTTGAATTTTTCCCAAGTGCATAAGTGCCGGATTCTTAGCATACATTTTGATATGTAACATAGTTATGATACATCATTAAAATAAAGGTTAAAACAGGGTTTCGATCTGTACTTATTAATTATTAGGTCATTTGACAAGTATCAAAACAAAAGTTCAAATCCTTCTTTCTCAGCGCTTCTTTCTCATACTTGATCTTTTTTAAATTTTGAAGCTTCGAAAACAACTTTATTCTACATTCAACACCATCATTCAACAAAATAATCGTCATTTGCATCAATAATCTTTTCCTATATTTCCGGCAGTTAAAATAAAAAAAAGGTTTGGAATCAAAGAATGCTTGCAGATCCGTCTTCACTACATTCTCACCAATGTAGCGCTTGTCTCGCAAATGGTGTTCCATTGATCGAAAGAGGTGAAAGTCCGATGGGGCTTTGTCAGGTGAATATGGAGCATGCGGCAGAATTTCACATCCCAGTTCAGCAATCTTGTCTTTTGTCAATCGAACAGTGTGAGGCGTTATCATGCAGCAAAATGATGTCTTTCTTTCTTGGTCGCTTCCACACCAATGCTTGCGCTAAATGATCCAGCTGTTTGCAGTAAACTTGCAGTAGCGGGAAGCAGTGTTGTTAATTCCTCCGGAGTTTTCCAACGGAGATACTCCTTCTCCGGAGAAAGGAGGAAAGGAGAACGATTTTCAGGGTTTTCCTCCGGAGGAAAATCACCGGAGGATATCTCCGAAATTTTCCTCCGGAGGAGGCGGAGGAACATTTGCAGAGGCAATATGAATGCAAAAGGGGCGCGTAATTGGACGACAGATGGTCTGAAAGAAAATTGCTTCTCAAACCATCTCTTGTCTCAAGATTAAAATCGACTCGGCAAATGCCCGCCATTTTTGCCTTCCTCCTCAAATCTTACAGCCCCACCTTCCTCCACTAACCTTATCCCAACTGTCACCCCATATCCTTTAGCCACACATCTTGTCGTTTCAGAGCTATGGAAGGTTCTCCCAAGATGCAGAAAACTCCTGGCTAAGAGTCTACTCCACACAATGAGGCTACTCCGAGCAAAGCGTCTACTCCAGGCAAAGAGTCATTGCTCTCTTTCAATAAGGAATTTATCGAATGTTGATACCCTCTGTTTGCTGATATTGCTGCGTGACGCTTAAATATTACGCCGGTTGTCGTTCAAATAAACTCATTTACTCATTTAATTGTATGCTTGAATACTTCTCGAACAAACAGAGATTCCCTCCAGAGGAAAATCTCCGGAGAAAACGCCTTCTCCGGAGGACGATTTTAGCAACTTTCCTCCGGAGAAATCAAAAAACACGTTTACGACAATAAATAATGATTTTCGAAACCGCGGGAAATTTTTTTACTGTAAAAACTAAAAAATGACCGTTTCATATTTATAACGCCATTTATAAAGCCATCGCAACAGTGGAGGAGCTAAAGAGTGCTATTCTTGGTGCGTGGTTCGGTATCGAGTTTGCGATGTTAGAAAAGCTGGCCGAAAGCATGAAGAATCGAATTTTTCAAGTAATTTAGCGTTCTGGACATGTTACAGATTATTGAGATGTCATCCTGTTTTGTTGCTTTTTGTCTGTTATGAAATAATCAAATGCTTTTAACAAAATAACAAAATGTATATTATATGAAAAATCCAAATACACAGTTTTATAGCACAACTCTTCCTCTTTCAAATTATATAAAAAACTTGCCTGGATAATTTTAAATAAATCATCATTTAGCTTCCAACACATGTGAGGTCATTTTGAGAAGTTGCAAGCGTTTTTATCACTTTCAGTGGAACAAAACTTTTGCCTTATCAAAAGTTTAATTCTGGGTGAAACGCTTCAGCAACATCTTAGCCTCACATTGTAGTGCAGCTCAAGTGCTACAAAACCTATGTTACAGATTTGTTTTATGTTACAGAGATACCGAACCTATGTTACAGAGATACGGACTTTTCAAAATAATCAATTTCTTGAAAAATGACGAAAATCCAAGTTTTTTCGGATTTTCGTCATTTTTCAAGAAATTGATTATTTTGAAAAGTCCGTATCTCAACACTCGGATATTTAAAAACTTTCAAGACTTTCAAGATTTTCGATAATTCCCAAAGTCAAGACCCTGACCATACATTGGATGGATATTTGATACCCGGTTTTTTAACTTTCCGTTACCAAAAATGCTGGGGAACACATCTTGTACTCCCGCAGTTAAAAATTGGAAGAATAAAAAAATGGTTTTTGGATACTCTTCGTGGGTTCGTTTGTCCCGGATTTTTTTTACACCAGTTACAACAGCGATCCGATGAAATATTAAAAAGAAATGGAAAATACTTTTTCTGGCTCGTTTGTTGGCGGAACCTAGTAAGGTATTGTATCTACAGGGTGGGCCATCCTTCCTGCCCCTTTTGTTTCGGCCGTAACTTTTTTATTTTTGGTTTGTTGGTTGAGATCTTTGTTGCATTAGAAAGAGGAAGCTTTAGGCTTTTGTTTGGTACCAAATTTATTTCAAGTTCATTGAAAAAAATTTTGCGCTTTGACTGTTAAACATTTGGTTTATTTCAGGCTCCAAATGGTGGAATTTTCGATCTCTCAAAAAGTGTGGACTGTCATTTGGTTTGGAAAGCATGGCTCGCCGAAGAAGGTTCAAGTCGAATACCGCAAGAAGTTTGGGCGATCACTTCTTGCTCAGTCAATTCAGTTCGGATCCACCTGAAACAAACCTTGGCATTGTCTTTTTCTTTTTGTTCACACTGCCAGTCTCGAAGATCCTCTGCCACCATCGCTTGATTGATCTCTTATCTGGCGCTGTTGCATTCCTCCCGAACTTCTTGCGGTATTCGACTTGAACCTTCTTCGGCGAGCCATGCTTTCCAAACCAAATGACAGTCCACACTTTTTGAGAGATCGAAAATTCCACCATTTGGAGCCTGAAATAAACCAAATGTTTAACAGTCAAAGCGCAACATTTTTTTCAATGAACTTGAAATAAATTTGGTACCAAACAAAAGCCTAAAGCTTCCTCTTTCTAATGCAACAAAGATCTCAACCAACAAACCAAAAATAAAAAAGTTACGGCCGAAACAAAAGGGGCAGGAAGGATGGCCCACCCTGTAGTAAAGAATCTAGTAAAATACTATTACGTCTCAATTTTCTTGCTTTTTCTTTTCAACAAATTTTTTGTAAAACTAATTAGGTAAAGTATTGGTGACTGCTACACTGGACGCAAATATGGTTGATCGATTTGTGGTCGACCACTTGTGATGCTTAAGTCGGCCAAGAAGTAGTTGTTGCACACCACTTTGGATGGTTTTGTTAAAGAAAAGGTAGACAATAGATGTGAATCCTTAAAGCTTGAGTTATTTCATCTCCTTAGACATCCAAGCTTATTTACCTGAATTCATTTGCACTGCGATAGTTGCAAATTTAGCTAGTTCTTTTGGGACGGGAACAAAGCTAAAAAAGCCTTTTTCATATTTTAAAAAGGCGGTTAAATTGCAAAACTAACATTCCAATGGCATATGGTATGATCACTATGTACAACGAAAAGCATATGTAAAAAGACTGTAGCATTACCTGAAACAGATCCTTGTTTAGTAAAAAAAGACTGATTAAGTGAGATTATAGAGCCATCAAATTATACCACGGGTTACAATCTTCTGTCAAAGTCGCTTTTTAATAGTTAAGGAAGCTCAAAAAATTTATTTGTTTTTTCTTTTCGATACAGTAAACCCGCGATTTAACGGCCCCCCTAGGGACCGACCCTGAATGACCGTTAAATCGGTGGGTCAAATTACCCTTAACCCACTTTTTTGATTGTTTTATCGAACTTGAGTAGAAGTATGAATCACAATCTAACCGAAAATGCATTTGTGATGACTTATTGAGTATTGCTCAATGTTTACATATTCGAATTCCTCGGCTTCACTGTCACTCAACTTTTGAAGCCATGGCTTCAAATTCGGCTGATTTCTCAGCGTTTGGATTATTTTGACAAAAAGTACCAATTTATTTATGTTTAAAATGCAATACACCTCAAAACAGAATTTTCTAAGCGATTTTGGCTGATCTTGCTTCAAAGTGATGATTTTAGACGGTTCACCGAGGTAGGCCTAAATGAAGTATCAAAAACAATAAAAAAATAATGAAAATATTCGCTTAAAATCTAGGGGGGTCGTTAAATCGAGGGCATATTTTCACAGTCGGGACCGGTCGTAGGGGGACCGTTAAATCGAGGGTATAACTCCTTATGATTTAGTCAAATCCAACCAAATTAGCAAACTTTCCAACAAGCTGTCAAATTTTATTGAATGAATTTAAAAATGTAGAAATGTAATTTAGGGGTACGAAAAAAAGAAAAATAAAAATTATTGGCGCCACTTGGATATAAGCCCCTCCCCCCTCCCCCAAGTGTTTCAAAACACCCTATATCGAATCAAAATCACCTCAGGAGCTAAAAAAAGCACTTTTTTGAGTTCTAGTCAATAAAAAATGGAGTTTTGAGGCCATCTAAAAAGAACCCTTTTCGACCATTTTTAAAGGGATTTAGGGCTGTATTGGGGTGGAAAGGGACCGAAAAGGAGCAACTTGTGTGCAAAAAGGAAGATGTTGAACGTAGTTGTGAATACTGGGGCCTGCGCATTAAGAAACTCTGGAATGCATGCTTTTTCATGCATCTAGAGCAGGGCTCCGAATTGCACTTATTTATAAGATTTGTACTTATTAAAGGACACCAAATCTTATTATTTTTTAAGATTTTTCGTCAAAATCTTATTTTTTTACACCAAAAGAGCTGTAAGCACTGGATAAAAGAGTATATTTTTGCTAAAATATCTTAATTTCGAGCAAATGTACTTATTTTCGAAAATTCTGAGTTCGGAGCCCTGATCTAGGGTCACTTTCGAGTGATTTGTGTCTAAGGTATGTGTGTGTGCACATCTCAACCCCAAGCTACCAAGCCCCCTGTGCCCCCGAAAAAGCACTCACTTACCTTAGACATAATTCCGAGCAAGACTCTGAATTAAAAATGCATCTAGAGGCTCTTTTTGCCAAGTCCCATATTGAAAAACATGGTAAAAAAAGTCATATGGTCGAAATTTCAAAATGCCCAAAACTCAATTTTTTATAGACCAGAACTCAAAAATAATGTCTTTTTGAGCTCCTGAGGTGATTCTAGGTTGATATAGGGTGTTTGGAAACACTTTAAAAAAGCTGATTGGGGGTTATATCCAAGTAGGGTCAGATTATTTCATTCAAACCCCTAAATCACTACATTTCTGAAATTATTTAATGGAGTTTCATAGTTCTTTAGACAGCTGAGATCCTGAGCTAAACGATGATGCAAAAAATTATAAAAAAATTAAAAGAAAATTCTAAGATAAATGCTTATTTTAAATTAGGGGGCATTTTTAAGAAATTAGAGGGCAGAATTAGATACAGTCAACCCCCGTTAATCCGCCACCCTCGATAATCCGCCACCCTAGGGCCGGTCCCAAAAAAGCTAAAGTTAAGTAAAGGTAGGGTAATCGCACCTCGATAATCCGCCACCCTCGTTAATCCGCCACCCTGAGGCCGGTCCCTAGGGGTGGCGGATTAACGAGGGTTGACTGTATTACCCGTTTGTAATTGACACTGTGATTCATTTTAAATTGAGAGCGTCAATGATTTTTACGATTGTTTTACGGATACTGAGTGAAGTTGGATATTTCCCAGTGATAGGTCCGAAAAAAATAAAAAATCGACTAGGCGATTGTTGATTTTTGGTTTTTTTTGGTTTCGGTTAGATTTTTATTTTGGTTAGATGGTTTGGAGTTTTTGACATGCCCTGTGATTACTTTTTTCTGCACGTCGGAGATGCCGTCAACACTCTTTTGAGAAATAACTTTGATTCGCTGCCTTAAGCGAACAAGCAGCAGGGTGTAGAGCACAGTTAGGAAGGTGATCACAAAGCAAGAGTTTACAAAACACAACCAGTTATGCACCTCAAATTATTGAATTACTAAAAGTTGTAATGTAAACTGTGAATTTACAGTTGGTGCTCCATCTCTAAAGTCGATTTGAAAAAAGAAGACAGAGTAGACGGAGTTGTAGATCACGGGTAAATCGGTGGAAGTGCTGTAGGCAGCGCCGTACAAAAATATAGGAACGGTCCAGAGCCAAACCCGATTGTCGGCGAATAGCAGTCGAGCATATTTGGGTGAGTGGATCTCAATGCATCTGTTCAGTGCCAACACCACAATCATTGCACAGTAAACTGTCCAGATAACTGCAATATATTACATATTGTTTGTATACCAAAAATTTCGTAATTTGTATTGATAAAAAAACTTCATAACAATTTGATTTTTTATCCTGCTTCATTTTGACGAAACATCATACCTGGATTTGGGGCCCAAAAACCGAAAAAGCATTTCAAAATTTTTAATTTTTTGTTATTTTGCTACTAGGATTTTTGGCACTAGTAGCATACAATTCCATAATTTTAAAATCATTTTTTTTGTCATGCTTTTTGATTAGAGAGGGGAGGGGGTGTATTTTCTACTAGGTTGAATTTTTTTCCACTTTTTATTTTTTTTGCTGTTTTATTTTTTATTTTGCAGAGAGAATTGTAGAACCCTAGCATACTTGCACGGGCGCCGGTCGCCCGAGGCCGGCGCCGGCGCCGATTTTTTTAAGAGCCCGGCGCCGGCGCCGGTTTTTTTCATGGCTGGCGCCGGCGCCGGCGCCCTTAATTTGTTAAATATATACCTATTTCTTTATTTTTTTAAATTTATATTTTTTATATATACTGGCTGCTGAGTTCAGAAACAAGAGCACGTAATCTGTTTTAAATTATGTTTTATGCGATTGTTTTTAAATACAGTTATACCTCAGCTCGTTTATAGCACAAAATCTGTACCATATTTTTGTCCGTAAAAGTAAAAACCTTTTAAAATAAAAAATTTGTTTTGTTTGATTTATTAATAGAATAAAACCCAATCTGGCGCCGGCGCCTTAATTATACCGTGGCGCCGGCGCCGAAATTTTGAAAAGCCTGGCGCCGGCGTCGGCGCCGGCGCCCTAATTACACCCTGGCGCCCCTGGCGCCGGCGCCGACGCCGTTTTTCCCAAACGTGCAAGTATGAACCCTAGTATAGAATACCCGCCCCCCCCAAAACTTATGCCTTCTAAAACTTAAGTAAAGAGCACCCAAATATATGTTCAGACCCCAGAAAAAGTGCGTGAAACACTTATTAGTCACAACTTCCATAGGCTGGCCTACCCCTAAGCCTAAGTAAAGAGCACCCAAATATATGTTCCAGACCCCAGAAAATGTGCGTAAAACACTTATTAGTCACAACTTCCATAGGCTGGCCTACCCCTAAGCCTAAGTAAAGAGCACCCAAATATATGTTCAGACCCCAGAAAAAGTGCGTAAAACACAATTAGTCACAACTTCCACACGCTGGCCTACCCCTAAGCCTGAGTAAAGAGCACCCAAATATATGTTCAGACCCCAGAAAAGTGCGTAAAACACAATTAGTCACAACTTCCACACGCTGGCCTACCCTAAGCCTAAGTAAAGAGCACCCAAATATATGTTCAGACCCCAGAAAAGTGCGTAAAACACAATTAGTCACAACTTCCACACGCTGGCCTACCCCTAAGCCTAAGTAAAGAGCACCCAAATATATGTTCAGACCCCAGAAAAGTGCGTAAAACACAATTAGTCACAACTTCCACACGCTGGCCTACCCTAAGCCTAAGTAAAGAGCACCCAAATATATGTTCAGACCCCAGAAAAAGTGCGTAAAACACAATTAGTCACAACTTCCACACGCTGGCCTACCCCTAAGCCTAAGTAAAGAGCACCCAAATATATGTTCCAGACCCCAGAAAAGTGCGTGAAACACTTATTAGTCACAACTTCCATACGCTGGCCTACCCTAAGCCTAAGTAAAGAGCACCCAAATATATGTTCAGACCCCAGAAAAAGTGCGTAAAACACAATTAGTCACAACTTCCACACGCTGGCCTACCCCTAAGCCTAAGTAAAGAGCACCCAAATATATGTTCAGACCCCAGAAAAAGTGCGTAAAACACAATTAGTCACAACTTCCATAGGCTGGCCTACCCCTAAGCCTAAGTAAAGAGCACCCAAATATATGTTGCAGACCCCAGAAAAAGTGCGTGAAACACTTATTAGTCACAACTTCCATACGCTGGCCTACCCCTAAGCCTAAGTAAAGAGCACCCAAATATATGTTGCAGACCCCAGAAAAGTGAAACACTTATTAGTCACAACTTCCATACGCTGGCCTACCCCTAAGCCTAAGTAAAGAGCACCCAAATATATGTTCAGACCCCAGAAAAAGTGCGTAAAACACTTATTAGTCACAACTTCCATACG
This sequence comes from Ditylenchus weischeri, assembly GCA_029231635.1. NCBI lineage: Eukaryota > Metazoa > Nematoda > Chromadorea > Rhabditida > Anguinidae > Ditylenchus > Ditylenchus weischeri. The sequence continues at coordinate 262,135 of JAMRYI010000030.1, read as the reverse complement.
CTGGCCTACCCCTAAGCCTAAGTAAAGAGCACCCAAATATATGTTCAGACCCCAGAAAAGTGCGTAAAACACTTATTAGTCACAACTTCCATACGCTGGCCTACCCCTAAGCCTAAGTAAAGAGCACCCAAATATATGTTCCAGACCCCAGAAAAGTGCGTGAAACACTTATTAGTCACAACTTCCATACGCTGGCCTACCCTAAGCCTAAGTAAAGAGCACCCAAATATATGTTCAGACCCCAGAAAAAGTGCGTAAAACACAATTAGTCACAACTTCCATACGCTGGCCTACCCCTAAGCCTAAGTAAAGAGCACCCAAATATATGTTCAGACCCCAGAAAAGTGCGTAAAACACTTATTAGTCACAACTTCCATACGCTGGCCTACCCCTAAGCCTAAGTAAAGAGCACCCAAATATATGTTGCAGACCCCAGAAAAGTGCGTGAAACACTTATTAGTCACAACTTCCATACGCTGGCCTACCCTAAGCCTAAGTAAAGAGCACCCAAATATATGTTGCAGACCCCAGAAAAAGTGCGTAAAACACTTATTAGTCACAACTTCCATACGCTGGCCTACCCTAAGCCTAAGTAAAGAGCACCCAAATATATGTTCAGACCCCAGAAAAGTGCGTAAAACACTTATTAGTCACAACTTCCACACGCTGGCCTACCCCTAAGCCTAAGTAAAGAGCACCCAAATATATGTTGCAGACCCCAGAAAAGTGCGTGAAACACTTATTAGTCACAACTTCCATACGCTGGCCTACCCCTAAGCCTAAGTAAAGAGCACCCAAATATATGTTCAGACCCCAGAAAAGTGCGTAAAACACAATTAGTCACAACTTCCATACGCTGGCCTACCCCTAAGCCTAAGTAAAGAGCACCCAAATATATGTTCAGACCCCAGAAAAAGTGCGTAAAACACTTATTAGTCACAACTTCCATACGCTGGCCTACCCTAAGCCTAAGTAAAGAGCACCCAAATATATGTTCAGACCCCAGAAAAAGTGCGTAAAACACAATTAGTCACAACTTCCATACGCTGGCCTACCCTAAGCCTAAGTAAAGAGCACCCAAATATATGTTCAGACCCCAGAAAAAGTGCGTGAAACACTTATTAGTCACAACTTCCATACGCTGGCCTACCCCTAAGCCTAAGTAAAGAGCACCCAAATATATGTTCAGACCCCAGAAAAGTGCGTAAAACACTTATTAGTCACAACTTCCATACGCTGGCCTACCCCTAAGCCTAAGTAAAGAGCACCCAAATATATGTTCAGACCCCAGAAAAAGTGCGTAAAACACTTATTAGTCACAACTTCCATACGCTGGCCTACCCCTAAGCCTAAGTAAAGAGCACCCAAATATATGTTCAGACCCCAGAAAAAGTGCGTAAAACACTTATTAGTCACAACTTCCATACGCTGGCCTACCCCTAAGCCTAAGTAAAGAGCACCCAAATATATGTTCAGACCCCAGAAAAAGTGCGTAAAACACTTATTAGTCACAACTTCCATACGCTGGCCTACCCCTAAGCCTAAGTAAAGAGCACCCAAATATATGTTCAGACCCCAGAAAAAGTGCGTGAAACACTTATTAGTCACAACTTCCATACGCTGGCCTACCCTAAGCCTAAGTAAAGAGCACCCAAATATATGTTCAGACCCCAGAAAAGTGCGTAAAACACTTATTAGTCACAACTTCCATACGCTGGCCTACCCCTAAGCCTAAGTAAAGAGCACCCAAATATATGTTCAGACCCCAGAAAAGTGCGTGAAACACTTATTAGTCACAACTTCCATACGCTGGCCTACCCTAAGCCTAAGTAAAGAGCACCCAAATATATGTTCAGACCCCAGAAAAAGTGCGTAAAACACTTATTAGTCACAACTTCCATACGCTGGCCTACCCTAAGCCTAAGTAAAGAGCACCCAAATATATGTTCAGACCCCAGAAAAGTGCGTGAAACACTTATTAGTCACAACTTCCATACGCTGGCCTACCCCTAAGCCTAAGTAAAGAGCACCCAAATATATGTTCAGACCCCAGTAAAAGTGCGTAAAACACTTATTAGTCACAACTTCCATACGCTGGCCTACCCCTAAGCCTAAGTAAAGAGCACCCAAATATATGTTCAGACCCCAGAAAAAGTGCGTGAAACACTTATTAGTCACAACTTCCATACGCTGGCCTACCCCTAAGCCTAAGTAAAGAGCACCCAAATATATGTTCAGACCCCAGAAAAAGTGCGTGAAACACTTATTAGTCACAACTTCCATACGCTGGCCTACCCCTAAGCCTAAAGACTAAGCCTAAACTTGTTGTTCCAAAGGGTAGCTACAACGATTTTTAGAAGGTCTGATTTTTCGGGGTATTCTATACTAGCGCCCAATTTTCTTATGATCCTATGGAAAACAATGTTGTTGTAAGAAGAAATTTGGCGTAATATTGCTATGTAAAATTTGTAGAGTCAAATTGCTATTGAATACGAAAAAGGTCGATGGGGCAAAGAGCTACCCATGCAAACTTTTTCAGAAACCTCCGTGTTATTTTGTTCACCCCGTAGAATTTATTTTTTTTTGTTATTAAACGATTGTGGTTTGTTTTCATATGAGTTATCGCCCTTTGAAAGTTTGAGTTGTGTGTTTTGACAAGCGGAAATCAGCTGCAAAAAAGGTGTGCCCAATTTTTCGTAGTGTGGTATTGTTATTGAAATGCGCATTAGCAAGAAAGCAGCAAAAAGTGAAAACAAAATTGTAAAAAAATGACTAATCGGGGGCTACCTTTTGACATATAACGTTCTTTGATAGGCCACGGTGCGGTCGTGCCTTTTCTGTGTTAGACGCAGACTAGACTCAAAGTGCTGAAAGCACCCTTAAAACAGATACTCTCAGTTAGTTTTAAAATGTTTCATTTTTTGTAGGGCGCAACTCAGCAACATATATATTTTTTGCATAACGAAAACATAATACAACTACAAACTTCGGTGTTTTTTAAATTAATACGTGATTCAAAAGATTCTCTAGGGACTAATCTTTATATTAATGTAGAGTTAAGTTCGAGCCTAATTAAAACAAGAAAATTTTGAAAAAAAAACTTGCTGTCAAACCTCGATGGTTCAAAATTCTTTATCCAGCCATTCTTGACCAACCAATAATTGATTAAATTATGGAAAACAATATTTTCATGATGAAAAAATGACTAACCATGAGCTATATGCCCAACCACATTGAGTAGTTGATTGTGGTCGCAATAGTTGGCACCCATAAACGAGAAAACGCCACCCAGAAATGTGAACACAAATCCCAGCACATTGTCCTACAAAAGTAGCTTTTGTACTTCTAATGTTGAACGTTGAAAAAAGTTGAATTTTTAAAATTTGCCGTTGAATTTATTTGTATTTGACATATTGAGGTACTTATACGGTCACCCCCATATCGAAATTTTTTCAAAAACAGGTTTTAACCATTTCTAAGCAATTCTTACACGCTAAAACCGATAAAAACGTTGTTTCCGACCACTTTCCATCAAAAATTTTGACTTTTTTAGATTTTCTACCTGCATGCCTTCGGCAGGCAACCTACTTTAACAGGAAGCCCCTTTGGGGGTACATGGTCCGGGCATGACCCTTTATATATCAAGAAATATTCAAGGAAATTTAACCAATAAAAATAAAGATACATGCGCTGTCTCACCTGTTTATTTATTTATTTTTTATTTTATTTTATTTTCAGTTAAATTATTTGCATATTATTCTAAGCCCTAACAAAAGAACAAAATTTCACAATAGTAGCAGCAATGTAGTATTTTCCCCAGCTTTGCAATGTTAATTTTAATCATTTTTATACCCCTTCTCCATTGCAAGCAGGCAGCTCTTTTTTCAAGAGATATAGATAAATATTTTGAAGATATATATTTCTTAGTATATAGAGGGTCAGCCCATGGCCCGGACCATGTACCCCCAATGGGGCTTCCTATTGAAGTAGGTTGCCTGCCGAAGGTAGGCAGGTAGAAAATCTAAAAAAGTCAAAATTTTTGATGGAAAGTGGTCGGAAACAACGTTTTTATCAATTGCTTAGAAATGGTTAAAACCTGTTTTTGGAAAAAATTCCGATGTGGGGAGGGGGGACCGTATGAGTACCCATATTGAAATTGCTTCATAATGTTTTATAAATTGAGGTGCCACTTTCTAATGAGGTGTTTTTTCGAGTGTCTTTTTTCTTTGGCACTTCAATTTTCGAAAAAAAATTCAATTATGATATAGATGTTCATAATCGAACTTTTAATCTTGGCCAAGTTTTGTTTACATGGCAACACAGAATTCAAATAATATGTGGCTCTAAAACAATGATTAAAATATACATATCAAGTATATTTTAGCAATTTCAGGGAGGGCTATTATTTAGGGAGGGCTATCAAAATCTAGCCAAGCAAAACTTATTTGAAAAAATATAAAAATATTAGGTTGTTTTAAAAAAGGGTGAGACCAGGTTGGTATCCACAGCCGGCTGAGGCTGGGATGCGCGGCTGAGATGAAATTTTGCACCCGGGTGCGGCTGAGAAAAATTTTAGATCAAGCCGGCTGACGGCTAAGGGTAAAATTTTAAACGCGGCTGATGCAGACGGCTGAGGTGATTGTCGAGTATACCACTCTGGTTGGGACTAAGCACGTCATTTTTTTCAAACACAATCCCAATACCTTCGTAATTAATTTGTTTAATGAATTTCGGACAACGAAATGTTTTTTCGGCCAAAAATAATGAAACAGTGTAAACAAATTACTTTTGGAGCTCTTAGGAGAATTTTTTTAAAACCATAAAAAACAGCCTGATACAAATCTACAAATGCTCACTGTGTCCCAACTTGGACAGTTTAGGATTGAAAAAAGTGCTTACCCACAGACCTATCATAAACATTATCTTATAGCAAGCATGTTGGAACAGAGCTGGCCGACTAATCACAATTAGAGAGGGGACGTACATACACAAATACAACAAATATTGGCCCACATAAAAAGTGCCAATCAAATAATTTTTTTGGCCAGGTATAGTGTTGCCATTAGTGCAATACACATCATAGTAGCTGGGATAGTTCCAGTTGAAGAAATTTGCTGAGAAATTATTTTTGATTGCAGGGATAGAAGCAGGGTCGGTAGCAGTATAGCGAACATCCATTGTCAAAAGATCAGTCTGAAGATCAGTCATTTGTGAGAACTTTTGCCTTGCTCAAGGCGCAAACACAATGAGGAGGCTGTTTGCAGATGCTAAATCAGATTTGTCACACGGAAATGGCGATAACTTTTTTTGAATTTTTCAAAAATTGTTCTGTCGGTGCCATCTTGTAGCTAAGATTCGGGGCTACCAGATGAGCCATTGAAGTGGATGTTGATTAAAAAATTGAGATGAAAAAGAAAGAATTCGCCCAAGCATTGGCACTCGAATTCGAGTTAGGATTCTTAGGCGGATTCTTAAAATCTTATCTGAGTTTTTGAAGCAATATTTACTCAGTCAATAGCTCATTTGGTAGCCCTAAACCTCAACTATATGATGTCAGAAGCTACATAAGCAGCTGAAAACTAAAAAATCGCACCAACTGAATAATTTTGGGGAAAAAGTGAAAAGAAGCTAGGATTCTGTTTCCGAGATTCTTAGTGAGTAGTCTGTTTTAGCATTCGCAAACACAGTCCTCATTGTGAATAATTGTAAATAAAAAAAATTTAGAGCTACTTAAACAATTTATATAACCTTTTTTTAATTGGACAGGGATTTGGTAGGTGTAGTTTGGAAACAAAAAACACTTTATGGAAGCTATAGCGCACAATATTTTGAAAACAATTTATTTGGAGCAGGCCAAAAACCAGTTTTGTTATGGCAGTTTTAATTTTTTAGATAGAACATGTTAAAAATTCAAACTATCAAATCATAAAAAACACAATTAAAATTGCAAAAAACTTTCTATTTTTTCAAACGGCCAATTTTCAGAACTTTACGGACAAAGCTTTTTTCTGCTGCAAAAAGTCTTTTTCGCAGCAAAAAAAATCTTTTTGCAGCAGAAAAAAGCTTTAGCCGAATTCTACAGCCAAAATTAAATAACACCCATTTCAAAATTCTTTGAATATGTCAATTGAGTTTAGAGTTTGGTAGCAAAATTTTGGCAGTTTGTGCGAAAAGTATTCATTTTATTTATTCGTGGTATTTAAACTGACGAAAACCATCCTGAAACCTTGATTAGACGACCACCCTCTAATAAAGGTCCACCCTCTAAAATACGACAACCTTCAGAAGGGGTTGAAAAATAAAAGACCACGATGGTCTACAAGTTTTAAGGTAATTCCTAAACAATAAATAAAAACATTAATCTCGGTTTCATGAAAAACTCACTTTTCCGCTCTCTTGTCCGCGCGAGGAGAGGGGCGGGTTTGGTGGGTAGACATTCAGTACTTTTTGGGGTAACACTTAAATCTAACGGGTGTCGAAAAAGGTTCCCGCAAACAGTTTAAGACTAAATATGTTTATCTTATCACTTACCGTATAACCTCTAATAGACGGGCATGCCCGTCTATTTTTCAACCCCTGAAAAATCGAAAAAAAAATATTTTGATTTTAAGATTTTTGGGTGCCCAAACAAATCTAAAAAGCGGGATCACCTAAGATAGAGGTGATCAAGAAAACGCAGAAAACAGATTTGCAAAATAATTTTCCTGGGCTGACATATAGGTCCTTAAGGGTGCCCGTCTATTGGAGGGTGCCCGTCTATTGGAGGGTGCCGTCTATTGGAGGGTGCCCGTCTATTGGAGGGTGCCCGTCTATTGGAGGGTGCCCGTCTATTGGAGGGTGCCCGTCTATTGGAGGGTGCCTGTCTATTGGAGGGTGCCCGTCTATTGGAGGGTGCCCGTCTGTGGAGGGTGCCTGTCTATTGGAGGGTGCCCGTCTGTGGAGGGTGCCCGTCTATTGGAGGGTGGCCGTCTATTGGAGGGTGGCCGTCTATTGGAGGGTGCCTGTCTATTGGAGGGTGCCTGTCTATTGGAGGGTGCCCGTCTATTGGAGGGTGCCCGTCTATTGGAGGGTGCCCGTCTATTGGAGGGTGGCCGTCTATTGGAGGGTGGCCGTCTATTGGAGGGTGCCCGTCTATTGGAGGGTGCCTGTCTATTGAGGGTGCCCTCTATTGGAGGGTGCCCGTCTATTGGAGGGTGCCCGTCTATTGGAGGGTGCCCGTCTATTGGAGGGTGCCCGTCTATTGGAGGGTGCCCGTCTATTGGAGGGTGCCCGTCTATTGGAGGGTGCCTGTCTATTGGAGGGTGCCCGTCTATTGGAGGGTGCCCGTCTATTGGAGGGTGCCCGTCTATTGGAGGGTGCCCGTCTATTGGAGGGTGCCCGTCTATTGGAGGGTGCCCGTCTATTGGAGGGTGCCCGTCTATTGGAGGGTGCCTGTCTATTGGAGGGTGCCCGTCTATTGGAGGGTGCCCGTCTATTGGAGGGTGCCCGTCTATTGGAGGGTGCCCGTCTATTGGAGGGTGGCCGTCTATTGGAGGGTGGCCGTCTATTGGAGGGTGCCCGTCTATTGGAGGGTGCCCGTCTATTGGAGGGTGCCTGTCTATTGGAGGGTGCCCGTCTATTGGAGGGTGCCTGTCTATTGGAGGGTGGCCGTCTATTGGAGGGTGGCCGTCTATTGGAGGGTGCCCGTCTATTGGAGGGTGCCCGTCTATTGGAGGGTGCCCTCTATTGGAGGGTGCCCGTCTATTGGAGGGTGCCCGTCTATTGGAGGGTGCCCGTCTATTGGAGGGTGCCCGTCTATTGGAGGGTGCCCGTCTATTGGAGGGTGCCCGTCTATTGGAGGGTGCCTGTCTATTGGAGGGTGCCTGTCTATTGGAGGGTGGCCGTCTATTGGAGGGTGGCCGTCTATTGGAGGGTGCCCGTCTATTGGAGGGTGCCCGTCTATTGGAGGGTGCCCGTCTATTGGAGGGTGCCCGTCTATTGGAGGGTGCCCGTCTATTGGAGGGTGCCCGTCTATTGGAGGGTGCCCGTCTATTGGAGGGTGCCCGTCTATTGGAGGGTGCCCGTCTATTGGAGGGTGCCCGTCTATTGGAGGGTGCCCGTCTATTGGAGGGTGCCCGTCTATTGGAGGGTGCCCGTCTATTGGAGGGTGCCCGTCTATTGGAGGGTGCCCGTCTATTAGAGGTTATACGGTACATACTTTTATATTCTTTTTTATACCATTTTGTAGCCCTGCATCTCCTCTTTCAAATGGTGTGTAAAGCTTGTTTGGAAAACTTTTAGAATAATCCTTATTCGGCTCGAAACACGTGTGAGCGTGTTTTTGCTTTTGAGACGTTGAAAAGCATTTTCATTACTTAACGGTTTAATTGAGTATTTAAACTGTTTTTTATTTTTCTAAAAGATCACTTCTCTAAATTTTACAACAAAATTTTCGTTACAACAAAATCTTACAACAAAACACTATGTTATGGCACAGACGAAAAGCTATTTGAAAATCTGAGCGTTAAGATATATCCTTTTGGAAAAAAACAATTTCTTGAAAAATTGGCTAAAATCCAAGTTTTTCCCATTTTTTTCGGATTTCAGTCAATTTTTAAGAAGTTCATTCATACAAATTTTTCCCGCATCATTTTGCATATTCAAGTATCAACAGTTTTGTTAGAAAAGAAAAAAATAGAAGATACCTGAGGCCAGAGCAAAAGGATGACAGCAAAAACCAAGAAATGCTCTTATTCTTAGTCTTCGGTTAGGTTTTTGGTTAGTAAAAATGCAGTAAAAACACACTTTGAATTTTCTCTGGCCCAGATAAAGGATGAGACTTTTAAACCACCGTAATTTTAAATCAATTTCAAAAATTAGGAAACGTAAATTTTGTGAAAATTAGCTGTACAGAACCAAGGCATTAAGTAAAGTTCAGTTATTAAAGGCCCAAAATAGAGTGTGGTCAAGTTTTATTTAAAGAATACTTCAAACTCAATTAAAGAGTGAACTAAGAAGGTAACACAGCTTCCATTCGTTGTAACCAATAAATTATTTATGACCTTATTAGCTAAGCAGAAACACCTGGGGCAAAAACTTTGCAATATAGGGTGCCACAAGTCTAAAGCAATAAAAAATGAGCCAAGTGATTATTGCGCACTTGAAAAAATTTAAAGCAGCAGCTTTTGTTAATTATTTATTTTTAATTTTTATTTTTTTCGCACTTGATCATTGCTACTGCTACCAGTCTTCTGTCCAGCTATTCCCAGAGATGCTCGATCGGATTCAGATCAGGAGACTGAGATGGCCACTCAAGAACTTGCACTCCGTTGTCTACGATAAACTGTTTGACCAGCTTTGAAGTGTGCTTTGGATCATTGTCTTGTTGGAAGATCCAGTCCGCGTCAAGGCAAGTAATAGCGTGCTCCAGCATATTCTCCTGAAGAATGTTCTTGTAGTTCTTTGCATACATTTTTTCTTCGACTCGAACCAGCGGACCCACACCATTTCTCAAAAAAGCCCCTTAAAACAGCCAATCATTCCAACCAGACTCTGTCATTCTCACCCCAGATCATAACTGATACCATGCTTCACGGTTGGAACTTGGTACTTTGGATTGTTTCCTTGGCCAGGAGAAGGTCTCACATATCGAATCCTATCAGAAAAAAAGATTGAACTTGCTTTCATTGCTCCATAGCACTCTTCCCCTATCAGCAATAGACCAGTCCAGATAAGCACGAGCAAACTTCAAACGGGCCTTGACATTATTATTGGAAATCCACGGTTTCTTCTACGGATTAGCAGCAGGCATGTTAGAACGCCTAAAGACAACCCTAGTAACCAGTTTTTACCAAAATAAACACTGACTTGAGGATATTCCTTGCTGTACGAGTGGTAATCCCCAGCTTGAGACGCTCATTCACATATTTGGTCACATATTGATTCGGTTCCTGAAGGCGTTATCTAAGTCGGTTGGTCTATGTTTTAACAGAAAGTCTTCGTCTATAACCATTTATCACAAAATGGCGACTTTCCTTTATCCGGCAGAAAGGAATTTCTCGGGCTTGGATTTGAGCCAAACTGAGGTTAATGATGTGAGCCTTTGCAGTACTTTTATTATGATTACTGATTTACTGGAGAAAATTCAGAAGCTGGAGTCTGTTCGTACCTTCATTTCTACTACTGAGATGGTGCCTGGCTCTTTTGAGGTATCAAGCGTCAATTCTCGCCAACAAGAATCCTTAATCGACGAACTGTTTCAAGCTGTTTTCAAGAAAGAGGCAATCATACTAACTGATGAAGTGGATCGTTATTTGATGAAGAAATTCTTAAAAGTTCCGAAGGATCTAGCTCAGCTCTGGAAGAATAATGCTGCCGAATTTCCTGGTCTTGCTGGTCTCTATCCCTGCATCAACGGCTGAAGACGAGAGGTGGTTTAGCAAGCTTCGTCAATTAGTGGAAGAGAGTCAAGAAAGTTTATCTGCTGAATCAATTTTTTCTGTTTGTGTTGGAAAGTCATTGATGGAGAGTGATATTGCGTTTGAGTGATGTTAACTAATAAAGTTCCTTGTTTGATTCTCTAGATATGTTTGGCATTGCACTTAAAGTTGACCATACTGACAGGTTGGCGCGGCCCAAAAAAATTAAGCTCCGGGCTGGGCCGGGCCCAGAAAAAAATGCCCTGGCCGTAAAAAAGTGAGTCCGTGCACAGGCATGCATACGAATTAATTGTAGAAATTATTGTTTAATGTACAAGAAATTCCACAGTTAATTCGTGGGTCTCAATCATAGTCAGTATGATCAAATATAGTCAATGGGAAAAACGCCTACGTGATGGTATGAGGTGGCAAGAGGGGTTATCCTAGTGCGAATAACTAGGTGGGTGGTTCAATCAGTTCCGATCAGTGGTCCGAGGTCTACCTCAATCAGGCTCTATCAATCATGAAGCAATTATAACACTAGTCCTCAGTTGAGTGCGTGGTTAACGGAATTGGGTCAACTTTTTAGGTCACAGATTCGATCTCACGTACCTCCATTTTTCAAAATACCGTAGGGTCATATCTGTGACAGAAAAGGCCTTTAACAAAATTTTGTTTTACCAAAAGTGACTTTAGTAAAATTTTTTTAGCAAGTGTGCCGTTTAGTAAATATTTCTTTAAATACTTCGGTACACCTCTTTTCATTTTCGAACATTTCGGCGACCAAAACAGCTACTGTCGTAGGAACCCTCCCTGATAATTTTAGCCTTTGGCCCCCCCCTAGGTTTAGACTCAAGCCCTGGCCATTATTGGTTGTGGTTGTATGACACTAGCGCCAAAAATTTTCATTCGCGTTCTCATCTAGATTTTTCAAGTTTTCTGTCTAATTTTTAAAAGTACTAAAGAGAGATCAATATCAGATTTGACGCAAAGTTAGTGAAAAAAAGAACGATTCAAAAAATTTGCTGGTCCCCGCCTTAATTTGCTGTGTAACTAGGGTTGGCGGGTAACCGAGATTTTCGGTTTCGGTTACCCGAACCGAAACCGAAAACCGGAAAATTTCCCGTTTTCGGATAAAAAAACCGAAAACGGGTACCCGAACCGCCAACCCTATGTGTAACGCACGGTGATGCCCCATAAACTCCAACCAACTTGAAAATAACTCACCCAGATAAGCTATAAGAGCTATAAGAATTTCTCCCATCACAAAATTTTACGTACGAGGGCAGGTACTTTTTTCTATTCTAAAAAAATTGTTTTGAGGTTTTTCTGTGTTGTTGTGTTTAGTTGTGTTCAATGTTTCCGAAAGCAAAAAAAATATTTATCAAATCCATGTTTATTTAAAAGAAATAACTACAGTTTTGCTATTGGAAAACAGACTTTTTTCCGAGAACAGTTTGTTCACAAATGGCAGATTTTTTCGCACCATTTTACTAAGTAACAGTAGCACTAATGGCTCTATTCCCATCATACACATTATAAGTACTGCTACAATTATATTACTGTAAGGATAGGCAATGATAAACACAAATCCACTCAATTTAGCTAAGAGCATAGGCAAAAATCCCAAAAAACACACTAAAAAAAGATGAGCTCGCCGATTTATCTGGTCGCGGATTTGTTGCGGAGCTGCTCCTGAACAAATAAAAAGTGTTACAAACTATTGATTTTGACCTTTTGCTAATAGAAGCAAGTAATACTTTTTGGGTCACATAAGATTTCCGCCCGAAATTCCAAATTTCAGCCTCATTTTAAAATTTACAATAAAATAGCTAAATTTAAATCAAGACATTTAGGACAGTGGTCGATACGAGACACTTTTTTCTAACTTTTGATAAAAAGGTTTTTTTCGGGCAATCCTTTCCTAATACCAAAATTTTCCTGAATCTGAATTCTGCGAACTCAAAACTTGGAAATAAAGAATCTTTGGCCAAAATAAAGTACCCCAAAGTACAACCCCGCCCTCGGACAGCACCAATTTTTCATTTTAACGCAAAAAGTTACATGAAAAATTATTTTGTATAGGAATGCTGAGGTTTGCATTTTCAGACTTATTTTCACACAAAAATGTAGCCCCGGATCTCCTAAACAAAGTTGAAGAAGCTTATTACGAGGTTGAGGACCAGTGAAAACTAGAAGCCATTTTGAGTCTGGATCTCATTTTCTAGTCGAATTGCGGGAATTTTTTTTATTTCGCGCAAACATTTGTTTCAAACTAGGGTTGTATAAATACCCGGGTACTTATTTTTCGGGTATTTACCCGGGTATTTACCCATTATACAACCCTAATCCTATCAGAGTTGCTTGTATAATGCGCATTACAGAACTTGCAATAGCCGACAAAGATCGATTTTCCGGATGCATCTTTTTCCTCCTTGCGATTGAAAAAGCTCCAGCTCCATGATAAAGGCTTAGGCTTTTAAGAGGCTAAGAATTCGGATGTTAATTCATGAAAAGACACCGTTTACATAAAAACGCTCGAAGAAAAAAGACGTCCAATAAAAGCACTCGATGTTCACGATCAGTTTTGCGAAAAATGCCCGTATATAATACATATATAAATACCCGAATTTTATATAGCCGGGTGTTTATTAATAAATACGGGTATTTACCGGGTATTTACCCGGGTATTTACCCATTATACAACCGTATTTCAAACTCAAAATGCACTGTTTTGGACAATCTAAAAAGCCGTGGCGTTACAAATAAAAAAATAAAATTCGTTTTTGTTTCGTGTTGAGACACAAAAAGCTTAAATATAACATTGTTTATTTCGACTGTAGCCTAAACAGAGTGTCAGTTTATCGGTCGGGACCGCTCCAGCTGTACATATGGAGATGGTCCGCTTGCCTTAATTTCATTGAGAACCAACCAAATCTTTTTCAGCTGTAGTTTATATAGAAGTGTAGCTTATAGGGAAGGTTGACTTACCTTATTTGCAATATAAAACCTGCAGTCGTCAATTTTTAATTATTATTTTTTATTTTGTCTTCCACCTTTCCATTTAATTTTACGGGGTGCCCAAGTATTCCAGCCGATTTGAAAGGCATAGAACTTTTTTCAACATTCCAAGAAAACAAATTATGGCTTATTCGATAGCCCTGAATCTGCGGTTTTGTTTGACGTCAAAAGAAACATTTTATTAAAACCTTAGTGCTGAGATATGCTTATTTTAAGGGGAGGCAATCATTCACCTAGGTCACACCCTATTTTTTTACTCCATTTTTTTAATACAGTATTTTCTCTAATAGCTCGACAGTCTCTAATAGCTCGACACCCCAGAGGGTGATTCAAAAATAACCTGACAGTCTCTAATAGCTCGACACCCCAGAGGGTGATTCAAAAATAACCTGACAGTCTCTAATAACTCGACTCCCCAAAATGATGATTTTGTATTCAATGCATTGATTTATCATAAAAAATTAATAACACTATGTTCAAGCACAGCCTCTTAATGTCACTGTCAAGTGACTCACAGTGAGTGTCAAGGTCAATGTCACCTGGTATTCAATGTCATTGATGATTTCCCTATCAATGTCATGGATGTTCGCGCACAGAAAATTAAAGAGAAAGTGAAAATAATATAACGAACGCCACCATCTATCCAATCTAAGATAATTTGAGCACTATTTAGGTGGTTGGAGATCTAGGTGGTTTTAATAGTACTTTAGGTACCATTAGAGCGGTTCGAGGAACATACAGGCACTTCAGGTACTATCCAGGTGATTTAGGTACTGTCCACGTGGTTTGGGTATTATCTAGGTGGTTCAGGTACCATCCACGTGGTTCGGGTACCATCCACGTGGTTCGGGTATCTACCTACCCATCTACCAACCCTACCTACCCTCCTACACATCACCTCTAAAATCGACCATTTGCTACTACCAGAATTTGAAAATTGGCAGAGAGAAAAAGCCCAATATAAAAACAAGCTCAAAAATCAGCAATTTCAACAAATTCAGCAGTGATAACCTTGAATTTGGCAGTGACAGGCAGTTAAAACTTCTTTGAACAGTCTGTCGATGTCACTGTCAAAGTCGCGGGTGAACACCCCAATGTCTATATCATTTTCAACATGCCTGTTAACATGCATGTCAACATTCTGTGCATGGACACAAAAACAGTGACAGTGAGATTGACAGGCTTTGCGTGAACGCAGTGCAATTTCGTATGAAGAGAGCAGCTAGCAAACTGATGACAGCCTTGAAAATTGATTATTGAAGTCAAATAATTGTTTATTTCGTTAATAAACATTTTTGCGATAAAATTCTGATGTTTGTTATGTCTTTTGGAAAAAAATTTTGATTGAAAAAATAACCTGAAATAAAATAACCTAATTTGACATGTAGAGCTATTAGAGAAAATACGGTATTTCATTCACAAGTTTGGTATCAAAATGATGTATCAAAATCAAAAATCTTGGCTATCCAACAAGAACATCAGCGCAAGTTTTCACAACTGCCCTGGCTGGACAAAGTGTAACTGAAACCTGCTTTTGTAAAAAACACCCAAAAATGATGGATTTTCGGACAAAAGCAGGTTTCAGATAGGCTTAACATACTGCGCTATTTAACGCTAGGACTTTCAAGCATGGCCAAACGCGTGGCTTCCAATATCCAAGACTTCTTTAAGCGAATAAGGGAAAATTATAAAATGCCCTTTCGGAACTTTTTAATTATAAATGCCCCCTTTTCATGATCGAATGCCCTTTTCTCAAAAAACGATATGGCCACCCTGACTACTAACACAGCTAACTAACTCTGGTCAGAAAACTCCACAAGCCTAATCAATTCCAAACAATTTATTTTTGTGAGCTAGCCACGCAACAATTAAAGGACATCAACCAAGACAACAACAGGATTGTTCTAACGCCGGCGTTACGCCGGCGTTTATAAACGCCGGCGTAACGCCGGCCTAAACGCCGGCGTTACGCCGGCGTTTGAGTTTTGGTGGCGTTTAAAGGCGTTCTATAAACGCCGGATAAACGCCGGCGTTTGGAATTGCCGGCGTTTATCCGGCGTTACGCCGCAACAAAATCAAACGCCGGCGTTTAAAAGGCGTTACGCCGCAATAAAAACAAACGCCGGCGTTTGTTAAACGCCGGCGTTTAAAGTCGTTATTAAAAAATATACAATAAGTATTTCAGTATTTCAGTTTACTTTATTTTTTGAGCAGCATAATGTCTGCATAATGTCAAGTAGCACAATGTCAAGTTTTTATATAAAAAATTGGTAAAGCTGAAAATTTGAATGTTCGATAACATTGTTTAACAGCTAGTAACTCCAATGTAGTCCATTTTTACCGCATATACGATCAAAATACTAAAATGTTCCTTGTTTCTTTTAATAATTCTTTTAAATCTAAACGCCGGCGTAACGCCGGCGTTTAGCCGGCGTTACGCCGGCATTAAGGTTTTTCGGCGTTCACAAAACGCCGGCTAAACGCCGGCGTTTGGCCGGCGTTACGCCTTGATGAAAACAAACGCCGACGTTTGCTAAACGCCGGCGTTTAAGACGCCGGCGTTAAGGCGGCGTTACGCCGGCTACCCGGCGTTAGAACAATCCTGGACAACAATTTAGCTAGGAATTATACAACAGGCAGTTCTCAAAAAATGATGTGCTTTTGTACCGGCATTAGGACTCCCGAAGCTTTCGAAAGAACATATTTATGCTATGCGTCAAATCTGAAATCTGAAATTGCATGGCTAAATTTGAAACGAATTTTGTCATTGGTTCAAATTTTTCCCTTTCCAAAATTTTTAAATTTTTCGAAAACTTGTCGGTAGCCGCTCTCCTAAGCATATTGTCTACAGCAAATTTGGTGTCATATTGTTGGCTCCATTGTCACGAGCATTAAGAAAAAAGATAATCGAAATCGGATATCTAAAAGAAAAAATTATGGCCAAAACCAAGCGTCCGCTAAGGGTAGGCCACCCTGTACTTCTTTTTTAAAAAGATTTGTAAAAGATACGTAGGGACGTTAAAGACACGTTACAAACAGTATGACAAAATGTAGATGAATTCGGTGTATACGAATTGGGTGCAGATGAATTCGGCATAGGAGAATTGGTTCTTGTCGGTTATCCGGACTACCTTGTCACACATGTTTTTTTATGAGCAATTTTTGAATTTGCGCAATAATTTATATATTTAAATAGTATTTCAATTCAATACTGCGCTTTTTAAATTCAGTCGTAATATTACCGTTTTTATTTGTGTATGGTATACCGTTTGTCTTAGATCTCTGTGAATGTCAAAAAAATTAAGACAGCGTTCTCTCAACTCGTGGATTCGCGTGCAAAAAGCTCCTACACGGTCCGTTCCTCCAACAAAAGTATGTATTTTTAGTACGTTTCCAGCTTTTTTTGTTGATATTTTTCAGACCAGATTCCGGGATTTGCCAAAAGGAGAAGAAGCCAGCGTCAAGTTTCTTCAAGAGCGTGGACTACTTCCCAAGTTCTTTGGCGGTCAACGGGAATAATTGGTAGTTAATTTAAAAACACGTATTTCAATGACACGTATTTGAATCCCTCTTCAGGAGGAAAAGGCTTAATTGTGGAGATTGACGAGAGCGCCTACACACATCGCAAGTATCAAAAAGGTCGGCTGTTTCCAACAACGTGGGTTTTCGGAGGTATTTGTCGTGAAACAAGGGACACATTCATAGAGGTCATCGAAAAAAGGTATTTAGATGATAACATAGCCTATATCACTATTTTATAACTTTTCTTTGCAGGGATGCTGCTACTTTGGAGGAAGTTATCGCTCGAAGAATTCATCCGGAATCAAAGGTACCTTATGGAAAGGTACCTTTTTTGAGTGTATCATCATTTTTTTTATCATCATTATTATTAAGGATATAATGGATTACAGCGCAATCAGCTCACACTCTCACATTTGACTGTGAATCATAAAAAGAACTTCGTGGATCCTGAAACAGGCGCTCATACAAACACTGTCGAAAGGATGTGGCGTTCATCGAAGAAGCGGAATAAAAATCAAAGTGGCACTGCCCGTCATCACCTAGTCTCTTATCTTGAGGAATTCTGGTGGCGAAATAGAATTAAAGAAAAAGATACCTTCATCGAACTTCTCTGTGATATTGCTCGTCTGTATCCTCCAAATGTGCCTTTCGATGTTGCTCGATAATGTTGTTCGTTTGGTATGTTTCTGTAGAATGGGATAAATAAACAAAGGCAATTAAATTACTTTGGAACTGTTTCTGAGACTTTTCGATGCATAAAACCAAGGTAGTCCGGATAACTGACAAGAACCATTACCTAATTCCGTATATGAATGATTGCCTCCCCTTAAAATAAGCATATCTCAGCACTAAGGTTTTAATAAAATGTTTCTTTTGGTGTCAAACAAAACCGCAGATTCATGGCTATCGAATAAGCCATAATTTGTTTTCTTGGAATGTTGAAAAAAGTTCTATGCCTTTCAAATCGGCTGGAATACTTGGGCCGCCCTGTACAATAAAAATTGCTTCTGACAAGGTGTGTGAGAAAAAAAAACTTTAATATTGCCACTACTTTCAAGCTAAGCCTGCTAAGACCTAAATTCTTACTTTTATCCCATCGTTCCCACATAATTTTGATAAAAGCCAAAAAATATATAAATAAAGCCAAATAGTTAATTGAACTAGTGAAGAATATATTGAAAAAACGCTGTAATTCGCCTCCATGAACTGTAGGATCAAAGGCCGCATAATCCTTCAAAGCCAATCCTTTGATGGAATGGCCTGTGAAAACAGAAGCGTCTGCATCCACCAAATACACTGACAAAAAGGAGACGCAAATTCCAAATATCAAACACAGCATACATAAAGAAAAAGTCAATCTAGGCAAAATAAATTAAGTATACTGGGAAAGTCGAAAAAATTGCAACAATTTTGAAAAATTTAGTCAAGCGCTTCCGCGAATGGGTTAAATCCCAAAAATTTTTTTAGGTTTCAGCCAACAGTTTAAATAAGGTATCGATCTCGAAAATTTGAAAAAATTATATTCTGACTATTTTCGAAGAAAACGGGTCACTTTATTTTGTGCTTAAAAAATATTTTGACTATAATTTCAAAAAAAACCCAGAAAACCCCAAAAAAACGACCCAGCCATTTATTAGGTTGTGTCAAAAGTTCTTTCCGTTTTGTTGAATTTCACGCAATTTCATATTTTATTCAAAACAAAGCATAACATCTAATCAACAAAATAATCTCCATCAAATTCTAGAACTTTTTCCCAGCGTTTTTGCAAGCGACTGATCCCTTTGACATAAAATCCGGCTGGCTCGGAAGAGAAGAAGCGATCAATATCCTCCGAAATTTCTTGAACTGAAGCATATTCTTCATTACGAAGAAAATGTTGAAGCAAACGAAACAGATGGTAATCCGACGGAGCAAGGTCAGGAGAATAAGGCGGATGCGGCAGAACTTCCCATCCAAGATCAGCGATCTTCTGCTTTGTCAATCTTTCGGTGTGCGGCCGATCATTGTCATGAAGAAAGAGAACATCCTTGCTTATTCGATCTGGTCGTGTTTCGATCATTGCTTCTTTTACGTGCTCCAGTTGTTCCGAGTAGACTTTTGCTGTGATTTTTGCATTCATTGGCAGTAGCAGTTCCTGCAATGAATGAAAAATTTCTAATCAGTAAAAAGCGCTCACTTTCCGTGTCCCACCATACGCATAAAAGAACCTTCTTTGGATGGAGAGCAGGCTTTGCAGTCGGACTTGTTTTCTGATTCCTGTCAATTCATTGCTTTCAGCAAACGATATTCACGTAAAAAACCCACTAGTTTTAATGAGCTGTAAACTGGCTCAATTTGATATGTAAAAGTGAGAGAGCAATTAGTTTTGAAAAACAAAACGTAGTTTCATATATGTGTAGATAGATTTTCTTGAATTTTTTTATTAGGCTTATTGATCCAGTTTATAGCTCATTAAACACTAGAGATGCGGGGCTATATGTTGATCTAACACCGAGGAATACTCCTTTTGGTATTTACTGCAGGAAATCAGTAGTTTGAAACGTGATTTTAACTTTAGCTATAAAAATTTAATTGAAACAACTCAAGAAATTAATAAATGCGGAATTAAAGACATGTTTAAGTTTTTAAGACTCAATATTGGGGATTTTTTTCTTGTATTTGAGGTAAACACATATTTTAATGTGTATAGTCTCACCTCTTTGTCCAAACTAGCTGGTAATATATAGGCGAGAAGATGGCATGTACTCTATTTAGTGAAATCAACAGCACGTGGAATCCAGCACTATATTCTAGACAGCGGTAGATGAAGGTGGAGAATGTGTCGGCTATAGGCACAACTTTATTTGCCATGATCTCAAAGCCTAGCCAGGTGAACTCACTCAGTGAAATTATGCTAACTACTCCCTTAAAATTTAAATTACCGTATATCCTCGATTAAACGGTCCGGGCCATTTATTTTTCAACCCCCCTCGGAGGGGGGCCGTTTATTAGAAGAGGGCCGATTATTACAGGGGGGCCTATTATTTTTCAACCGAAAAAAAATGTTATTTGAATTTTGTTGGTCACAAAACGAAAAAAAAACCTTTTTGACACCTCACATTCATATTTTGCCTCACATTTTTTTTGCGATTTTAGTCTTGTTCCTCTTATTTTGTCTTTTTCATCATTTTTTGGTGTTCCCAATGTTTTCTGTTTTTAGATATTTCCGATGACTGACCAAATCGATGAGCTTCAGCGGCAAACAAGTCAACCGTGAGCGCCATCGCAACAATGATTCGGCTACAAAATTAGAAGCAGTTTCATGGGCGTGCAAAATCTCGATTCACTCGGCAGCGAAGAAGTTTGCAGTCACAAGAAGCCGTATCAAGGACTGGATGAAGAAGGAAAATAAGCTTCAGCAGCAACAGTGAGCTTTATGATTTTATTTGATCTCTATTTCTCCATCGTTTTTTCTTCAGGGATGCAGCCGGTAGATCTAAACAAATGCGTCTTGATGGTGGTGGCTGCCATGCGCTCAATCCAGAACTTGATGTCCAATTGGCGGAATGGGTCAGAGAGAAACGGGAGCAACCAATGTCTACATGCAACCAATGTCTCGTCAGGAACAAGGCAGATGAGGTATTCCATGGCACTGATTTGAAGGTATGTTTTCAAAGAATTCAAAATTATGATTAGCATTACTTAAAGTTTTAGATCTCTACTGGATGGCTAGACTCTTTCCTCAATTGAAACAATTTCTCTCTTCGCCGTGTTACGACGACAGCTCAGAAACCACCAGAGAACTATGCTGAAGCAGTAGCTAAGTTTGTCGTCTACGTGGAAGAAATAAGGAAAGTAAACAAGTTCAGTTCAATCATAGAGAAGCGTTTAACATGTATTTAACAACACTAAAAAACCCTTTTTTGCGTCGCCGAAAAGCTAAATTTTAGTTAACTATCAATTTGAACTGTGGCTATTGTTTTGTGCTGTTTTACATAGTCTTCCAATAATAATTTACCCAAAATAAGGGGTTTGCCTAGTTTTCTGATAAAGTATATGCAGGATTTTACGAACTTCAGGTTACGTATGTATTATGGTTTAGGTAATGTAAAACTATGCGCAGGGTACGATTTTGGGTTAGGATAATCTGCTTTGTAAATTTTTTGTTTGGGAGGTAGTACCGCCTTAGGATGTGTGATTTCCCAGCTGCCTACCCCTTATGCACAAAAATCACTTTTTTTGGCAAATGATAAATGTGTTTAGCTAACAATTTGTGTAGGACAACATAATTTGTTATCCTCTTTGGCAAACACCAACATTTTTAAGGTGAACTTACAACAGGTCAAACGGTAGCCTTCAAACGTGTATCAAATATGTGAAAGAAATTTCGATTTTAAATAAAAATAACAAAAACACAAATAACCAGTCAGCGTCAGACTGCGCATATTCAAATTGCGCACCCGCAAATTGCGCACCCGCAAATTGCGCAAACACTTTTCTTCATTTAACTGCAATTTTTCCTCATTTTTATGCCTCCAACTATTCTCTGGCCATTATTATTGTTTTCATATGTTTACAGGTTTTACGCCTGTTTTTTTTTTGATATAGTAAGCAACTTGAATTGTGCGCAATTTGCGGTTGTGCAACTTGAATTTGCGCAATCTGGCGCTGCCCAAATAACCTGGCTAAAAAAAGACGATAAAAATAGGGTTTTCGAAAGACAATTTGTATATAGCCGACATAGTGAATAAATAAGTAGCTTGAAAACACAGGGCTATAATCACAAAAAAAAGACCAATCGCAACTTTCTGTTGTGGACTTATTACTAATAATTTGGTATCCATTTTTATGTGAAAACGTCAAATAAAAAAGAATAGCTCTATGAAAATATTTTTTCCAAATTAAAAAGTGATGCTGTATCTTTCTGCTTCTTAAATTTTTGAGATTGCAGATATTGTATTCTTTCCAATTGTATTAAGGTTTTGTTGTATGTGTCAGAAACATAATTTATGTATAACAATATATGTACAATATATTTTTTGTGTACAATATATTTTTTGCGTACAATTGGTTGGGTGTTGTTGTTATAAGGCAGTAGCGTCGCATTTTTTACAGTATTTACAAAAACCGCAAATTTAGTTTTTGGAACTAACAAATGTATAAATAATTGGAAGACGCTAAAAACTTTTTAATTTTTTCAGGTAAAGGCAGTTCCGAAATTCGACTAGTGTCCTGAATGTGGTGTCGAATTGTGAGCCTGCAAATGTACTTGAGAGAGACCATAAAATGAGTTCTGCCTAGAGGATATTTCATCTGAATGTCAATAGCGGCTGGCTCCAGTGAAGAGGGGTGCATTAGGATCCTCAACTGGTGTCTTTCGTCATTGGACAATCTGGTAAAGAAAAAGCTTCAAAATGCACTGTATTTTGTTTACAGGGTGGGCAAAGTTTTGCCAAAGTTTAGGCTTGTCAGCACTTGGATTTTTTTTAGAAGACATGTATGCAAAAATTTTTGACCGATGAGAGAGGGAATTTTTTTACAGCAAAACGAGCAATTTATTATCTGTAGAAGCTGAGTTATAGAGACTTATAACCAGAGTGGGCTAGTTAATTTGGTTCTACTGAACAATTAGGCCCTAAAATATGCCTTGGCTCTCCTATAGTTTTAGCATTTTTTAACCCGTATTTGCACCAAAGTACATCTCATGTACATGATTTTTGGTTTGATATTTTACTTTGTTTTTTTTATACTTTTACATATGTTAACACGGGAAACCCTAATGCGCGCAACATGGACAACGGGTAGAACAGGATGCGCTGAACACGATGGTGCGGGTCCTTTTAGCCTCGATGTCTGACCAAGTAGGTGAAGGTCTAAGAGGTAACAAGTTGTGCATGGTCAAAATCAAGCTGGATACATGTTTTAAGTGGTGCGCCATGATTGTCCTAACCTTCACTTCTATGTGTCATAACTTTCTACCACACATCTTTAATCAACAATTTTTTTCAACATCTTGTAGCAAAATTATCAGCCTACAAAATAAACTACTAATGACTATAACATTTATAAAAAACAAGCTCACAAAAACCATGTTAAAATCATTCTGAATGTGGTTTTTGTGAGCTTGTTTTTTTAATAAATGTTATAGTCATTAGTAGTTTATTTTGTAGGCTGATACTTTTGCTATAAGATGTTGAAAAAAATTGTTGATTAAAGATGTTTGGGTAGAAAGTTATGACACATAGAATGGAAGGTTCGGGAATCCAAGAAATCCTTACCTCGACAAACAAGTAGTGCTTTTTCTCTGCTTTACAAATAAAAATAGCCTATTCTTACTATTATTCAAAAGCTGGATTCCTTGCGGTCATTTGGTAAATTATAAGCGTGGGTGTAGTAGGACAATCATGGCGCACTACTTGAAAACATGTATCCAGCTTGATTTTGACCATGCACAACTTGTTACCTCTTAGACCAATTTTCACCTACTTGGTCAGACATTGAGGCTTAAAGGACCCGCACCCGTTGTCCCTGTTGCGCGCACCAGGGTTTCCCGTGTTAATACAACATTTGTAGCTCTTGAAATAAGCTAAAAAATAATACGTTTATTTTTGTATCATAAAAATAAACTGAAAAGATATAACCTCTTGAAATTAGTTCACTTTTCAAATTTTTTATTGATTTCTTTTAATTAAATGGTCCAGAACCATCCTCAAGAGGACATTAATGGCCTCTTGGCTCACTGGGTGTCCCATAAAAATTTTTGGTCATCTAAACTACTTGAATTTTAGATATGTTCAATAACTCCGTGAGTTACATAACATTTTCGACCAAAGGGGGTACCAAGGCAAACACATTTTTTTATTTTAAAAACCAAGAGCAATTTCTATAGTAAATCGACCCTTAAAAAGACAAATCCGAGCTCAGAATTTAAAATAAAATGCGTTCCTGATTTACGGGCAAAAACGGATTAAAATTGTTTTTCAAATCCCGAAAAACAACAGGAGTACCAAGGCATGTTTTTGGAGCCTCATTGTTTAGTAAACCCACCAATTTTTATAACTATAGGGTTGGGTTTGGTAGGTTGGACTACCGTATTTCCTCTAAAAAGGCCCCCCCCCCCTCTAATAAAGCCCCCCTCAACTTTGAGGACCTCTATCTCAGCCCAGAGTCAATTTTTTACAAAGCTGTTTATTGCGTTTTCTTAACTCCCACGAGCTCTACGGATTCCGCTTTTTAGATTTTTAATTTTTATCCAAAAATCTCCAGATCGACCTCAAAATTTCCCGATTTTCGAGGGGTTGAAAAATAAGGCCCGGGGGCCTTATTAGAGACAATACGGTATTCGCTACTAGCGCCAAAAAATATACATCCAGGAGAAATAGACTCACCCCACTGTTTGTTTGACGAACTGGATAAGTGAAGAGGAGCGAATAAGTGCATTGGGACCACCCAAACAGAAACGGCCATTGAAACGGGCCAGTCGGCTGTGGTAGACCTTATTATTGTGCGCCACGTATGAGATGGTGAAGATGAAACTTTCGGAATGCGAGTCTCTCACCTGATTAGTTTTTTAAAGTTTTGTTACATAAAATTGCCAAAAAAAAATTACTAAAAAAGTTCCAGGCTCTCTACCACGCAGCAAACGTATAGATTCATTGGCTGAAATAGCTCCCCAATACCATTTTTCCTGCAAAAAAGTGAGTTTTTCGTAAAATTTAAAATTTATTTTCATCTAGTATTTGGCCGATGTCTGTTGTCTACTTTCCTTTTTTTTTAGCCAAGTTCCCTCAACAGATTTTAGTGGCAAATTCGCTGTTTTGTGCGCAATAAAAAAACGGCTCTCCCTTGTTCTAGGCTAAATTGTTATACAGTCAAACCTGGGTTATCCGACACCCCAGTTAACCGACACCCTCTTTTATCCGACACCATGAGCCCGATTTGGTTGGCCTGGTAAACCTACACCCCAGTCATCCGACACCTCGTTTATCCGACACCCCAGTTAACCGACACCCTCTTTTATCCGACACCATGAGCCCGATTTGGTTGGCCTGGTAAACCTACACCCCAGTCATCCGACACCTCGTTTATCCGACACCATAAGGGTGGTCCCTTTGGGTGTCGTATAACCCAGGTTTGACTGTAGCCAAAATGGTTATATCTCTAATATTTTTGTCAAATTTATATATTCAACCGATTATTCAAGTAACAGTGAAAGCCAGAACAATTTGTTTTAAGCAAGTGAACATGTAAACTACGACAACAAATTCAAGATGTAACCGTTTTGGCTATAACAATTTTGGCTAGAACAATGGACAGCCAAAAAAACTCCCATAAAGATTGGATTTTTTAATGGATTTTCTAAATATAACATTAGCTTAGACACGAAAACTTGACCCATCACAAGTATGAATCAAACCAGTACCCATATCTTTTAAAAACATAAATGAAAATTCACTTTTTTACAGCTAGAGATTTGAGTCTAATGCACCCTACCTCTCTGAGTTCATTCATGGATTGGCCAAATCGAGGGCCATGCTTCTCCAAATACTCCGCGCCCAGAAGCACTCCATCCTCCTCGTTCATGGATCTCCTTTCTCCCTTCCTCCTCTGCTCTGTCCATTCCTCTGATTGTGCCACATATGCGGATGTGCTTTGTGGTTGGTCCATCACGACATCTTTTCGCTTCAACAAACAAAGCTAGCACAAATGCGATAACAAAACCTTTGTAAATAATATAGTATTTGGCCGATGACTGGAAAGCGTAAAGTTTTCGTCCAAACTAACTACAAATATTTTTGAATCTTTTATTGGGTTTAATCAAAGCAAATTATTTTTTTCTGATTATATTACAATGACAAAAAAACAAATAACAGCTCAAAATATAATTAGTGTTGGCAAGGGTAGTTTTTTTTTCGACGTGCCAACTAATTCCTGGGTTTGACAGCACTTTTTCATCAGCCTGTAAAAACTTCCTTTTCTACGTTTTAGACATTTCTTTTGAACTGTTTTGTAGATTTTGCCTTTCGGTGCAAAACAGTTCAAAATGAATGTCTAAAACGTAGAAAAGGAAGTTTTTACAGGTTGATCAAAAAGTGCTGTCCAATCCAGTAATTAGTCTGCACGTCGAAATAAGACTACCCTTGCCAACCCTAAACATACAGAGTGTCCCACGAATTTCCGTTTTTTGCTTTTAGTTATTTAATTAATTATTTTAGGACATTTGAAAAAGCTTCATACTAACCGAAAGTTTGTTTTTTAGGAAAACCTTTGATATGAGAATTATTTATATATGTCTTTCAAATGTTGTGCTACAACCTCATCAAAAACAGGTCACTTTTTGGAATTTTGTTAAATTTATATTTAGTTTTTTTCTTTTTTGTTTAAATTTTAGTTCTTTTTACAAAGATTATATTTTTATTTTTGTACTCAAAATGACCGCTAGAATCTAGCAAGCATTTTAGTAGTGAAAAAGCTGTGTGCTTATATATAAATAATTCAGAAATAAGTACAGTCGACTGCCTCTATAGCGTACACTCGATGTAACGGACTCCCTCTACATCGGACTCTCTCTATAACGGACACCTTAGCCGGTCCCAACCTTACAAACGGACCCTCGATATAACGGTAGTTGGCAGTGAAATATTGAAAAAAAATCCAGATATTTAAAAAAAAATTTAAATCTGCGCAATTTTTTGAAGTAACTAATTCGTTTAAGTTATTCAATGTACTGTTCTGTTCATTCTCTTCATAATATAGCTTCTTTGCGCTGTTGTTCTAACAACCTTTTGTTTTAGACATCGATGAGTCAACGCTACATGGAAACTCACGACATTGATCCAGCAATGCTTCATATGTGCCACGAGCTAGATCATTTTGTGGGCAACTGGACAAAAATGACTTTTTCCGGTTTTGTCTCACGACAAATACTTTTAATAGGATCAAAAATAGGAAAACAAATAATTTCTCAAGTTTGGTAAATTTATGCACATTTTTTGTTTTCCTATTTTTGATCCTATTGTTTAATAGCAAAGAATTGTTCAATATCACATTTTAAAGAACAGAGAACGGGCTACAAAATGGTATATGACACGTAGAGACATCATTGTCAAATGTGCCAAATGATGCACTTTGAAAATTAAAGCGAATCCACGTACTTTTTCTCAAAAATTATTGGACGACCTAATGTCTAAATGTCTAAAAAAAATTAAATTTTTGTAAAAAAAAGTTAAAATTTAAACAAAAAGAAAACACTAAATATAAATTCAAAACATTTCTAAAAAGTGACCTGTTTTTGATGAGGTTGTAGCACAACATTTGAAAGACATATAAATAATTCTCATATCAAAATTTTTCCTAAAAAACAAACTTTCGCTTAGTATAAAGGTTTTTCAAATGTCTTAAGAAATGAATAACAAAAAGCAAAAAAAACGGAAATTCGTGGGACACTCTGTACTATTTACAGTCGATCTGCGCTTAAAGTACACCCTTAGCACCAATGTTTCCAGTGTTTTCTCAGAGGCAAAATGAAAGTCAGCATGAAAGTGGCTCTGATTTGGTTCCAGAAAAAAAAGCTGAGATGTGTCACGAAAAAAAAAATCGTTGGTAATTCATTTTTTGTGACAGAAATGATTTTTTCGTGGTACATTGCAAACTGGATCAATTTAATCGGTTCTACTGCAGAATCCGGTGCCAAAATATGCTTTCTTCCTGTGTTCACTATGTTTATGGTAATAACTGGTGGAAAGAAAGTTCGTAATGGGTTTCTGAGCCAATTTTTTTCAATGAAAATCTTTTTTTTTAAAGTTCCAAATATACAGGGTTGAAGCATTTTAGCTCCTCTTTCAAATGGTATATAACATAATATATATCTATTCCACAAAATGACCACCATTAGCAGCAATACATTTACGCAACCGTTTAGGGAAACTATCGATTGCATTTTGAATATAACTCTGGGGAATTGCATCCCATTCTCTGACCAATGATTCTTTCAATTGTGGGATTGAGTTGTGAGGGGCAGTGCAATAGCTGGACGCAAATCACCCATTTTAGTTTGAATAAATGGAATAAAGCAAAATTTTTAATAATTTTAATAAGAAAGGGGAAGCAACAAAGAAAACTACCCAAAAAGCTGGCGGATGATTCATTTTTCTGCCCTGTATTTCTTATTCCCATTATACCGATTAAACATTAAAGCAGATGTATTATGTTATATACCATTTGAAAGAGGAGCTAAAATGCTTCAACCCTGTATATTTGGAACTTTAAAAAAAAAAGATTTTCATTGAAAAAAATTGGCTCAGAAACCCATTACGAACTTTCTTTCCACCAGTTAAAGTAATTATGAAATTCCGGATTTTGCATTAGACCCCTTGAATACAATGGAAATTTGAAAATGTGCTAAGTCAGGAATCGAGGAACATACCGTATATTTTCTAATAAGGACCCATGGGGCCTTATTTTTCAACACCTCTTTGGAGGTGGGGTTTTATTAGAAGGTGGGTCCTTATTAGAAGATACAAGCCGAAGAGGCGTCATTTGGCGACTAAAACATTAATTTTGAACAATTTTTTGGGTCTCAGATTAGATGACCCCCTTGAGCATGGCTGATTTTGCCAAGTTTTGAGGTGAAACTCAAAATTTTAAGCATAACATGTCAATTCTGATGAGTTTTCTGAACTCTGCGCTCTGGTTTACCCTGAAGACGTTGAGAAGAAAAAGATTTATAAACGGGAAGTGGATTAAAAAGCGTGACTAACATTTTGGAGCGTGAGAATCCTACAAAAATAATATATACCGTATTATCTCTAATAAGCGCCCCCCTTTACTTCGAGGGTCTGTATCTCGGGGCAGAGCAAATATTTTGCAGAGCTGTTTTTTGCATTTTCTTAACTCCCACGAGCTCTACCGATTCCGCTTTTTGGATTTTGGTTGTGCACCCAAAAATTTTGAGATCGACCCAAAATTTTTCCGATTTTCGGAGGGTTGAAAAATAAGCGCCCCGGGGCGTTAATTATAGATAATACGGTTTGTAGATACGGTAAATTTGTTTAATTTTAAGTTTATCTTATGTTCGGTGTACTTTGTTGCGGGACTCGACTTTACCCCATTATGATACCATTGCTTTATTTTTTAGAATTATTCTTTTCCGTTAACCCGACATTCCTCCTCCCCCGAACCCGCTTCCATCTATTGAGTTTTGTTGGTGTTGCTGGTGCATTTTCATTTGGTGCTGCTGTTGTTGTTGCCTGAAGTGTTGCTCTTGGTGGTAGACCTGTAGGTTGGGCAACCCTGTTTGATTTAGATGAGGAGGTATTTGACCAGACATTCCAGCCATAGGATGTCCCATAGGCAAAGGCATGCCTCCACTGGTCACTCCGCCAAATGCCATAGGGCCAGAGAATTGGTTGGCTGGATGAAAATGAGTGTTGCTAGTTTGAGAACCATGCTGCATGCCCTCCATAGGCCCCCCTCCTCCATGAGGTCCCAGGTGATGCGGTCCAGCCATCATCTGATGGCTGGGATGACTTGGAAAGTTGGGGTTGAGCATGCTAACGGGTGGCATGCCGGGCAAAGGCTGTTGCCCCATGCCTGGAATTCCTGCGAAAGAGCCCATTTGAGATTGTTGAGAATAAGGTGGAGGAGGTGGCAGTTGGTTGCCAGGATTTGAAGAGGAAGGACCTTGAGCCCCTGGAGTACTACCGCTCGAGTACCGGTTGGAAGCATTGCTCAGGCCAATGGGGTTCTAAAAAAATGATAGAACTACCGTATTTATTCTAATAGAACGGCCCCCTCGATTCAAAATCGTGTTCTTGGCATTGTGTTTTTGACCCAGTTTTGAATTCTGCTCTCAGGCAAATTACCTCTCAATTTGTGACCAGTGAGATGAGCTACACATCTTATATAGTATTTGGCATGTGTGGGTGCGTGGGTGGCTGGATAACGCTTTTTTACTTCGAAGGCCAGAACGGGTCGTAGATAGCGAAATCACTTTTGTCGCTAACACCATCGTGTTCCCCAGAATGTCAGCTTTCGTTTAAAAAAAAGAACAGGCGAAAAAATGAGTTCTAATAGGGGATATACCTATTTTTATGAATGAAGTCATAGCCCATCATTGAAATTTCGAAATACTATAGAGGCGCCGATAGGCGCCTGTGGTCCCTTGTAAGGTGGTAATTTGCTTAAGAGTGATATGAAATAAAGTACTAAAACAGATTGCGTTTAAATGCGTTTTTTTTAAATTTAGGGGCCGTTTTATTAGAATAAATAAGATTTGGGTGATGGGAATATTCACGAAAATCACCGGAAAATATCATCGCTTGTCAAAAATAGGTGATTATCTATTTATTTTTGTAACTATTGTTTTAAGATCTCTTGACTATTTTTTTTGTCAGGCAAACTACTGCTTCTGACACCGAATTCGTGCTTTGCATAGTTGCTTCGCTTAGAAAACAACTCTTAAAACAAAAGCTCTCTAACAAATGTTGCAATACTCTCAAGACAACGAAGATTTGAATTTGGACCTTCTTATATTTTCTCGTTTTTTCGAATGAGGATATTATCGCTTTTTTGGTAATATTCAGGAATATTCCCGGAAATATTATCACCAGTGATTATCCCAAACCTAGAACAAGTACAAAAAAGCTAACCAAAAGCACCTACCTGAGCATGCATCATGTGTTGCTGCTGCTGTTGCATCTGCCCTTCATACAACCCTCCAGTCTGGGCCTCGTCCATTGGCTGACCACCTAGATGAGGTTGTTGCTGGCCGAGCATGCTCCCTGCTCCAGCCAGTTGCTGCAATATATGCATGTTGGGTGGGTTGCCGCCTGCCACTAATGCAAATGGAATTTGTTGTGCAGCTGGTTGTTGTGGCTGTAGGGGTTGGCTGGATGAATTAGGTTGTTGAGGGTGCTGTTGCTGCTGGAAGTTCTCAGCTGTAGAAGAGTGGGTGAGCAGAAACTTGAGTTTTTCCCGCATCGACTCGGGAAACTTTTCGATGGCTTGCTCTGCCTCGTTTTTGAGACTAAATAGGTTCAGGTTATTAGAGGTAGGACTGGGCATATATGTAGCAGTGTTTCCAAAATGAAAATGAGAAAACGATGAAAATGATGGGGCCAATTGTCAGTCACAACCTTGAAAATACTGTTGATATCCATATTTTATTTTGCAAGAACAGCCTGCAATTTAGTTCTGATGTACGCTGATACATGCGATCCGTGAAGTTTGCGCGGACCCAAAAACGCACGACATAGCTTCCCACAATGGATGTAATGTAGCGTAATGCATAAACTCGAGATAAAAAGCAACACTACACAACGACCAGGAAAATGTTACCAAGATAAGAATTCGCTTCGCCGGTCCAAACGTCAACAGTCACAGAAGGTCGTAGCTTCAGCTCACCAAGTTCTTGCTTCAAATGATATTTCACAGCTGTTGAGCGCTTATCCAATAGGCCTTTTAGCGTTGAATGGCTATTGGGTAACTATTAGGTCGTCCAATAAGTTTTGAGAAAAAGCACGTGGATTCGCTTTAATTTTCAAAGTGCATCATTTGGCACATTTGACAATGATGTCTCTACGTGTCATATACCATTTTGTAGCCCGTTCTCTGTTCTTTAAAATGTGATATTGAACAATTCTTTGTTATTAAAAAATAGGATCAAAAATAGGAAAACAAAAAATGTGCATAAATTTACCAAACTTGAGAAATTATTTGTTTTTTTTATTTTTGGTCCAATTTTGTTATAACAAAGAGCCGGTTAATACGACATTCAAAAGAGGAGAGAACGGGCTACAAAATGGTATATGACACGTAGAGACATCATTGTCAAATGTGCCAAAGCGAATCCACGTACTTTTTTCTCAAAACTTATTGCACAACCTAATACAATAAAAATATTGAAAATTTCAGTGAACAAGAATAATAGTTATACCTTGAAATTCTTGTTAAGCAAGTCAACAAATAGACGAATGCAGGAAAGCGAATGCTGGATGCAGGAAAGAGTTAATTGAGATTGATGGAATGGCCAGAATATTGGTAAATGCCAGCTCGATTTTGTCTAGCCTAGAAGCGTACAACGTGATATAAAAAGCAACAAATCAGTCAAAGTATATCTGTTCAAACTTTTCACATCGTTAGAATGTAATCCTCCGAGCACGTTTCGTCCTCTTAGTTATGATGCTTGGCTTTCCAATGGTACTTCAATGTTGTAGACGTTGCGCTCAAACTTTTGTATTTCTAAAAGTTTTCGCCACATAAAGAACCAATTCAAAATTTCAGTTGTGCCCGATCACACGATCTACATTAAAAAAAGCTTATGTGATTTTGAGTAACTTCCTCGAATTTTCCCCAGATCGGATCGACTAATTTTCTTTTCTTTCCTTGGGGAAGATTGGACTTCCTTCGCCAGACAGGTTTCCAGCCGATTCATCGCTTTTGTTGCCGAATGACATGTCGATGTTGCTTAAATTTGAAGTGTCTTAAAGTGTCTTTTTTACTGAGAATCTAATGAAAGTAAGAAGCGATGAAAATGAAAATTATCAGTGAGAAAATAAGAAATTCTCATTTTCATTCAAATGAAAATGAGAATTTTTCAGTGAGAAAATGAAAATTTTCACTTTCTTTTTAAAATGAAAATGAGAAATTCTCATTTTCATCGAATGAAAATGAAAATTTATCATTGACCTTTACCTTTATTTATCATGACCCCTCAAATAACCCCCCTAAAATAACCCGGGTTATTTGGTGGGGGGTTATTTGAGGGGGTTTATTTGGGGTATGTTTTTCAAGGTATATTTTGTCTTGAAGGGAAGTCATGTTATTTCGAAAATTTGACCTCCCCATCCACCTCGAGGGTATGTACCCACCCCAACGAGTATCTACATCCAGAGCCTGAAAATTCTAAATTTTAAGACAAATTTAATCAAACCATGGTATCCTACTCAAAATCGTGCGCTGAACACGGTTTGATAACACCAAAACAGCGAATTCCTTACCCAAAACCTTAATATCAGAATAGTCACCTATTCTGGGATGGACTTTTCAGAACTCGAATGTCTGACTGTGTTTAGACATTCTACACCAATATCTTCAGTTCCCTTCGACCATTGTGTAGGAGGACGCAGGAGAAGTTCACCTAGAAGAGGGGTACCCAAGAGGGAGGTACCCAGGATAGGGATCCTAGCAGGGGAGTACCAAGGTTGTGTTGATTAGATGAGGAGTACCCAAGAGTGGGGTACCCCGAAAAGGGAATTCTCAGGTGGTGGTACTCAAGTAGTGTTACTCAGCTGAGGAGTATCTATGTGAAAAGTACTCAAGAGGTGGTACCTAGGTAGTGGTACTTAGCTGAGAAGTACCCAGGAGAGAGCTACCCTGGGGGTAGGGGGGCGATGCTGCTCAGATAGCGAAACATAGGTGGTGTTACTTAGGTGAGGAGTACCCAGGAGGTTGGTAACCAAGAGTGGGTAACCAAGAGGGTGTATTCAAGAGAAGGGTATGAAGGGGTACCTCCACCAGGTAGGTTTTTTATGCATATATCATCTAGATTCTTGGCCCTCGAATAAATTTAGATTACTAAAGATTACTACTAAAGCATTTTATCGAAAAAATGAAAATGAGAAAATTTTCGTTTCTCATTTTGGAAACACTGATATGTAGTAGTACCTGTAGCCCACAAACATGTACTTAAACTGGTATAGTAGGTCACACACTGTGTCTTCATACTTCAGCTGGCCTATTTTTTCGACAAGGGTGCCGAGCACATTGTAGATTGAGATGATCAACTTCAGGTACTAAAAATTAAATCGGAGTTATTTCAAAAATAGCGTAAAAGTAACTTTTGCTAAATATTTGACTACAGTCAGACTCGGTACAAAAAGTGGCACGGTACATTTTTTGAATTTTCAGTTTTCCGGTTGTTTGGAACACACATTTAAGTCCGTCCTAACATGGGTTGGCCTACTCTAAGGCTTCGCCTAACTTCCAAAAAATGCGAAAAAAATCGTAATTCGATTAAAAAAAAGTGTTCCGAGCCACTTTTTCTACAGAGTAGGTTGTATACCAAATATTTTTGGTATTGCATACCAGGTCCGCATTAGGGGCGGCGACCGATTGAGACAATTCAAATTGAAACGCTTCAAATTAAAACAATAAAGAGCAATATTCGGCTTAGGCTTAGGTGTTTATCATCGTCGATTTGCTTACAAAACTGGTCTTAAAATTTGAAAGTCCCTGTCAAAATTCAAATTCCTCTCAAGACAACAAATATTTAAAATTGGAAAAATTCGATATTTGAATAATTATTGTCCCAAGAGGAATTTGAATTTTGACAAGGACTTTCAAATTTTAAAAGCAGTTTTATAAGCAAATCAACCATGCTGAACACGCGTCTAAATTGCATGTTGGTTTAGCGAGAAACAAGTTTCACGTTTTCAGATATTGCATAGTTTCTTTTTGAAACTGTTGCTTAACACTCTTAAAACACTATTTAGTTGTATTTTAAAGCACTTTTTGGTGCAGTTTTGTTTGCTTTTTCAAATCGTATATGGGTTTTGCTGAAGAAAGGGCTCTATCATACCTAATTTTGTGCATTTAAGTAAAAAAAAAAATCTTTTTGAAAAATGACACAATTTTTTCTTTAGGCCAAAAATTTCACATTTAGTTATTATAAACACCTCTACAATATGTCATTAAAAAGCTTAGTTTCTGCCCTTTCTAACGAGCTATTGCAGTCATGCATGTATAAATATTTGAGTACCAGCTGATTTTATGAACATACCCAAGTCACATTTGACGCTATTCAGAAATTGGTCGGGAGATCGAGCCAAACAACCTTTTTTTAAACGGTTTGCAGAATCGGATTCTCTGTGAAATTTTGCACCAGAATGTGCTGGTCTTATACTCAGGGCTTCCCGTGTGAAAGGGGGGACCGTTTTAGGTTTTGAACGGAAAGCTGAAAATTTGAAATAATAATTGGAAATAATTGTCGTTTTTTGTCTTGTTGTTTCATTTTATTCACTAGATTTTATGCAATAAGCTTTTTATCGTGTAGTTATTTCAAAATTTCAACTTTCCGTTCAAAACCTTTCCGGACATAAAACAGTCCTCCCTTTAAAAAGTGGAAATTTTTAAGGATGCCTAAAGTGTCTAAAGATGCATAAAGAAAGAAATAGAGAAATTATTTTTAATTTTGTTTGGAAATATTCGATACTTTTTCGTATCAATATTTTTTTGTATCTGATGGCTCGTTCACGCACTGCGACTTCGACTGAGACTATTTTGGCTACATGAACATCTT
Source organism: Ditylenchus weischeri (assembly GCA_029231635.1). Taxonomy (NCBI): domain Eukaryota; kingdom Metazoa; phylum Nematoda; class Chromadorea; order Rhabditida; family Anguinidae; genus Ditylenchus; species Ditylenchus weischeri. Next base: position 226,918 of record JAMRYI010000030.1, on the reverse strand, counting down.
TTAGTGGGGCGTAATCGTTTCGCCAACAAAAAGATGCCATTGGCAAAATGATCTCATTGGCGAAACGATTAGGACCCCTTTTAGTCTAAGTCTCAGTCTCAGTCGCAGTCCATGAACAAGCCATGACAGTCCTGGCGCATACGTTAAACATTTGTAAGCTGCTAATAGCAACAATGACCTCGTTCATGTGTCTCATCTTCTCCTTGTCGCTGATGCGCTGAAGGTAGGGCACTAGGATGCGCAGGAAGTACATTAGTTGGGTCTCATTCTGCACTTTCGGAGCTAGACTATCTGCAATTAGGTCGGGCAGCACGGATAAAGAATTCTGAAGTCAAATAGTAAATTTGTTGTGTGACATGCTGTTTATTGTTTCAATTTGAAAATTAAACTCACATTTCCAGCATGCTGACAAAAGGCGTGGATCAGAGCTAGCATGGACAGAATTCTTAAAAATTTCAAATTATTTACATTTTTCTATCTAAAACATTACAGTCGAAACTCCCATTAACATACTCCAAAATTAACATACGCTTTGGTTGGTTTCTTCGAAGATGAGGCAAAATTACCTCCCCCATTAACATACACTCCCAACATACACCTCTCATTAACATACGGCCAGACTCGGTCCCGCTCTAACAATTGGCTCTCCCATTAACATACAGTCGATCCTTTTTTCGAATTTTTTAAATAATTTTGTTTTTCTACAACATTTTGACGGCTATTTTTTCCTTATTTAGGCTAACAATGAATACCCCAATCAGAAAGTGCCGCGTCATCACTCTGGTGGAAAAGAAGAAAATCATCGAAGCTTCAGAAAATGGCAAGAGCATGGCAGCAGTTGGAAAGGAATTCGATCTTCCGAAAGGGACAGTGCAATCGATTCTTAAAGACAAGGCTACAATATACTTAAAGACAAGGCTACAATAGGCTACAATCGATGCAATAAATGAAGGTGCCGAAGCCAAGCGAATTCGTCTGCAGCCAGTAAAGCACGAAGATTTAGAAGAAGCAGTCTTGCGGTGGATCAAGTCGGTTAGAAGTAGAACGTCGCAGTGACAGGTCCTTTGCTCATGGTAAGAATATTTCTCTCTGCTTCTCACCTGCTTTTTTACATCAGTTTTTTTTAGGAAAAAGCTTTAAAACTGGCGGAAAACCTCGGCATTAAAGGGTTCAAGGCAAGTGAGGGCTGGCTGAGAAAATTTAAACATCGCCATTCAATCAGGTTCCGAACTAACCAAGGAGAAGCCGGGGAGATTGATATGAAGGCATTGAGCGAATGGCAAGAAACACTCCTTCGAGAAGAAATCAGCAAGTTCTCTCCAGACGATGTCTTTAACGCCGATAAAACTGGTCTCTTCTGGCAGCTGCTTCCCAACAAAAGGTTGACAAAGGTTGACTGCTTTCAAATGTGTTTTGCCCTAATTTTTTCCTTGCAGGTGAACGATGCACGTCTGGCAAAAAGTCCAAAGAGCGCATCACTGTGCTGGTCGGAGCGAATATGAGTGAAACGGAAAAGCTTCCATTGCTGGAAAATCCATCAAACCAAGGTGCTTCAAAAACAAGGAGCCGCCTGTTCAGTACAAAGCAAACAGTAAGGCGTGGATGACAGGTAATATTTTAAATAAATGAATTCCAAGTTATTTTTCAATTTTCACAGCTGACATTTTTGAAACTTGGCTCAAGCAATGGGATCGCAAGCTGAAGCAGGACAGAAGAAAGGTTTTGCTATTCCTGGATAATTTCAGTGGCCATTCAAACATCAAGTTGGATCAGATCACACTGAAGTTTTTTCCTCCCAACACCATCGCCGAATCACAGGTTTTTCTTAAAACTGGCTGATGAGATGAGACAACGTTAATTTAATTATTTTTCAGCCATGTGACCAAGGAATTATTGAGAACATGAAGGTCCATTACCGCCGTTTCCTCCTGTGTGAAAGAATTTCAGCCATCGACGACGAGCGCCAATACAAAATCAATCAATCCAATTTCTCCGCCGATCTTGGGATGCAGTCAAGCCAGAAACGTTGCGCCGTTGCTTCCGAAAAGCTGGATTTGTGATAAATGAAGAGGTTGGATTTTCATTTTTGTCCTTTCTTGATTTTTGTTGAATGTATTTTTACAGCATGTAGATGATGACGAAGAGGAAAACATTCTGGCCGACATGGACCATCTCTGGGCCGTACTGCAAGCAAACAGCGAAGTGGAAGATACTGTGGCAGAATATTTGGCTGTAGATGCACAACTAGAAACCGGTGGAGCTCTTACTTTGGCCGAAATCGCAGAGGATGTCGTGAACAAGGATGTGAATTTCGGAGTCCTGGCCAGCGACTCCGAAATTGTGGAAATCGAAGAAGAAGAAGAGCCCCCAGTCACTGCCCGAGAAGCCAGTCAAGCTATGAGAATCCTCCGGAGCTATGCAGATCATGTCACAAATCCTGCCGCACTCAAACTATTTGATCAGCTGGACGATTACCTGGCCGAAGAAAGGATGAAGAAACTGAAGCAGAGAGCAATTGTTGAATATTTTGCGCCTAATCCTTGATTTAATTGTTGTAGATTTTCGTTTGTTTGAATAAATATTTTATGCTGGAATTGAACGGACTCTCCTATTAACATACGCTGAGCTAAATTATGGAATCTGGCTCTCTCATTAACGTGCTCCCCCATTAACATACACCTCTCATTAACATACGGGAAGTCCCGGTCCCAAGGGTGTATGTTAATGGGAGTTTCGACTGTACCTGCTTTCGGAGTAGAGATACACTTCTTGACTGAATGACTCAAATAGCATCGAGGGTTGGCCCTGGACCACCTGTGGCCAGTCAAATGACTCCACTATTTTGTTGAAGAAAACATTTTGGAAAGACTGTGGAAGACCTGTCAACAACAGACCCAGTGCATTGACTGAAATATTGGCTCAATTATTGAGGTGTCTCTTACATGTTATTAAAACCCACTTGTGTCATATGGCCGAACAATAGGTCGTTTCATAGCTAGTTGCACAATGCCTTCAGTGATCTCTTCAGCTGGATAGGGGCTGGCCATCAACTCAATCCATGCACCGGTAAGTGCTTGTGCTGCTGGTGGATACTCCTGCACAACATAGACATTGCAAATAATTGGAAGATTGTTTTCAAGATGTGTAAACTAACGCCGAATCTCCAGTCGCGAAGCACAAAAGAGGGCGGCTGGTGTAGGTAAGTAGAGGCAGCGATAATCCTGTCCACAAGCACTTGACATATCCTCATTATCGGCATCTTAATAATGTAAATTTAGCGAGACCAGAAAAATAGTAAAAAGGCTACCTTATGCTCTCCCACTACGAATTCCTGGCTAACTACCGGATACCTGGGATTGCGGTCGTCGTCTATTTTTTGCACTATTTCCACCACAAACTGACGAGCTGGTGGAGTGTGCGAGAATGTCTCCAAGCTGTCCAGTGAATACATCGTTTTGTACAGGAAGGTGATTGGTTGGGCTGCACAACACAAGGGTAAGTGGGGGTTGTATGAACTCAAGCAAATGACAACAACTTACGATGTAGTTTGTAAAGAGGGGAGAAGGTGGCCAAGAAAGAGGAAAGGATTTGAGGGTTGATCGAGATTTCCAGAGAGCGTTGCAGCAACACGTCCACTATCTCAAATTCACACGAAAATACAAGAAGGATACTGGATCATATTTTTTTGCATTTAACCTGTTTTTTCGGGCAAACCTTTTTCTTGCCAAAAAATAGTTTTTGGCCGCCCCCACAAAACTTTTTTGCTGCTGCAGAAATACTTTTTACCACAAAAAAGTTTGGTATAATTGTCGTATTCCGAACCCTCGCAAAATGCCTGTATAAGATATTTTGTCGGCGATTTAACTGCTCTAACGCACGTAAAGGATGTTTTTATGCGGGGGAAACTCATTTTTGACAAAAAAAAATTACCAATGTTTGACTTTTTGCCTTGGGGGACCAAGGTAAACCACCAAAAAGGGCGGTGAGTGTCAAAAGGCTACACCGGCCGAAAGGCTACAACCCGAAAAAAGGGACAAAAGTCTACAGCTCAGTAAAATTGGGAAAAAGCGCCGCAAACCCATAAAAGCCACCGTCATTATTATTAATCAAGCAATTCGCAAACCAAATTAGAAAAATTTATAAAACCATCGACTCAAATAACATAGTTTCTAACATGTGAGAGGTTTAACATTTTTCTTTATTGATCCAAATTTTTTCTTGCTGCAAAACGACTTTTCACATCAAAAGAAAATGGGCTGTGTGGCAGAAATAAGTATTTCATCGGCAAAAAGGTTTTTTTTCACAAGAAAAAGGTTTGCGATGTTTTTCCGTTAGATCAATTTGAAATTGATTTTTAGAGTTTTCTTGAAAAATAGTGGAGTTGTAACCAGTGTTTCCGAAAATAACACTTAATACTTTGCATTTAACACTTAACACATACCTTTTTTTTATATATTTTGTTTTCTTATCTCAGATGCTTTTTCGCAGTTTTGTAGCTGAGATTTTTCACTATAGACGGAGTGGTCAAATGCCTTACTTAAAAATAATTTTTGAAGAAACCAAGTGTTTAAAAAAACCAAGTGTACACTTAACACTTGATTTTTTTCAAACACTTGGTGTGATCCTATCAAAAATTATTTTTAACTAAGGCGTTTGACCACTCAATCGATAGAGAAAAATCTCAGCTACAAAACGGTGTAAAAACATCTGAGCGCTCCAGATGGGGGCTTGATGAGTTAGAGATGCGCGCACTCACTTACCTTAGACATGATTCTGAGCAAGACTTTTGGTCAAAAATGCATTCAGATAGTCGTTTTGCCCAGTTCCAGCAAAAAAATGTGATAAATTACCCGAAAACTGACTCTAAAATACTTTGAAATGACCACCTACCCACAGGGGTTAGGAGGCAAATTTTTTTGACAGAATTAAAATATTTTAATCAGAAAGTGTTCAGAAAAGTCTTTTTTATCGTGTTGAGCAGAAAAAATGAGTTTGGAAGTGGTTTTGGATCACTTTTCAAAAAATTCGAGCATGGGGGTAACTATATAAGTACCAGTGTTATTTTCGGAAACACTGGCTGTAAAACAAATTTTTATATACTTGCTGAGATATGCTCAAAAGTTGGCCCGTCGTGAAATTTCGGCCGGACTATCAGGAGGATATTTTATATACTAGAAGTGGCAACTTCAAAGCTTGATTTTGCGTTTTTTAATTGCAACTTTCTAACTGACCGGCCAAATTCTTTCTGGCATCACATCATAGTAGATGGGCAAATGCTTTTCATTTAACTGTTCCGCATGTTTCTCTGCACTTATAGTTCTTTTGTACATCTCCAGGTATGTAAATTCAGGGTATTTCTGTGAGACAAAATTAATTAAAAAGGACAAAAAATTATTAAAAACTCACTTTGTAATAATCTGCCAGTTTGGTGAATAAATCTTCTGATTTAGCGTTGGAATAGTTGGAGTAGAGGGGAGCAAAGCTGCAGTAGTTGTGGATTCTCTGAGCGAAGTGGGGAAACTTTTTGATGAGAGTACCTAGAAGGTATAGAGCCTGTTCAATAGAGTTGTCATCGTTGGGATGCAACACTATGGCTAGCAGAAAACGCTCGATGGGCATACAGTTGTGCACAAATACCATTTCATTAACTACATTCAACAGCTGCAAATGATATATTGATACATTTTTAAGATTGACGGCACTTGTTGGGTTGGGGCTCCCACCCTAAATTTTTTTCCAACCTTCTCGAACACACAGATTTTTTATTTATTTTTCATTCACAAACATACATGTCTGATATTTGATACGACAAGTGAAAAAATATGTCTGGACCATTGAATTTTGTTCTCCACACAAAATCAGACACGTATGACAAAAACAGAGTTCTGGCTGTTCCGAATTCATTCTTATGTCTAACCTGTTTTTTCTGCCAGACTGACTCAATTGCTTGTGTATGAGCACCTGTTACGGGATCGACGAAATTCTCTGAATGATTGACTGTCAGATGTTGATACTCTTCGTGAACCAGACAGACGGGGAACGAGAAATTTAGGTTGGGGCCACAACCCAACAAGCGCCAGATTGACTATATATTTTTATAATGCATATATTTAAAGAGAAACTCTTGAGAGAAGCTCTGTTGTGGAGCGAATAATGAATGAGCTTAATTATGCTTTGTCCAAATTTGGCCGGAACTGCCCTTAGCCATTCCGGAAAATCCGCTTGCAGTCTAGCCCTCTATGACGCCACCGCAAGAGTTTTTAGAGTTCCACTATGCTTTACCTCTATTTTAGAGTCTTCAACCAAAATTCAGCCTAGTCCAAAAAGTTATGAGGAATAAGACTACTGGTTCCCATTAAAATGTTCCCAAAACACCTTTATTTCTGAAAATTGGCTCCTTTCCCCGATTTAGATCCGAGAAAACTTGAAAAAAAGTCAACAAGTAATAGACAAACCCCGTCAAAGTGCTCGTTTTCTGACACCTTGCTGCTCCATATAATGTAGTCTATAAATGCATTTATGTTCAAGATCAAGTCACGAGCATTCATTTGTCCGAGCACTCTGCAACACACATTGCTGAAATAAAAACGCGTAATGGAAAAAGTAACCAACTTATAGCTCAATGTGGGGAAATTGGAGTATTCATAGATGCAGCGGAAAATGGTGATCAAAACAGTCACACTGTTCTGGAAACAACTTTCAGAATCATGCAAAAAAGCTTGTTGCTCTCGGTCAGACATGCTACGCAGGTTGCGAATATGCCGGTCATCTGTAGGGCCATTGTCCACTTCCAGGTTTTGCAAGGCTGATGGAAACCTGCAATAATGACAAGTGACTAATGAAGTAAATATATTTTGTTATACCATTTGATAGCAGAACTAGGCCATTTGTATGTTTGGCGGAGCAGTGGAGTGTAGTCAACTTGGAACTCGCTGATGATGTAGCTGGACGAAGAGGCTGCAAAAAGCAATATAATACATTAGTGAAATGTTTTTCTAAAGGATCATGATGTGACTCTCATCTAAATCTATATGATATGCTCTGATCAAAAATATCCAAGCTATACTAACCTATTGGCCTTACTTGCGAGTCAAATTAAGGTCAACTGCCAAAATAAGAAGTTTGTTTTTTATCGACCTAGTTACTAACTTAGCTACTGAACTCGACACAAATTTTCTTGAATAACAAGAATTTATATTAAAGCAGTAAATTTAAAGATCAAAATAGTAAAGTCCCCGACAAAGGCGTAGCTAAAATTTTCTCGAAGAAAGTTGTCGAAGGCCTTTGGAAAATTTCCAAAAAACCTACAAACCTACAAACTTTCGATTACCATTTGAACTTTTTTAGTTGTTATCCTTCGAAATCGAAGCTTTGCTTTGACGACCCTATTTATGCCGAGCGGAGGGGTGTCGGCAAGGGTATTTTTTCCAACGCTTGCAAAAATCTCATGGGAGAGCAGCAGTCTGATTTCAGAAAGCTCGTTATGCCTATAGGCCCAAAAAAAGAGCAGTTTTCTAAGTAAATTTAGTTAGACTCACCAATAATTTTGTGAGCACGACACAGATTGAGCAGATACATTCGAGTGATCTCTGGACAAGCATGCACTCCCACCTGTCCATAGTCCACATGGCCATAACTGTCTGGCGCAAGGAATAGGTTAAAGCAGGCTGAAAATTTCCCAAAAACACTGATAGACTCAATCACAAAACTAGTAACTAATATACTAATACTCACGTGAAATATTATTGCTTTTGTTGGAGATTACGGTCAAGCTGAGCGAAACAAAATCAAGAGGAGAAGCAATAGTTAACTGAACAAAACAAATAAATTGCAAGTTGACATGCGAAATCTGTGTAATTGACCCACCTGGCGCATGATGATCTGTTCACAAAGGGAGTGCAGAGCAAGTGCTTGACTGCCCCCCATCATAGAGTAGTGGCACAGTGTCTCAAACACGAGGTACAGCAGAGTGGACCGGTGGTGAAAGGCGATCTGTGCATTCTGCAGTCTGTAGCACAGCAAGTCGGCGTAAATTGCAATCAAGTCCTTCAAACACATTTTTACCAAAATTTTTAAAAATTAAAACAGAGCCAACCGAATTTTTTTGATCGAGTGGCACTTTGAGTAGGTTAAGAAAAGGTCCCACAAAGACGCGTCCATTGGACTCCTGCTTTTCACTCATCTCCGTGGTCAGCAAAATTCTGGCTGATGTTTCTGCAAGTCGCTGCCGTTGTGCAAAAAATTAAAAAAAAAGACTCTTTTAAAAAAAGACTAACCAACAAGAGCAGGGCTGGGTAAATGGCCGTTCATGGTGTAGATTTGGAGGTAGTTGAATAGACTTTGGTATAGAGTTCTTTTGGCATGGAAGGTCATCGAATCAAGCAGAGACAGATCTAGAGCTGCCAGGCATCCGTCTGCTTTCCGACCTGTAATTAGGTATGTGTTAAGACTGACCCGAAAGTGACTGTTTGTCTTTTTGGTTTTTTGTGGGTATTCACGTGGTGATATACCCTAACCCTTCAAAACAATGAAATGCAAACATTTTTTCCCTAATCCTTCCTATGAATTTAAGATTAAAAATTATGCGTTTTTACTCTAGGTCAGGTTGGCCATAATGCCCCTTTTAGGGGGCAAATGCCCCCTTTTTGGAAAATTTGCCCCCTTTTTTCAGGAAAAAGGAGCATAAAACATTATATCGTTGAAATTTTGTTGTAACGATGCATGATTTTTTTTCACTGTATCTCACTCTTTGCGCTTTTCTGCATTTTCTTGCCTCAAAATGTTATTCTGTATGATTTTCGCATACTGCGCTATTTAACGCTAGGACTTTTAAGCATGGCCAAACGCGTGGGTTCCAATATCCAAGACTTCTTCAAGCGAACAAGGGTCAATGATTGGGGATGTTGAATGATTCGATCGTTTCTTCTGTCGTAGAATAAAAATTTAATTGCTCAACGTGTCATTACTGTGAAATTTATGCCATCGGACAGTTTCAAGACTTAATTAATAAAAAAATTATAATGTAAAATGCCCCTTTTTGAAACTTTTTAATTATAAATGCCCCCTTTTCATGATCGAATGCCCCTTTTCTCAAAAAACGATATGGCCACCCTGCTCTAGGTCCAGGTTTTTTAAATTTTTGAAAATTTGCTTTGCTTTTAAATTTTTTAACCGATTTTAAAATTTTAATGTATTCCTCAGCTCCAGTCCGTAAATAGGGCAAACCAAATGCCCAAAATATGCCAAAAAGAAAATGACTAACCATGAGGAAGTATCCAGCTGGGCTGTTGTTGGTTATTGTTGAGCATGGCTTGAGAAGGTTGGTCCAAGGAAGCACCCAACAGCTTGAGTATGGCTCGACTCACATGTGCTTCAAACACTTCTGCATTGTTGCTATCTCAAAAAGAACTGCTATATAAATGTAACTCAAACTCAAAATTTACAAGCATTTGCAATAACAGCAAGAACTCCATTTTCTAAAATCTCTCCAGACTCCAGCTGTTTCTGGAGGAATTCAATGTGCTGCTGTACTTTTGGAGGAATCACTATGTTGGAGGCACCATAGTAGTTGATTGACAGGTTTATCCAGATGGCAGCAGGTGCAAAGAAGCGGACCATGTTTAGTGTGTCGGTGGAACATCCGGCCCACACCATTTCGTCCGGGTATAACGTGTTGAAAATCTCCAGCACTAAAAATATCCGACTAATTGTTAAACAGAAATTCGATTACCGTATTCCTTCATTAACTCCCCGTGGGGAGTTAATTTTCAACCCCAGAAAAATCTTGAAATTGTTAATCAAAAATGGCCCTAACTCTGAAAATCTAGTCAGAAAACAAGGGATGGGGAGTTATTAGAGTAAATACGGTAGGTAATTTAGTGAATAACCTTGCCGATTTTTTCGATGTTAGCGCTGATTTTTGCCTCAATTTTTTTGCCGTAAATTTATAATTTTTTTAAATAAAAACAAAACAAAAATTTTGGCACTAAAATTATTTGCGGCAAAATTTCCATATGCCAATTTTTTTTTTGAATTTTGAAAATGATTGGAGCTGGTTCTGGCACGGTCTGGCACGCGGTGTACAATTGCATCGGACACGGACAAAACACCCCAGGGCCAAAACGCCCCCACAGGCCAAAACGGCCCCCGTCGCAAAAACAGTCCAAAACAACTTTAAATCTGAGGACTTGGCTCCAGTGCTAACATGGATCAAACGGAATTATATCGGTAGGTTTTAGGCGTTTTGGCCTGTTTTTGCGACGAGGGCGTTTTGGCCTGTTTGCGACGAGGGCGTTTTGGCCTGTTTTTGCGACGAGGGCGTTTTGGCCTGTTTTTGCGACGAGGGGCGTTTTGGCCTGTTTTTGCGACGAGGGCGTTTTGGCCTGTTTTTGCGACGAGGGCGTTTTGGCCTGTTTTTGCGACGAGGGGCGTTTTGGCCTGTTTTTGCGACGAGGGGCGTTTTGGCCTGTTTTTGAGACGGGGGCGTTTTGGCCCTGGGGGCGTTTTGTCACGTACCGCAATTGCATGCCCTTGTAACAGAGATTTCCTGATATCGATTTTTAGCATCTGATATGATAGTGATATGATATGGGTGCCTAAAATTTTCGTCTGATATGATAGTGATATGATGTCGTGCGATATGATGCCCAGATGATATGATATGAATCCCCGAATTTCCGTCTGATATGATAGTGATATGATATGGGTGCCCGGAATTTTCGCCTGATATGATAGTGATGTGATATGGGTGCCGGGAATTTTCGTCTGATATGATATTGATATGATATGGGTGCCCGAAAGAGAGAGAATCACGGTTTTTCCTTTGCCCTTCCACAGCCCTCTTGTTGTTATTGGCTCTTCAGTAGTGGCTTCCATAATTTCGGCGTCCGTAAAAGAGGGTGTAATTGGTTTGAAGAAGGAGAGAAAATGGAGCACGGGGAAATTGCGCGAATCTGATATGATAGTGATATGATATGGGTCCCGAAATTTTTGTCTGATATGATAGTGATATGATATGGGTGCCCGAAATTTCCTGCTGATATGATAGTGATATGATATGCGTCCCGAAATTTTCGTCTGATATGATGGTGATATGGTGTGGTGTTGTGCCGAATGATATGATAGGGCGTATCATATCATGTCATTTCACTATCATATCAGATTTTCTGATATCAGGAAATCTCTGCCTTGTAACCATTTTTTTCAAACTTTATTTACCTAGATCGCGGTTTTTTAGAGTCCAGCTGGTTTTTAAAGGAGCTGACAGCCTGGTTAATTTTGGGCTTGCTGAGTGCAATATATTGCAGCAGAATCCACATGAGCTCCCCTTTGGCTTTGTTGTAGTGACAGAGTTTGAGCTGGGTTAGTAAAGAGGTTAGCAATTGCTGCAAGGTGCAGAAATTTAGGAACAGCGAGTAGGTCACTAAATGGCAGAGATGAAAGCAGTTGTACTGGTTGGCTGGTGTGGAGACTGGCATATCCGAGTCTTCAATGGCACACATTGCTTCCATGATGAGAACTTGGATGACTTCATTGCATTGGATGCGAGGAATACCGTGGTTGGTGGCTCGCAACATGTACTAAACACAACTTGTCTGGGTCATTCTTTTGTTATATGAGCAGACTTACAAAGAGATTCTCCTGGCCTCTCGGCTGTTTCAGCAGAATGTATTGCAAGTAGGTCTGAGGGTCCATGTTCTGTAAAACAATACAGTTGACTCTTAATACAACGGTAAAAACCCCAAATTACTTCATTAGAATAGGGCAAATGTGTTTTGAAGTGTAGGCGATAGGTCGACTCTTGCAACTAAAATCATGGAAATTTTTAATGTAAAAACATAGTGCGCAGGGCTGGGACCGATTTCTGATCTCTGGTTTTCTGACTTTTTTCGCCTTCTGATTTCTGGTTCTGATTTTTTCCAAAAAAATCGGGTGCATAGCACTTTTCAGGACATTTTTTCTTTGTAAATTACGAATTTAATAATGTGCGACTATTATTTGTGTGTCGATATTCCTTCCTTTACATTGTTTTTTGAGATGAAGCGCAAGGCCAAAGGTGATACTAACTGGTGGTTCTATTTCCTGCAAGTGGAGAACAAAACCAAAGCTAAGTGCAAAATCTGTGATGAAATCTTTGATCGGGATGAGCACGCGTCAACATCAGGTCTAAAGCATCATCTCAAAACGAAGCATCCGAATCTCTACGGCGAGAAGCTGCACGCAGAAGGGCTGAAAAAACAAAGGCCAGAAAACGGAAAAGCATCAATGCTCGCAAGTTCAAAAGACTTTTTCAAACCGATTCCGCAAGCCAAAATCAGTGAACTAAATCTGCCTTCTATCGAGAAATCACTATGCAGCAAAATTGTTGGATATTACTTTTTTATTTTAACTTAAGGTGTTTGGGACAAGAATGGTGGAAGTACGTTAAAAGTGGACCGTCTCATCCTGGAAATGGTTTTGTGTCGACATTACTCCTCTGTCAATTGTAGAGAAATCCGGGTTTCGTCGTCTAATGGAACCCTTAGCACCGAAATGCAAGATGAAGTAAGATCTTTTCACCTCATTAGTTTGAATTTTATTTTTGAATTTTTATTTTTTCGCTTTTTGAGATACACATTTAAGCTTATCCTAAAATGCGCTGGCATAAGATGTGCCTAAGGCTTCCCCTAAGTTAAACATTTTACAAACTTGCACCAAGCAGCCAAAAAGTAAATGAAATTGAATGTGCGCGAAATTGAAAAAAATCGGAAAAGGGTGCCAAACGCATCAAAACATGGCAGTTTAAAAAGCTTGCCTTCCAAGTACTCCAGGTGCTGAGAGCCCAAGCAAATGAGGCTTGAGTAGTGATGGGGTACATCCAACTTCTTCCAATCATGCTACCAATTTCAGCCAGGGGTCGGAAAGAAGCAACCATTTCACGGATTTTTAGAGATACTCTCTGTGAACAATTGCTTCGTTTATTTGAAAGCACAAAATACTCGGGAACTCACCGGCAAAAAGTGGACAGCAGAGTTGGGAGCTATCCTACTGATTTCTGTGATAAAGAAAAGAGCTGGACAAAAGTTTTTTTTACGGTCAATCAGGTCGATCATCAACTACAAATAGAAAATTCGCTATTTTAGTAAGTTAGATCCTACCAGTATCCTACCTCCTCGACAGGAATAAGCTGTTTATGCTGATATTCTGTGAGCACACACTGCATTTTGTCCAGTTTCTCGACAAGCAACAGTTTGAGTAGATCACGCATGTTTTTGTAGTCTAGTTGGTGCATTCTTTCCCGAACAAAAATAATTTTCTGCGGATCCAATGGGATTTTAATTTTGAAGTCCACACTTGTGACAAGCAGTTGACAAGCTAGTCTGCAACAAAACAGAAATAATTATGGTACTTTTTAAAAAGATTTGTACTTTTTTTTGGCACCCCGAATATTTTTTATTTTTAAAATTCTACGTCAAAATATTTTTTTTTGCATTAAAGGGGCATGCCCACGCTAATAAGAGGTGGTGCCCGGGAATTCAAAAATTTTAGCCTAATCATTGGACTTCTGTACGAATTTTTCAACTTGGTTTCTAACAAAACAAGGCCTAGAATTTAATTTTAGGTGTGGTTTTGTTAGAAACCAAGTTAAAAATCAAAATTAGGAAAAATTTTTGAATTCCCGGGCACCACCTCTTATTAGTGTGGGCCAGAGTTTCCATGATATCAAAAAATCGGGCATATCATTGATATGATATGACACGATACGGTCATATCATATCAAATGACATCCCCCGGGGAGCATATCAAATCATGTCATATCAAGAGAAAAAATTCTACCCGCATATCAAACCATATCATGTCAACCCATGTATCATATCATATCAGGGCCGTAATTTTTTGGCCATATCATATCAAATTATGCATATCATATCGACCCAGTATTTTGAACTACCGTGTAACCTCTTTTAATCCCCCATAAGGAATTACTTGTTGTAAATCAAAAACGGCCTTAACTTCGATATTCTGTATTCCGGCAACTTCAGCACCAATCGAAAGGATTTTCAGCTATTCAAGCATGGCGACTAACTACGAGCGGGCCAAAACATCATTCACCTATTTGAACGCTCAAGTTGATAGTTTCGCTCAATAGCTTCCTCTAATCATTTTATTTGCTTTGTTGACCTCTTTACTATCTGATTTTTTTGTTTTGGGTAATGAATGAAGAAATATATGAAAACTTCTTATTGTTTTGACTAATCTTTTTTTTGTTGAGAGGTTAAACACGGTAATTTGCGCCAGCAATTAAAAATAATCATAAACAAAAATTTGGAGCGCCTATCATATCATGCAGTTTGATACTCTTTTTATATCAACCCATATCATACCATATCAGCATCAAATCACGTGGAAAATTTTGAAAACGATATCAAATCATATCATATCAAATTGAAATTTTTTGAGGTGTATCATACCGTATCATATCAAGCGAAAAATTCTGGCGGGCGTATCATATCAAAACATGTCATATCAACCCCTGTATCATATCATATCAACCCCCCAAAAAGCATCTCATGGAAACTCTGGTGTGGGCATGCCCCTTTAAAGGGGCATGCTCACCTATTAAATTTGCGCCTTTTTCTATTTTTAAATTTTTAATGACATTTTATTATTTTTTCTAACTCAGGCCAGCGTATGTTAGTTGGGCTAAAAGACCGAAAAATGCCTTACGCACTTTTTCCGGGGTCCGGGACATATATTTGGGTACTTTTTAATATGGTTTTCAAGGGATAATTAATTAGAGGGAGGAGGAGTTGTATTTGCTACTATGGTAAAAAAAATTCCTACAGCAAAGAGATAATCCCTTCCTCATAAGCAGCCAATATAATTTTAGTTATTATGCGGTCCAATGACAGTAAGCAATTATTCTCAGTGGTCAGTAGGTTGACCATTTCATGGCAACATTTTTCCAATGATTCTGAGTCCTAAAACGGGATGAAAACTAACGGAAAGCAACGAGCAAGACTGCCAACCTTTTGAAGTGCTTTGAGAATGGTGCATGCCTCAGCACACGTCAACTCATCCATGTAGCGCTTGCTGCTGCTCAATGGACCAAACAGCTTTTTGAAGCTGGAGTTCTCCTGCACAAGCACATATTTAAAAAAAAGTCAAATTTGAAAACTAAATCAAGACCAACCACATGTTGAAGCACAATATACTTGATCTTGTCAGCCTCTTTGCCCACAGCTAAAAAATTGTAGGCGGCTGGCTCTTCTGCATTACCAGAAGTGCTGGCTACGGCTGCTGGATCTTCCATTGACACAAAATATTTGACGAGATCAGTAATTAGTATGGAATTAGTATGGAGGAAAATAAATTAGTCGAAACAATAAATAATGAAAAGGAAATGTTAGTTTATGCTAAAATGAATAGTACTTGTGGTTGAGTGAGTGTTGCCAGTTACAGCAAATACCAAAACGCCAAACACTGAAATGCCAAACAATGCAAAACTGTCTTCAAAACAACTAATTTTAATAAAAAAAAAAACCGACTTTATTTATTTTTTAGGCGACTTTTATTCAAAAAATCTCTGCAATTTAGCGAAAAAGCGCAAATTTTTAAAATTCCGCTCTTTGCATTTCAAGAGCTGCTTCTCAAAATAAACATTTCCGAGCGGAAGAACCTCTTAATAAAAAATGCATGGAACTATCTTGACAAATTTTTTATTTCAAATTTCATTATTTTACCTCATCTTGTAGTCTGATGATCTTAACCCAAAGACTAGCCGGACTGGTGCCGCTGTCGCGGCACCTTTTGTTTTTTGAATGGAAGAGGTTGAATAGGCATTTTCGTAGATTGATAAAAAGTAGGAGAGAAAGAAAAAATTACTTATTGGCCTGGGCGGTTTACTGGCCTGGACTGGCCGGGAATGGACTACTGGCGTAAAAAAATCAAAAATAAGAAAACGGCAAAAACCGAATTAAAAAATTTCAAAATTCAGCAAACAATAAACCACACAACAAAAATTTTAATTTGCCTCCATTCGGGCAGGCCTACGCCCTCATTTTCCCAGCATCACTTCCAATGTTCACACACCGTTGGATAGCCCTTTTCCTCCTGCTTCTGGTCAACCAAGATCATTTTTCCACTTTTCTTGACAACAGTTGGTCAAAAATGGCTCCAAAGTTAGAGCTAAAAATCCCACTTGCCCAAATCCACCCTTAAAAATCACATTTTCCAAAAATTTTCCATCAAAAATGAAAAACACCCACAAACAAACACTTTTATGCACCTCTTCTCACCGAGAGGGAACTTTTTGACACCAAACATGGCCAAAAACACCGACAAAATCATATCAAATCAAGTGTCCACAAACACACGCACCTGATCAAAATACTATATACAGTGAAACCTCGATAACAGGGCACCCCGATAACTGGGCACCCCGATAACTGGGCACCCTCGATAACTGGGCACCCCGATAACTGGGCACCCTCGATAATAGGGCACCTCAGGCCTGGTCCCGGCCACGGTTAACTAAAAATATAGTAAAACGCACCTCTATAATTGGGCACTCTATAACTGGGCACCCTCGATAGTGGGGCACCTTAAGATTAGTCCCGACTAAGAAGTCCGACCTCGATAACTGGGCACCATCGATAACTGCACAGCAAAATATCAGTTACGACAAAAAATTTACTTGGTTCGGGCATAAACCTAACTTAAAATCACCTACTCAGTCATTAACACTAGAAAGACGGCCTGTAAGGCGGTATATTCTGGTGCAGTTTTGAACGCTGAATCCGAATTTCTCAGCAGAATTGGCTAATCAGCCCTTAAATGGCGTTAAATTTGCGATTTTGAAACCGGATGTTTTGAACATTTTTAAGCACAATTATTTTTAATGAGCTGTAAAACGCAAGTCTGCAAAAGCCAGCCATATCGGCTGCTGAAGCGTACAAAGCCTTTGAGATGGTCCGTCAGTACGTAGAAGAAAATATTGTTGATCCGTCCGTGCTTGATCTTTTCGACAGATGCGATGATGTGTTAATTTCCGTTCGAATGAAAAACAAAAAGCAAAGCATTATAACTGATTTCTTTTCCTCTAATGTTTGATTGTTCAATTGTTTTGATTTGGTTGATAAAATAAACAATTTATTGTTATCAAAAAAACTTGTAGAAAATTCTCGATAATTGGGCACCCCACTGTGTTCGTGAAGTTCACTGGTACTCCATAAGAGGGCACCTCGATAACGGAGCACCCTCGATAACGGAGCACCCTCGATAACAGGGCACCCTACAGCCAGTCCCGTGGGGTGCCCTGTTATCGAGGTTTCACTGTAGTAGATTGAAGCAATGGCTAAAAATGTCAACAAAAAAAGCAAAAACAATTTTATTTACAAAAAGTTAGCAACTTCATTACAAAATTTTGAGAGAATTGCGAAACCAAGCCACAACCATCTGAATTTCGGTCCAAAAGCTTCTGGGTTTTGTTGTATTTTGGGATCAAATTGTTTTGGTTTGAATTTTGTGTTATTCGCTTGTTGACTTGTGAGTCTTTGCACTAGTTCTGTTGCATTTTTCACGCTGAACATTTTGGTATATTGTCGACAAAATTTTCTTTAGAAAGTCGGCCAAGAATAAGCCAAACCAGGTATCCTTCAAATTGCAGTACCAGGGAAACAGGTGGTTTTACCTCTTCTCCTGTAATTTATGAGTGAATTTTCTGATGTTTTAGTGCTTTGGCGTATCTTGTAGCTCTTGAATTCATCTACAAGTATTGACTAAGTATTGAGCAGTTATACACAGCTATGATATGCTTTTGAGTAGCTTCGAGTGGAAATTTGGCAGGTATCAATCCTAAATATGACCATGTGTTGTTCTTTCGGTGAAACTCAGCCCCCTTCACCCATCACTCACCTATATCTTTTCACTCATGCTTCTTTTTTAGCAATGTACCGTGTTGTGGCTTTTGACACCAACCCACAGCTGCGTCCTTTTTCCAAAGGTCCAAATGGTCGGAGATTTGAAGTGCCTGTTTATCTTGACAACCGTGCATGTGCTATTGAGCCTGTAAAGCGTCCAGAAAAAGTGCCCGATGTGCGCATTGTATGCTGGGATGCTGAGACTATCAAGGTCAAACAAAAACATGCAGCATAGAACATAAAATCAACATGATATTTGCAAGAGTGAGTTACTTCATACAAACTTAAAGCTCCAAAAAATTAAAAAATTGTTGTTTTCTAGTTCACATGTACAAAATGTACAGGCATTTGATTCCTTAAAGAGCACTTTTGGATTCAAAAAAGACAGCAAAGGATTTTTTCTTCACTATTTTAACTCTCGTGAGTGATTTCACAATGATTCTGATTCTGACTTTGAAAAATTCTGACACTGATTTTTATTTTGACTTTCAAATTGTCTGACTATCATTTCAGATTATCCTTTGCATTCTGCTCTTTATCATTCTGCTTATTTTGCTGACGTTTCTTTCTGATTGTTTGAATATGTATTGGCGTTTTTAGTGGTATTATCTACGAAGAGACTCGCAGCGCTCTGAAGACCTTTATCGAGAACGTGATCTTCATCTCAAGATATGTTTGCTTTTTGACTTTACTGTTACTTGAATTCTAGTAATTAACCTCTTAGTGGACGAGACCTTTTTAGATTGTACGACGTAGAGGCTGATATATGTAACTTATAACACAAGAACTACAGTCAGTACCAGTATCAGAATAAAAGATAGCTGTAAGTAAAGTGAGAATTCAAAGTCAGAGTCAGAAAAAGTTTCAGAGTCAAGAAATTTTAAAGTCAGAGTCAAAATCTTTCTGATTTAAAATTTTCTGGCTACCATTTCTGATTTCTGACATTGCTTTGAATTCTGCCTTTGACCCTTTCGGATTCTGACTCTGTCTCTGACTATTGAAAACACTGGTGGGACTCCTTAGCGCTTCTCAAATACTAGCGTGTCTTTACTGACAAAAATACTTCTCAACTACTATTATTTAGCCAAAATACTGCAAAATAACTCAATACAAATATTTCAACAAAACAGTTCAATTCCCTCTCACAATTCCAAACACAACTAAAACTGATTTCTCCAGCCGCTTCTTCGGCTTTTAACCGGAACGCCATCTTCTGGCCACAAGCATAGATGATTGTACGAAGGGAGAGCATTAGAGACAAATACAATCAAGGAGCACTAGTTCTCAGACAATACAGTGTCGGAAGTGGCAAGCTGGATGGAAAACAAGATGGAATGTCCAAGCCTTGAGCTTTGAAAACACTGCACCACCTTCAAAAAATATTTTGCTTCTGTCAGTAGGAAGTGACAATTTTGCTTGGGTAGTAAAAAACAATTTTGCTTGGGCAGCGAAAAAATTCGGCGCCTTCGGCGCCGACGCTTTGAAAAGTAACTCACCCTTTTTCAATCACTCACCACTTTCTAATAACTCACCTCCTCGAGGAAGGTTGATAAATAAGTCACCCGGGTGAACTATTAGAACAAATACGGTAAGCACTGGACAAAATAGCACTTTTTGGCGAAAAATGACCAAATTGTACTTTATTTAGGAAAATGTACTTCATTTTAAAATTTCGAGATGAGAGCCTTGGGAAAGGAGCCACTTAGGCAAATTTTGAGATTAGAGCCTTAGGAAAGGAGCTACTTAGGCAAATTTTTCAAAACGTTTTTGGGTCATCTTGTATTTGATACCAAATTAGTGAAAAATAGAATCGTTGATTTCTGTTACCCGCTTTTTTTAAGTCGACTTTTTGGTTTTCTCACCTACTCAGGCTGTTCTCAAACGAACCATTTGCAGTAGAGCCGAGCGGTCTATTTAGTTGCTTGAAACGTATTATTTGGCAGTTACCTGAATTATTTTTGGCGAAATGTCTTTACTCCTATCTTCAGCTGATCAGATAAAAAGGACAACGAGCTTTTGAGAATCTTAATCTAAAAAATAGCTGTGCCATGAATCTAAGACCTAGACGGGTGGATTTTGATGAGGTGTGGAAGAGTCTGAAAGCGACAGTGGAAGACATAGTTCGATTGCAGCCACTGCAACGAATCACCTGGGACCACAATTTCTCAGACATCTATTTCCTGTGTGTCTCTATTCCTGAAGCCCAGGGCAGGCGGCTCTACTATGCTGTGCAAGAATGGTTTGTTTGTTACATGTCAGTGTGTCTTTCTAAAAATACTTTTTTAAGCTTGGAGAATCACACACGCAAAGTGCTGGAGGTGACAATTTTTTTTCTTTTGAACGAATAGTAATGTGTTTACTCTTTTTAGACTCTTCTTGATGTACCTTCGGAAGGTTTTTTTTTATTAGACGTGCTTTTTTGCCCGTTCAGTCAAAAGCCTCAATATAACGCACCGTGGACTAGGTCCCCAAAGCATGCTGTATCGAGGTTTCACTGTAGTAAATACTAGGGTGGGGAACTCCGAACATTTGGGCGAATATTCGCGAACATTCCGAATATTCGCGCGCATATCCTCACCCTAGTAAATACCGAAAACTTTCTAATTATTGAGCCCTTTCTCCATTCAAAATCATGTTCTTGGCATTTGTCCTGATCCACTTTTTAAAGACCACTCGATTTGTAGCCAGTGAGATGATCTTCCGAATGGATGATAACTTGTCTGACAAAAGTCTAAGGTGGTAAAAACACAGCAAAAAAAGCAATGCTTTGAATCAGGAGGGCTATAATTAGAGCTTAAGGTATGTGAATTACAAGTGGGGCAGAACTGCTGACTCATTTAAATTTGTTTATTTTTTTAACTCGTGATGCTGTTTTTCAAAATACCAACAAAAACATTAATCACAAAATGTTCGAAACATTTATTCGATATGGCCCTTTTCGGCATCAATGTCATCAACCCCTGGTCCAACCACAACACCAGCCTTTGAGAATAGTATTTGCAAAAACGGGAAATTTGGCTATAGGTGAGGGGTTGGAAGTTCGAAAAAAGTTTTACGGAGATGATGGACATGGAGAACTAACACGGCAATGTAGCTTTCTTTATAGAGTTGTGCAAAGATGAATAAATTTGTCAAAAAGCGTGCAAGAGAAAAATTCACCAGTGGCTAAATAAATTAATAGCTTAATTTTAGCTGAATACGCAAATCCCTAGTCAAAGAGTCTTTTTTTATTCCACGACAAAAAACATTGGCTCTATATGCATTCGCATCTCTGGAAAAAAAGATGCCTTGGTCCCCCCTGTTGATTTTTTTTCGAAATTTTTTTTTTCCCAAAAGTCTCAAAAAGTGTTTATTTTCACTTTTTTAGCATTTTCACATGGTTGGACTATTTTTTTTTTTTTTTATTTTTTTTCCAAAGACACAACAGGGGGGATCAAGGCAAATTTTTTTCATGAAAATTTTTCGCCGAAATTTTTTTTTTGTGTGAAAATGCTAAAAAAGTGAAAATAAACTCTTTTTGAGACTTTTGGGAAAAAAAAATTTCAAAAAAAAATCAACAGGAGGGACCAAGGCATCTTTTTTTTCCAGAGATGCGAATGCATATAGAGCCAAAACATTGCTCCTCAAGTTAATAAAAATTAAACCGACGTTTTGCCCTAAGTTCTATAAATTCAAAACCACCATTAAAAGTTAATTTGGTGTAAAAATGGTCAGCGGTAGATTGCGGCAAAATCATTGGCATTATTCGGCAAATATTTGCTGAATAATGCCAGTGCAATTAAAATTGTCGGGTTCTATCGGTGACCGTAAAAATATCCTAATTTTAGTTTCACCATTAACTTTATCCGTTTAGATTTGCTCAAAGAATACAACAGGGAGTGGTCCAAATTCCACAAAGGGTCAATGTATTTGCAAAATCTCTTTGGGTAAACAATAGCTTTTTTCATAATTGTGAAGTTCAATTATTGCTTTAGTTACCTCAACAAACAACTAGCTAAAGAGCATTCCGATGCCGAGTCTCAGCACATATTTTTGCCTGTAGAAAAAGAGCAATCATTTCTGAGCAAAGGAGTAGGCAATGTGGGTTTTTATAAAGTGGTGCAATAATCAGTGAGCCAGATCATTAGCACGCTCAAAAGATCAGTTGAGTAATTAGCCGATTTTTGGCTAATTAAGACTTTTGGCTAATAGCTTAACTTTTGGCTAATTAACCGAATAGTAACTAGCCTGCAAGTAAATCAAAAATCCCTAGTTTTCTAAACTTTAAAGCCTGAAATACTTTTCAACTCCAAAAATGATATATATTTTCTGGTGTACGGCCAGTTTGATATGGCCAGTTTGATATGGTTTTATAAGTTGTTGTATCCATGAAGGTGTATACAACCCTTTCCCCATCCCTTGCAATGAGGAGCAAGTTGGGTCTTTGTCCGCGAAACATACCTAAAATCTTGGATATCACCCCTGGTCCAACCATGGTCCAATATAAAACCATATCGAACTGGCCATATCGAATTGGCCTCATATCGAACTGGCCTGTCTCCATATTTTCTGCCAAGAAGCACTCTAAAATCAATCTTTCACAGCCCAAGATTGCTTTTTTTCTGTCTAGAATTACCGTGATGAGCATCTCGAAAAAGATTGATCTCTCCTAGGCAATCGTACAGACTGCGAAAGCTCGGAACATATTCACTTAAAGGAAGCGGCCAACTTGTATGACTAGGAAATTTGTTTGATGCATGGCGCAGCGAATAAGCGTTAGTGTTTTATGGCCCACAATGGCATGTGGCACACTAGTTATCTTGACTTGTTTGATAAGTATCTAGGGGTAATTTGGGTCGCACATTTCGAATCTGGCGTCAAAAAGATAGAATTACTTTATAAAACTGGTAAAAAAAGGTGCCACTAGGTGGGGTCGAACCTGCGTACTATTTGTGCCAAAAAGTAGTGTTAGTAGTGTTCTAAAGGTAATGCGAGTTAACTATATTTTGTATGTTTTGTGGTATTTTTTATATTTTGAGCACCATGGGCGCAGTGGATGAGCATTAGTGCTTTTTGGCACAAATAGTACGCAGGTTCGACCCCACCTAGTGGCCATAGTGACCGCCCGTCCGGCCGAGCCCGTCCCGTCCCCGTCCGGACGGCCGGCGGACGGCCGGTCAAAAACGTCCAAGACGGCAGACGGCCGGCAACGACAAACTCAGACGGGACGGCCGGTCCGTCTGAGACCGTTCTTCATTATACCGAACAAATTTTGGAAAAATAATTTTTTGGTTTTTTTATGTTGAAAACCTATGTTTATTTCATTCAACATGTATAATAACTAATCATTTAATCGTACTAATTCGGCGAAAATTTCAGCAAGACGGCGAAATATTGGACGGCCGGCCGACGGCTGGCAGTTAGAAAAAAATTTCGGACGGCCGGTTGGACGGCCGGTCAAAAACGTCTAAGACGGGGACGGGACGCCGTCCAAATTTTAAGAAGCGCGGTCACTATGCTAGTGGCACCTTTCTTTACCAGTTTTATAAAGTAATTCTATCTTTTTGACGCCAGATTCGAAATGTGCGACCCAAATTACCCCTAGATACTTATCAAACAAGTCAAGATAACTAGTGTGCCACATGCCATTGTGGGCCATAAAACACTAACGCTTATTCGCTGCGCCATGCATCAAACAAATTTCCTAGTCATACAAGTTGGCCGCTTCCTTTAAGAGAAGACATCAATTTTTCGGACTTATCTTCAAAAACTTTTTTAGCTTTTTTGTAAATTTTTTTTACTTGTTATAAGCATAAAATTTTGCGAAAAAAACAGCAGGCAAAATGAGCATTTTTTGGAAAAATTTGTGCCAAAAACAATTTTTGTACCAAGCAAAATTTTT
Source organism: Ditylenchus weischeri (assembly GCA_029231635.1). Classification (NCBI taxonomy): domain Eukaryota; kingdom Metazoa; phylum Nematoda; class Chromadorea; order Rhabditida; family Anguinidae; genus Ditylenchus; species Ditylenchus weischeri. Next base: position 203,137 of record JAMRYI010000030.1, on the reverse strand, counting down.
TGGCGTGACCACGAACAAATATAAAGCCTAAGAGTACACCTATTTCGTATTTTTGTCGGTCAATCGAAAAAAAAAACTTTAGGCAGTAGATTTGGGAAACTTTGGGAAGAAAAGAATGCATGTTTGGGGTCGTAGAATAACAACCAGTTTTTAATATATTTAATCATAATAGTTCAGCTAGCCCTGGATATTTGGAAGACAGAATTGATTGTCCCACTTTCCAACCTGCTCATACCCTACTTAATTGAAGCCATAGAAAAGGATAGGACAGGAAACGCTAATGTTGGTGATATACATGGAGCAGTCATGTCTTTTGTTCAGGTCAACTTTTGCTGCATTTTATGATTTAGAACCGTCATTACTTTATGAAATTTGTTCCAAATTACTTGTTATTTTCGAAATTTCACGTCAAAGTCTTTCAAAAACAGATGCAACTGAAAACACCTCTCTAAAGTCGAAAATCTCCCGTCTTTTTTTATTTTTTACCCGGCTTTTTCAAATTTGCCTTTCAAGGACCATGGCCACCTGTTTTAAATTGCCCCCCGCAAATTCAAAAAAAATTGCCTAATAATTGAACTTCTGTACGAATTTTTCAACTTGGTTTCTAATAAAACAAGGCCTAGAATTTAATTTTAGGTAAAGTTTTGTTAAAAACCAAGTTAAAAAATCCGTACAGAAGTTGAATGATTAGGAAGATTTTTTGAATTGGCGGGGGAACAATCGTGGCCGTAGACGGCAATGGCCCTTTAAAAACTGGAAGTTCCCGTCTTTTTTCTGAAATTTCCCGGTAATATACTGTGTTCTCGAAATGACCCTCGTCTAAAATCTCCGATTGTGGAAACTTTCCGACTAAACCCCACAACAACAAGTAGAATTACTGAAGGTTGATCAGGACCATTGAGCAGTGTTCGTAGGTGCCCTGATTTCCCAGCATTCTGCTGATTTTCGGGCCTTTTCGCTGAGACAAATTTTCATTGCTGATTTTTGCTAACTTTCGAGTTTTTGGATGATTTTTGCCGATTTTCCATTATTTTTACATAAAATCCGATTTTGTCGTCAGTTTGAAGCCTCGAAATCCACAAAAAAGTTTTATTAAATTATCAAGGGTTGAAGTGTGCATTCTCAACTTTCTCAACCTTCTGTAGTTTCCTGTATCGAAAAGTTTAATTTCAAGTATTTTTGATGATTTTGGATCGTCACGTAGTGTTTAGGAATGTTTCAAAAAAATTAATTTAGGGTGGGTATACCCAAGCAGCACCGCTTTTTTCTCTATGCGGCATGCATCATCAAAAAAATTCTTAAGCTGGAAACAGTCAAATTGATGTTCCAAGTCAATAAAAGTTTACCGCCGCACCGGAACCATAACAAATGATTAATCAAGCCATATGCTTGGACCACAAAAAAATAATTTTTTTGTAACGAGTTGGCATCTTAGTGACGAGTTGGTATGCCGCGGGGGGCAACATCTGATAATGATCATAAATCATTATACAGCGGTAAAATAACATTCAAATAACATTGTTTTGTACTGATTTAACCCTAAATAATCATACGCCGGAACTGAGTTTAAAAATACCCTTTCCCCATCCCTTGCAATGAGGAGCAAGTTGGGTCTTTAGCCGCGAAGCAGCCAAACATACCCATGAGAATTTTTGAATTATTTTTCAAGGACCATGGCCACCTGTTTTAAATTGCCCCCCGCCAATTCAAAAATTTTCGCCTAATCATTGGACTTCTGTACGGATTTTTCAACTTGGTTTCTAATAAAACAAGGCCTAGAATTTAATTTTAGGTAAAGTTTTGTTAAAAACCAAGTTAAAAAATCCGTACAGAAGTTCAATGGTTAGGAAAATTTTTTGAATTGGCGGGGGACAACCGTGGCCGTAGACGGCAATGGCCCTTTAAACTCAGTTCCGGCATATGATTTTTAGGGTTAAATCAGTACAAAACAATGTTATTTGAATATTATCTTACCGCTGTATAATGATTTATGATCATTATCAGATGTTGCCCCGGGGCACATAAGTACCCGAGTTGGTACTGAGTAACGAGTCAGTTTTTGTAACGAGTTGGTACACAATCACAAAAACAGCTCAAATCACTGAAAGAACATTGCACCTTGGTGCAATAGCCGTGCTCAGTACTGCAAAGTTGATCAAAACAACCGAAAAATTGAATCGGAAACTTTAGACGAGGGTCATTTAGAGAAAACAGTATATTACCTAAACAAGACGGGAAATTTCAGTTTTTAAACGCAAATTTGAAAAAGCCGGTAAAAAATTAAAAAAGACGGGAGATTTCAGACTTTAGAGGGTGTTTTTTATTTGATCCTTCAAAAACAACAATAAATACTGGTAAAATAGTGATTTCTTAACAAAACTTGCTAAAATTTTATTCTAAATGTGGTATACCGCATTCTCTCTAACAGAAGCCCCGGGCTAAATACGGTAGCATAAGTTGGAATCACTAAAACAATTCAGATCACCAAACAAATCTAAACTTTGTTTGGCACTTGTTTACTTGGGGGCCTTTTTGGTCAACTGTGAATAGTGTTCAGACGTCTCCTAAATAATTTTTATACGCTAAAACCGATAAAAAAGTTCTTTCCAAACAATTTCCGTACTAAAAAGACATGTTTTGAAAAAAAATTTGGTTATCAAAGGTTGACCAACTGCCTTGGTCCCCCAAGGTAAAATATCTTATTTTAAGGTATCCTACCATGTTTTCATCACTGGAGCTGGGCAAAAAGAGTCTTTAATGCATGTATGATCAAGAGTCTTGCTCGGAATCATGTCAAAGGTGAGTGAGATGCACACACCCACATACCTTAGACACAAATCACTCAAAAGGGACTCTGGATGCATAAAAACAGTATGCATACCAGAGTTTCTTTATGCGGTAGGCCCCAGTTAACAAAACTATGTTCAAAATCCCATTTTCCGGTATTTTTGAGGATATGAAGGTACCTTTTTTGGTTTATTTAGCTTAGGGGACCAAGGCAGTTGGTCAACCTTTGATAACCAAATTTTTTTTCAAACCATGTCTTTTTAGTACGGAAATTGTTTGGAAAGAACTTTTTTATCGGTTTTAGCGTATAAAAATTACTTAGGAGACGTCTGAACACTATTCACAGTTGACCAAAAAAGGCCCCCCCCCTCCAAGTAAACAAGTTCCCTTTGTTTAGGTGAATGACTCCTTTGATACAGACAGTGTGAACGCCTATAGCAAACCCTCCTTTTCCAACCACCGTGTCATGCTTACTGATGTAAAAACTTTTTATAGACTTAGATTCATAGTCGAACAGATTCAAGGTTTCAGTTTTACCAAAAAATATTTGAAGAGCCTTTTCTGAGCGCGACTGCAAACCACTACAAGTTTTTAACAGATGATACTTTTGCTAATCTAGACTGCTCAGCATACATGGAAAGGGTCATTCAGAAGACCGACGAGGAAAGGTGACCCTCAAATGCATCATTTTTTAATCTTCTAAGTAATTTTTAAGATCGATGGCCAGAAAATTTTTACACATGACATCATTGCCTAAAATCGAGAGAATGTGCTCAGAATATTTGGTAAATTCAACCTTTTTGGAAATAAAATATCCTGCATAGAGGCGTTTGGTCAATTTTTGGACTTTTTTCAAATTCGCGCCTCATCAATTTTAATTTTTTCATTGTTTGGTGCACGTTTTGGATTTTTTGCAATTTTGGCGAAACCTTAGGCGCAGGGTAGGCCAGGGCACATTAGTATGTGCTCAAACATGTGTCCCAAACTGCAAAAACACAAAAATTCAAAAAGGCGCAATTTCAAAAAATGTCCAAAATACCTTAGTGATTTAAAATTTCTAGGTGAATGCTCAATTAGACCGCCTTAATGCTGTATGCAGAGAGCTGATCCAGAAAGAGGAATTAAAAGGTAACTTCGACAAATGAGCTGCAAGCTCTTTTGGAAGCTCTTTCAACCCTTTTAATGAGTCATAAATAGGGATCGCAAAATATGCAGTAAAAATGCAAAATATGCTCATAAAATATACACTAAAAACTCCAAAATATGCAAATACTAGGTGCGACAAGCGCGCTTATCGACGCCTCTATATATTTTGAAATTTTAAGAAATGTAAATCCATCGTATAACCCCCTTATTACCCCTTCCTGGGTACCCCTCTTCTGGCTACCGTCCTCCTGGCAACCATAGTACGGTAGTACCGTAGTACGCGACGTTTTTTCGTAAAACCATTTCGTCATAAAGCCGTTTCGTCGTAAAATTGTTTTTGTCGCTTAAACGTGTGACTCAGATGCTATCCTATACAACTGTTGCGTTAAAAACTGTGAAGCCGTTTCCGTGTAAGGTACATTTCCCTGTGAAGAAAGGTTTCTCGTAAGCGAAAACAACACTCAGTTTATTTTAAATTTGCACAAAATATTGCTTATTCATTTAGTTATATCCACTTAAACCATCCAATTAATCGGTGGTTTGCCAAAATCACTTTTTTGAGGATCTTGACCGCAGCGAAAATCATTGCATTTTTAATAAAATTCGTAAGAAACGACCGAATTTCGTTAAAAAGCAGAGATTTTCGCCGCAGTCAAAGCCACAGCGGCCTTAGCGGCCACTAAGGCCGCTGTTTGCCCAGATTTTTCTTGAGATTTTGCACCAGATGGAAAAGACATCCCCATGGTTCAGAGTCCGGAAAGCATATTTCGATTGCATTGATCACTGCCATTTCGAAGTCAACAGAGATGCTTATTGGGTTGAACTTGATCATCTTGAAGTAGGTTGCTTGCGATTTGTCCACCGGAAGAGCATACAACATCGGAAAAACGTATCCACCGCGTTCAGCGAGAATCACGTACACCTAGACAAATAGATTAAACACAATTTCAGCAAAGTATGTAATATTAAAAATACCTGATAGAACGGAGATAAAACCTTTATTAATCCGCCACTCTCTAATAATCAGCCACCTATACGAGGATGTATCAACCCACAGAAAATATTTTGCAAATCTGGTTTTTTCAGCCTAAGGAAGCTAACTGTTTCAGTCCATTCCATCCATATACCGGTACAAGTGGTGAATATGGATATCACTTGGGGCAAAAAACCATGCCCAAAAATGTTCTTTAGGCATAACTCATCAGTTCATATCCACAGAAAAATTTGCATTTGCATGGATTTGCGATCCCTTGTCATAAATTATATTTGAAAGTTCTTTGCAGATCTTCGCAACATGCACATTTTGCTGAGACCTTTGAACAGTGCTCTATCTTTACTGGTCAGAGAATTTGAAGAACATGTCAAGAAGGAAGGCATGGAGCTAATCGCCGCCGCTGGGGTAGAGCCTTCTAATTTTGTTGCCAACATCCAAACACTGCATGCTAAATTTACTAAGATGGTAGACAAGATCTTTGAGTAAGCTTTTTTGCGATTATGACAATTGGCAAAAAAATTTCCGTTTATAAAAAATTATATTTTTATTCTTTGTTTGAATTTTTTAGTGACGATGGGGAATTTGTTGCCGCGCTGGACAGGGTATTTCTTAATATTATTTGATGCGAAAGCCTTGAAAAAATTTAATCTAAGGCACTTCAACATGTGGTCAACCATCGAGATGATCCCAAACAACCTCCGAAGGTTGCTGAACGGCTTAATCGGTATTTTTGTTTTTACCTTTACACCGACTACCAACGAAATCAAGATCTTATCATAGCTTTAACTTTTCTAAGGATTGATATTTTTAAAATTTCCAGCTATATTGATGGTTTACTAAGAAAGTCTGCAAAGGGATTAAATGAGTCTGATATTGATGCCTGTCTCACTAGGTATTTTTTTATTTCCTGTCAAAAGTTAAGACTTTTATAATTAATTGCAGTGCCATAACCATTTTTCGCTACATTGATGATAAGGATTTGTTCCAAAAGTACTATTCGAAAATGCTCTCTAACCGTCTGATCGTTAATCTGTCTTTGTCTATGGATTTCGAAGAATCTATGATATCGAAAATGAAAGAAGCTTGTGGTTATGAATTCACAAACAAGCTTTCCAGGTATTTCATTTTTGCTAACAAACCACCCAGTAACATTTGCGTTTCCATAAAAAGAACATACTCTATTTTCACTAATAAATGCCATCCTTAAAAGTGACAGAATATACCTAAAATCTTTTCGGAGACATATTTTGTTGACAATCTGATTATTTTATGCAAATAAAACTTTTGCTGAATAATTCCCGACTGTAACGTTGGACTATCTGTGAGTTTTCAGACCTGCTGAGCACGATTATAGCAAAATCGGGCCTCCTCGCTAGAGTACAATGCCCATAAAAAGCCCAATTCTCACAGCGACTCTTTGAAAACGGATAGTTTTTTCTTCAAGCTGGTGAGCAGTGAATCTATTTAGCTCAACATTTTATTTTATGTTCATAAAAAGCCCTTTGTCTGGGCTTTCTTATGGTATGTCGTTTGTCTACATTCAAATGAATTATCTTGGGTAAAAAGTTAAAAGAATCAAATAAGGCCATTTTGAAAAATTTACAATTTTACTAAAAGCATATGAAATTTTCGTACTCTGGCCGTTTATCTACTTGATGCCTGATCAATACTTGTAAAGAAATTCAAGCGCTATAATAAAGGCCAAAAATCGGCACAAGAATATTACAAAAAGCACTTCAGAGTTACAAGAGAATAGGTAACCAGCACTTTCCCAGGAGTTGAAATTGGAAGGATATCTGGTCTCGGCATATTCCTGGCTGACTTTCTGAAGGAAATTGAGATGGCAATATACCAAAATGCTCAGCGTAAAAAATTTTATTTCAATGAATTTGAAATCAACGCAATTATTACAAAGAAGTAAAATACAGTATCAAAATTTTTAGAAAATTACGAAACCAAGCGAAAACCATCTGAATTTTTACCAAACCCATCGGTTTTTTGTGGAGTTTGAGGGGACTGATTGTTTTGGCTTGAATTTCTTTACAAGTATTGATCAGGCATCAAGTAGATAAACGGCCAGAGTACGAAAATTTCATATGCTTTTAGTAAAATTGTAAATTTTTCAAAATGGCCTTATTTGATTCTTTTAACTTTTTACCCAAGATAATTCATTTGAATGTAGACAAACGACATACCATAAGAAAGCCCAGACAAAGGGCTTTTTTATGAACATAAAATAAAATGTTGAGCTAAATAGATTCACTGCTCACCAGCTTGAAGAAAAAACTATTCGATTTTCAAATAGTCGCTGTGAGAATTGGGCTTTTTATGGGCATTGTACTCTAGCGATGAGGCGCGATTTTGCGATAATCGTGCTCAGCAGGTCTGAAAACTCACAGATAGTCCAACGTTATAGCCGGGAAATCTCGTGTTAAAAGTTGGTAAGTAACTTAGGACCATCAATATCAATATTGCAAAGCTCCTTTTAAAAGTGCTCTAGAAATTCACTTTTTCTTTGCCGCTAAAATATTTTTCTCTGCCGCTCCGTGGCACTTTAAGTTTTAGGGCATTTGAAGAAATTTTGCAATTTTGATATTTATGTTTCTAATTCGATTTTTGCTTCTCCACATTTCAATGTGGGCTTTTATTAAAGCAAATAGGATATGGTCAGTAATTTTCATACAGAAAACATTTTTTTAAGGATGTTTACTGATATTGGTCTTTCGCGGCAGCTTAGTGACAAATTCAATGAGGTTTTTTTAACTATTCCAAATGTTTTGCTGTTACAAAATGTTCTGAAATTTTAGGATCTGCATAAAAGAAGTGTGAAACTAGAAACACCCATCAGTGTGATGGTTCTTCAAGGTCAATTATTTTACTTATATAATTTTTGTGGACTAAAAAATCTGTGTTTGCAGCTGGAGCCTGGCCTTTGACAGCCAATCCCTCTGGTACAGAATATTCCACATCTTCTTTCATGAAAGAATCATGTGCTGGAGTGGCCAGTTACACTCTTCCACCAATGCTACAAGAGTCTTTGAAGCATTTCGAAGAGTTTTACGCCACCCACCATACTGGCAGAAAGTTGTCGTGGTTGTGTAATAATTCTGTCGGTAAACAATATTTTTTAATAAAATTATATTGCTAAGAATTCGATGATTTTAGCCGAAGTTCGCCTAAATTACCTGGACAAAGCTTATATGGTGACCATGAATGTGTACCAACTGAGTATTCTTATGGTATTCGCCGACAAAGACAGTGCTTCCATATCCACAATAGTTGAAATAACTGCCTTGCCCACACAAACAGTGTTGAGGTGTTTGAAAGGCTTTCTCGATGGAGAAGTGCTAACTTTAGAACAGGTGAACTCGGTTTTAAGCAAATTGATCGGGCGGTGTTTTGTAAAAAGCTTAATTGTGCCACGAAAAATATTATTTGTCTCACGAAAAAGATTATTCATACCACAAAAAACGGAAATTGGCCACGAAAGGGCTAATCAGTACTCCGTAACGACTAAAGTGTAGTATTTGATAAAAGCTTGTGTTTATTTAGATCATAGTACACCCAAGACACGTGACTGGCAGATTCAAGCGATATGCACAACGAGGGAGCAACTAGAAGAGTGAAAGGAGCATAATCTTCATCTATATGCACAGTAATTGCTTTTAAAAATCTTATTCTTTTACAGTCTGAAAACGGATCCTGGGGGCAAGTGGGTAAATGAAGTCTACAGCTGCAAGCACTCTTCTATCAATCGAAAGGACTACAATTGCCCGGCAGTGATGCGCATTCGCACCAAGAGTGACCTTTCAGTGATGTTCGTACAGACGATTAATGAACATTGTGATCATCGAGCTGAGCAATCAAATTAAGAAGATGATTCAGAAGAATAAGCAGAAAACTCCAAAATATTAGGTTGATCCAAAAGTTCTTGGGCACCTTGAAAAAATTTATTTTCGATTTTTTTATTAACGTGTTAATATTTTAGCATGATGTTTATCATTCCAATGTTTGCAGATCTAATTCAGAGGAGATATCACTCGAAGTCACATCAACAAAACAGCTCTCCAAAATCTTTATTCAACAAAATAATCTCCCTCAACATCAACAACATTTTGCCATCTTTCAGGCAATCTCCCAATACCTTTAACAAAGAATCTAATCGGTTTCGAATCAAAATAAACTTGCAGATCTGTTAAAATTGCTTCTTCTGTTGCGTATTCTTTGCCAGCCAAAAAGTGCTGCATCGAGCGAAATAAATGGAAGTCGGACGGAGCCAAATCAGGAGAATATGGCGGGTGAGGCAGAACTTCCCATCCAAGCTGAGCGATCTTGTTTTTCACCGGTGCTGCCACATGCGGACGAGCGTTGTCATGGAGAAGGATGATGTTCTGTTTGCCCGGACGTTTCTCTTGTAACGCTTGATTGACTCTCCAGATGAGATGAAACGACGAAAAAGAAGCGAATAAAAAATCGAAAATAAATTTTTTCAAGGTGCCCAAGAACTTTTGGATCAACCTAATATATTTCCGAAGAAATTCAGGTTTTTTATTTGTAAGTCACCACCCCTTACTTGTCTTTTCAGAACACACAGAATAGGCCTAATTCCGCATTGAAAGGTCTAAAGCTTCCAACGATACAGCAGATCAAGAACTACAAGTCGTGGCTAGGCCAGCAGGATGGATTTGCAGCTCAGCTTGAAAGACGTGAAGTAAATGTATGAAGCTCACAAGGATATTTTGTGAAATGAGGATGAGCCTTACTGCTTACTGGATTTGGCAAGCAAGAAATTTCTGTGAGAGTTTTACTTGATATTTACGACAAGACGCTTCATGAAGCTCCAGCACGTCTACTTTATCCTACAAGTGGACGCAACCTACATGTTGAACCTTCCAGGATATCCGATTTTTGGTAAGTGCATTATTCTCTTAGAGCATTTGATGTGAGTCCTTTTAGGTGTCTGGCTTCTCAGATCCAAATAAGCGCTTCTTTCCAACAGCCATTAGGCTATGCACTTTCGAAAGTATATTTGCCTTCAAGGGACTCTTCCAATCGATCAAGAATGTTGACTTTTTGCACTTCTATGTACCAAAGATTATCGTCCGTGATGCTGATTCAAAAATAACTTGGCTTAGTCGATTCATCCGTACGACTTGTTTTTAGCCGCTCGTGAAATATTTCCTGATGCGGAGAGCAGGCTGTGTTTTTTCCACGTAATGAAAAAGCTTTTGAGGAACTACCGAAGAGCGCTAGGTATAAGAACACTGTGAAGGAGATTCAAGAAGACGTCTGATTGCTAGCGCGTGCTCGCTCTGGGGTGGAATTTGCAATTGGTATGCTTTGTATGTTAGTCATTATGCATAATCATGTGTTTAGGGTGTAGCACGATTGTAAAGCATTGGGAGAATGTATACATGCAAGATGGGATGATTATGCAAAAGCTGGCCAACTTTATTCGTTCTTGTCTAACCCGCGGCGATGCTTACCATCAGTGGTAAACTACTTTCTATTACTAAATATCACTGAAAATATGGATACAATATTTTAAGGTATTACTGAAACGGACCTGAGAGCGGCACAATGAGCTTGGCAACCAACCAACAGGTGTGAACTCTATGCTGAAAGCGGTCTATACGCAGCGCGCGCTTCAGGAATTCTCAAGACATCTTCTACAACTCTAGCAGATAGCCGGCGAATGGATTAAGCATCCGAAAAAACAGGTGGGAACGTCATTTTCTTATTGATTACGGAAAAAATTCTTCAGACACCAGCTCTCTTGCGAAAGATCAATCAAAGTCCACAGAGCGAGCTGAGGAAGACTATGCTTGAGCTACGAAAGGAGAAGCGCCAGTTCATCCACATTCGAGAAGGCAACAAGAACATTTGGCTTGTTCCCTCCAGCATTTATTTGGCGGATATCCGTGAACAGAAACCTAGCATTGAGGAACTCTGGCGTGAGCTGAATGCGGTGGCTACTGTGAGGAATGCGGAAAGGAATGATTTCGTCTTCGAAAGTTGGCAGTGGTATATCCTCTTCCTCTGAGGAGAGGAAGAGGAGAAGAATGAGGATGAGGAAGTCACAACACTGATAGTGGACACAATAAAGGTCTCTGCAAGTTTTCGGCATTTTGTTCGTCTGATAAATTGATTTTATGTATTCTAAAGGTTCTCACCAGGTAAAAATTGCCTTATAGTTAGGCATGAAAAAATTTGAACTGGACTATGGACTTTTTACTTCGACATCCCACTTCTAACATAAATAATCTTTTTTGTGGGATAAATAATCTTTTTCGCGGCACAATTCAGCTTTTTCGCAGTATCTCGTTTTTTGTGAGAGAAATAATCTCTTTCGTGGGATATTTCAATCTAAGCCAACAAGTAAATGAATTGTCATGAGGCAAAAATAACATGATTTTCATGTTTTTTGCAGTGAAATTTGCCTAGAACTACGCTTGTCTTATAATTTTGGCCAGAAAAAGATTTTTAGATAGGATAATATTTAATTTTGGCCATAAACTCGAAGTTTTTAAAATTTTGAATTTTGACCGTAAATTATTGGATTTTGGCCATAAACTTGTGGACTTTAAGCATAAAATAGGTCAACTGATCCACAAAATTTTTATCACCTCCAAATGCCAAACAAACTATACTATCCAGCCCAAAATCGTGTGCTGAAAACGGTTTTTTAGGAACAAAATGCGGTTTTGACTAGTCAGAATCTCAATATCCAATTGCACCTAGGTAGGTATCCACTCCGATGTGGTCGACTCCCAATTTGATAGAATTTTTCTGAATAAGCGTACAAATGATGCTATTTTTATTTCAAATCGGTGCTTAGAACGGGTTGTAAAGAAAAAACGGCTAGGGGAAACTTGGCAAAACGAAAATCGCCAAATCAAATTTTGCCAATACGAAATTTACGGCACTATTCACCTTTAGGTACCCCCCAAATTGCCTTTGGTTTTTTTTTCAATTTTTTTTATTACTTTTTACGTTTTATTACTTTCATGTTTTCGTTTCATTGATGAATCATTCGTGAATCGTAGGATACCTGAAAAAAGGGGGACCAAGGGAAAAAAATTGAAAAAAAAGCAAAGGGGGGACCAAGGCAAATTTGGGGGGTACCTAAAGGTGGATAGTGCCAAATTAACCAAATCGAAACTTGCCAAAATAAAATTTGCCAAACTTGGGTTTCACCTGAAAAAGATTGATCAACGCTAAATTGCTACCCTATCTCCATCAGGCAAAACCTGCTCTTGCCAAATTTCAGTTTGGCAAATTTCGGCTTGGCGAAATGTGATTTGGCGATTTTCGTTTTTGCCAAGTTTCCCCTAGCCGAAAAAACTCCTTTTGAGCTTAGCAACACTTGAGAAACTGAGCTAGTCCCCCCTCCTCCAAGTAGACGTCCAGCTGCACAACTTGAGTATTGGCTGAAAATTTGGCGACAAAAAACGAATTTTGATCTTCACTAATTTACTCAGGGTATCGTTTTAGGCAAGAAAAAACTGTTTTATTGCCCATTTAGAAAAATTTCCTCAAATTGGGGGTCGACCACCTAAGAGTGAGTATCTAGGGTAGCCCGTGTATTAAGATTCTGGATAGTCAAAAACAGCATTTTGATCCTAACAAACCGTTTTTAGCACACGATTTTGGGTTGGATAGTATACTTTGTTCGGCATTTAAAGGCGGTAAAAAATTTTGTGGACCAATTGATTTACAGCTAACCCGAGTTTATGGCAAAAGTCCAAAAGTTCATGGCCCAAATTCAATAATTTATGGCTATTTTTAGTATTTTATGGCCAAAATTAAATACCATCCTTTCAGATATGGTCTTATCTGAAATAGTCATTTTTTGAACAAAATTTCTTTAGGACCACTGTTATTACCATCGTCTGACCCACCACTGGGGTCATGCAATCCACAAAAAACCCGGCGAAAAAGTAAATAAAATTTTGAAGATACAAAGACCTCGGAAATCATCCGTCTTTAGAGTGTTAAAAAACGCAGGAAGTTTATGCATGTAAAAAGTCGACCAGAATCAAGCGGAAATTTTTTGAAAATTTTGACGTTTTTTGAAAAAATTGCACAAATTTTAGCTAGTGCAGTCGAACCTGGCTATAACAGCACCCCAAAATTCTAAGTGTCGTTACATTGGGTGTAAGCTTAGTTAAATTTCTTTGATGGCCAACCAAATCGGGTCAGGTTTGACTGTAGCTGGCTAAACTGGTCGCAAACTTCCACCTTTTGTTTTCCAAATAAACAAAACTTTAGAATTCAAACACTGTCCTAGAAATTTTATCTTAACCTTTAAGATATGGTCGACATTTATGTATAAAAATCAAAACTATGATTCAGGGTAAATTGGATGAATCAAGCGTAATAAACCTGAATATGAAATTGCAAAGCCGGCGTCTTCGCTTCAAAATACTAGCCCCACAGTCCAACAAACCACAAGAAAAAGAGGTGGATGTTACCTGCAACACCCTACAACAGGACCGAAAATACTTCATGGAGTGTGTTATTGTGAGAATAATGAAGTCACGCAAAGTCATGAAACACAATGCCTTAATCGACGAGATTATCAAACAAACCACCTCAAGGTTTTTGCCAGATGTTTCCTTCATCAAGAAAAACATCGAGTCTTTGATTGAGAAACTTTATATTTCAAGAACTGATTTGGATGAATATCAATATTTGGCCTAGAAACTTTTGGACCTTTTTTATTTTGTTTGTTTTATGTTGTTATTAGACATCACAGGTGGGCGAAGATCACGGCCGATTTCATTTTAAAAAATTCTCAAAGTTTACAGTTTCAAAGCCGTCCCAATTCTAACTTTAATAAAAAAATTGTGTTTATTTAATCGATCTTGGACGATATGATCTGAGTCAGATCATCTGACCCATTTGATCTGCTGCCTACTTCTGATTGGATTTTTTATCTTGAAGATTTTTATGAAATTATTAGTTGATATTTGGAAAGAAATAAAAAAGTGATTTGGTGTATTTAAGTTTTCTGTTTCTTTATGGTATAAAAAATTTATGAGAAACTTTGGCGCTAGTATAGAATATCCCCCCCCCGAAAATCAGACCTTCTAAAAATCGTTGTAGCTACCCTTTGGAACAACAAGTTTAGGCTTAGCCCTAAGGCTTAGGGGTAGGCCAGCGTATGGAAGTTGTGACTAATAAGTGTTTTACGCACTTGTTCTGGGGTCTGGAACATATATTTGGGTGCTCTTTACTTAGGCTTAGGGGTAGGCCAGCGTATGGAAGTTGTGACTAATAAGTGTTTTACGCACTTTTTGGGGGGTCTGCAACATATATTTGGGTGCTCTTTACTTAGGCTTAGGGGTAGGCCAGCGTATGGAAGTTGTGACTAATAAGTGTTTTACGCACTTGTTCTGGGGTCTGGAACATATATTTGGGTGCTCTTTACTTAGGCTTAGGGGTAGGCCAGCGTATGGAAGTTGTGACTAATAAGTGTTTTACGCACTTGTTCTGGGGTCTGGAACATATATTTGGGTGCTCTTTACTTAGGCTTAGGGGTAGGCCAGCGTATGGAAGTTGTGACTAATAAGTGTTTTACGCACTTTTGGGGGTCTGCAACATATATTTGGGTGCTCTTTACTTAGGCTTAGGGTAGGCCAGCGTATGGAAGTTGTGACTAATAAGTGTTTTACGCACTTTTCTGGGGTCGGAACATATATTTGGGTGCTCTTTACTTAGGCTTAGGGTAGGCCAGCGTATGGAAGTTGTGACTAATAAGTGTTTACGCACTTTTCTGGGGTCGGAACATATATTTGGGTGCTCTTTACTTAGGCTTAGGGGTAGGCCAGCGTATGGAAGTTGTGACTAATAAGTGTTTTACGCACTTTTCTGGAGTCCGGAACATATATTTGGGTGCTCTTTACTTAGGCTTAGGGGTAGGCCAGCGTATGGAAGTTGTGACTAATAAGTGTTTTACGCACTTTTTCTGGGGTCTGGAACATATATTTGGGTGCTCTTTACTTAGGCTTAGGGTAGGCCAGCGTATGGAAGTTGTGACTAATAAGTGTTTTACGCACTTTTCTGGGGTCGGAACATATATTTGGGTGCTCTTTACTTAGGCTTAGGGTAGGCCAGCGTATGGAAGTTGTGACTAATAAGTGTTTTACGCACTTGTTCTGGGGTCTGGAACATATATTTGGGTGCTCTTTACTTAGGCTTAGGGGTAGGCCAGCGTATGGAAGTTGTGACTAATAAGTGTTTTACGCACTTTTGGGGTCTGCAACATATATTTGGGTGCTCTTTACTTAGGCTTAGGGTAGGCCAGCGTATGGAAGTTGTGACTAATAAGTGTTTTACGCACTTTTTCTGGGGTCGGAACATATATTTGGGTGCTCTTTACTTAGGCTTAGGGGTAGGCCAGCGTATGGAAGTTGTGACTAATTGTGTTTTACGCACTTTTTCTGGGGTCTGGAACATATATTTGGGTGCTCTTTACTTAAGTTTTAGAAGGCATAAGTTTGGGGGGGTATTCTATACTAGGGTCGAAACTTTTCATTTTGTTTATTTTAGCCTAATCAGTAAAAAAATATGTGATCCTACAAATAACAAGAAGATTTTATGAAATTTCTCTCAATCACTTGATAAAAGTCTGAATTATTTTGATGACTTCTACCCCTTCAATTGGATCTATCTCAGGAATTAAAAAAAAAGTTTGTCAAAAAAAGCCAACTTGATATTCCAACTCTAAATTCTCTTCTATATGTCTCTTCCATCAGTGTTATAGCAATATTAAATGTCCAAAATGTAGTCCAAAAATAGTCATTTCTTAAACTATTTTTTTGCTCAGGAAGATAAAAGAAACATTGAAAAACTCTTTGTGAATTATTAATTTTGAAATTTATCAAAAAGTCTGCCTTCCACTTTTCAAAGAAAGATAGTATTTTTAAGGTACTTGAGGATCAATTTTTGGTTATTTATATCATTTTTTGCTGCATCTGAGCACCAAATCACTCAAAAATGACTCTGGGTGCATGAAAATATATATGCATACCGGAGTTTCTACATGCGATATGCCCTAATAAGTAAAAACAAGGCACTTATGTACTTCAGGGGACATGCTCATACCGATCTGTGCTAGTTCAAAAATATCACCTTTAAATAAAATGTTTGGAATTCCACCTTTTTAAATTTGAACCACCAAAGGGACATGCCTTAAGGGCATGCCACTTTAAATGTGTATTTGCAAAAAAAATTATGCGGTCAAAGAAATTATCACAGGAATTCGACATCAAATTACCGCCAAAAAACTGTATTCCAATCGAGACAAAATCTTCAGAAAAATGCCAGTGAGTTGGGCTTTCCTCCATTGCCATTGCTCATCGGACATTTTTCGTGTAAATTTTGACCGCAAAAAGTCGGAATTCTAATATTTATTATGTTAATTTTGCAATTTCTGCCGACTTTCGTATGGGGATTTGCTATCATTGCGGGAAAATGATAGACTTGATTAGTTTTTTGTGTTTTCTCTTATAGCATATTTTGCGCGAATGTACGGTGCTTGCAAATGGGACTTTTTGTGGGAAATAGTGCGTTCAAAAAAATTTAAATTTTTATTAGCAACCATTTTTGTTCATTTTGTTGGAAAAGCCTATTTTCCGAATATTTATTATGAATTACAAAAAAAATATATATTTTTAAGGATGAGCACCTCAGAGGGAAGCGCCAGCGGATCTTCAAAACATATTTTGCTTGAAGTGATAGCTAGGCGAATCTTTGGGCACACCACTGATGTTGCTAGGGAAGGGTCGTTGGTGTTGGAATGGTTGGTTTTTTTCTATGTTTTGGATTTATAGCTCCTGACAGTTGCGGTGCTTATATGGTTCCCTCCCCCCATATCGGAATTTTTTCAAAAACAGGTTTTAACCATTTCTAAGCAATTCTTACACGCTTAAACCGATAAAAACGTTGTTTCCGACCACTTTCTATCAAACAATTTTGGCTTTTTCAGATTTTCTACCTGCCTGCCTTCGGAAATTTAACCAATAAAAATAAAGATACATGCGCTGAAAGAACAAAATTTCACAATAGTAGCAGCAATGTAGTATTTTCCCCAGCCAGGATTAACCGTATAAGTACCACAGTTGCAAACTTAACAAATGACTGGTAATTTTGTGTATAGAATCAGAATTTTGAGTAATTTTTGTCGAGTTACACATCTTTTTTTCGTTGTTATGGTTTATATTCAGGAAACGTAACTGTACTTTTTAAAAAGATTTTTGAAATTTTTAGTCAAAATCTTTTTTTTCGCTGCGAAATAGCAATAAGCACTGTATAAAATGGCATTTTTGACGAAAAAAGACCAAATTGTACTTTTTTTGACCAAATGTACTTTTTTCAAAATTTTGAGTTACGTAACCTGTTCACATTTGCATGCAAATAAGACATTTTTTTGACGATCAAAAAATAAAATAGCAGGAAAAACAATAATCAACACAGCTATTAAAGTGAGCAATCAAACCTGAAAAAATGAAAAATTTGCAAAAAATTAGTTTAAACTGACTTATTAGGAACTATTGGGTTGATTCATAATTAATGCGGATTTTTGTTGCCTTATGATTCTTTTGATCTATTTCTTCTTTAAATTTGCTTTTTGTTTTAAAGTATTCCCTCGCTTTTAGTTAAGAAGAATGCGCGTCGAAAATCACCTTCACATTCGCCATATCATGCTCTACCACTTCGAGAAAGGATGGAGGGCAGCGCAGTCTTCTCGCGATATTGTCGAACTCTTTGGCGAAGAGGCGATCAGTCAAAGTCAGGTGGAAATATGGTTCAAGCGTTTCAAATCCGGTGACACAAGCTTAACTAAAAGCGAGGGCATACTTTAAAACAAAAAAGCAAATTTAAAGAAGAAATAGATCAAAAGAATCATAACGCAACAAAAATCCGCAATAATTATGAATCAACCCAATATATAAGAAATAAAAATTCACTGAGCATTCAGTAAGCTTGGGCTCCGGGCCGGAATCCGGTCCGGATGCTTTAATTTGGACCGGAATCCGGCCGGCTCATACGCGAAAATCCAGAAATTTCAAAAGTTTTTGGTTGTGGAAAATATCTAAAGAAAAAATACTTTAACCCCTAAAAGACATATCTGAAGGAGTGAACCATGACCTGGCCACGCCGGACAAATTTTTTTCTACTTTTTTACCTATCTTGTAGCGAATTTCATGGGAGTCTTGAAATGATAGCTAGGCGAATCTTTGGGCATACCACTGACTTGTTCAGTTCAAAACCGTTGAGATCTTTTCGAGAACCATCCATTTCATGTCAGTCGGTTTTTGGGCGCCGCATTTTTTGACATCTCAACTTCCAATGGCTCTAGCTCTTTTCAATGAGTTTAATCGTTTTTGGGTGCATGCTTTAAAGAAAAACAGCTTTTTAGAATAAAGGTTGGCAAAAGTTGATGTGATAATTTTCAGAAAACTACTGGTTTTGAGTTTCTTTGACAGGTTTTCTTAGTGGATTCGTGTTCAGCATGGTCGATTTACATGTAAAAGTGCTCTTTGTATAAAAACTCACCATTGAATTTCGAATTTCACTCAACGAAACAACAAAGTTTTGAAGTGTTACAAATTGAACTTTTAAATAGTATTCAAATCTTTGTTGACTCGAGCGGAATTTGAAATTCAGCAGTGACTTTTTATACAGAGACCACTTTTACAGGTAAATCGAGCTAGAGCCATTGGAAGTTGAAATGTCAAAAAATGTGGCACCCGAAAACCGGCTGACTTAAAATGCATAGTTTTCGAAAATTTTTCCTATAGAAGGACAAGTTCGTTCCCGCAGCACTCCTTTTTTTCAATTTTTAAAGATTTTTTCCAGTTATTATTTACCAATCCGTCCTAAAAAATCGCAGGGATTCCAATTTTACCAGTCGTTTTTCCAAAATCATGCAATTTTTCCATACAAATACCTAAAACAGCTCAATGGCGCAGTGTCCGATATAGGGGACAAACTTCAAACGTGTTGTTCTCAGCTGCCACCAAAGATATCTATGTCCGGATTTTTTAATGAATAGTTCAGGACTGAATTCTGATGCTAGAAAAAACCCAAAATTTTTTCGTCAAAACATCGAGAAAAATATTTTTTCAAAAACGTGAATTTTGGCCTTTTTGGACCCGATAGCATTTTGAGAATCTTACATAATATGTTGGTGTTTTCTATAACTAACAAATTTCATCCTTTTTCTACAACTTGGTAAAAAAAATTCTGAGGAATGTATCATTTGTCAAGGAAAAACGCAAAAAAGGGACTGGACCAGCAGTGCTTTTCTCTCTTGAAATCTTTTTATAAGCGTTTAAATCAGTTTTGAAAAGTTTTCTGCCCAGTTTTTTAAAGTAATCTGAAGTCATCGGTATCAGACTTGATGCAAAGCTAGTGAAAAAGGGAACGATTGAAACAAGTTTGCTGATCCCTTGCCTTTTTGGCTGTGTCGCGCACAAGCATGCCCTTCTGACAGCGAGTGCGAAAATAGGTTAAAGTTGGCTGTTCCAGAACTCGTGGAAAATAAACTCGTAAAATCCGAGAATCGAGTTTTCCGTACCTCGTGGAAGTTAGACTCGAGAAATGCATAAATTAGAATTTACTGAACTGATAAACCGAGATTAGAGATTTCTTGAAAAGAAATGAACTCAGGTAAAACATGTTTGCTTTTTACCAATCTCGCAGAATTAAAAACTCGCAAGCATAAGAACTCGCGAAATTTGCTTTCCCGTGCTTTTAAAAGTCGTAAAACTCTTAGATTGCAGTATTTGTGCTGGTAGACATTTTACCAACCACAACCCCAAAACCTGGACTGGGTTCCGATAGGTATGCACCTAGAAGACCTGTAAAATAAAAAAATAGTCTAAATCAAAATCGAATTATTTTTCCTAACCCAAAATTCTGTGAGGAATCGCGTTTAATAAGACCAAAATTGCAATTTCACCCACCCCAATCCCTAAACTCAGTGAGGGTACTATAGGTTTAGGTGGATATCCTGGATTACCTGAAAAATATAATTTAGCCAAACCAAAAAAAATTATGCTATGATACGTAAAATCATGTGTGTAATTGAGTTTTTTGACCGAAAGCGCAATTTTAGCCACCTAAATGCCGAACAAGGGTGGGTACCACCGGGAAAGTGGATATCTACCTGGCTGGTTAAAAGTCAAAATTCAGTTAATTTCAAGGGTATGTACAAGATTGCGCTAATAACACGCAAATAAATCATTTTCCAAAAACTGGAGCAGAAATAATGAAAGGAACGGATTTTTTAGATAATATTTTTGAGGCTTAAAATTGTTTATCATTTGGGGGAGAGTGAGAGTGAAGGGCAAAGCACGAGTGAGAGTATGAAACACTGGACTCAGCTGTGAAGAGTCACGAGAACCGAAAATTGTGGGTTTCAATAAACCAAGTGCTTGTTTCGCGAGTTCTTATAATATTTACGAGTTCTTATTTTTGCGAGATCGGTAAAATTCAAACGAGTTTTACACGAGTTCAGTTCTTTTCGAGACAAACTCCCGCGAGTTATGGATTTCACTAGTTATTTTTCCACGAGTTCTGGAACAGCCGTTAAAGTTTAGTGTATTTAATTTAGGGAGAAAATATGGAACAACCCCTCCGACAGCCAAGAACTTCTTTCATTATCTCAATTTGCGGATGAGGAAGACGATGCTTCTCATGAGTAAGATAGTCCAAGCAATAAACTCAGTCTTACGAAAAATGTTTTAAGAAAGCCTTCTACCTCTAGCTTGACGCAAGTAACGTCAGTGGAGTGGAATGCGCAGTCCTACACACCAATAGAAGTGAATGTTGATGTAGATTCGGTAAGTGTATTAATTTTACTTGGCTCAAATTGAATTGCAGCGGTAAAACTGTGAATTTCAACGGTAAATTAATTTTTTTCAACGGTATTTTCAAATTTGCCATAAAACAATGAAATTTAACGGTAAATTTGTGAAATTCAGCGGTAATTTATCGTAAAGTCAACTTTACAATGACAAGAAATGACCTCAAGGGTAAATCGTGGGCGCAAAGCATGAATTTCGTATGTCCAGGATCCTCCATTCTCAGCCATCCACACATCTGCGTCTTCCTCACTAGAGCACTCCTTCACAGTCGTCTGCTGCTCCTCGCCTCTTCCTTGCATTTAAAATAGTGCTAAAGTTGTTTCTGCCTGAAACATTGCTATACAAATAAGGCAACGGACTCTAAAGTTGACTTTACGATAAATTTACTGCTGAATTTCACAAATTTACCGTTGAATTTCATTGTTTTATGGCAAATTTAAAAATACCGTTGAAAAAAATTAATTTACCGTTGAAATTCACAGTTTTACCGCTGCAATTCACTTACAGCCATTTTACTTAAATCAACTTACTAAAAAGCTAAACAACGACCCTTTTAACACTCCGAACTCCGAGCGGCACTTTTGCCTAGTTGGACTCAGAATTTCACGCTGAACACGATGGTGTTTTTGGTTTTTGAAATTTTCGTCAACAAAGTTTCGCTAGAGCCTTCTGAAAATTTGAAATTTTTTAGGTTTTTGTATCGGCACGAAAATGTTTATAACTTTTTAAGCTCCCCCAGACTCCACCTAAACACGTCTACCGAAGCAATCAGAAAAGGATTTTGTTTACAAATATTTTATTTATTTTTTCAGAAAGTTTTATCTCTATATAGTATTTGGCATGTGTCCGTCCTACTTTTTAATGGACATTTTGACCACATTCAGGCCATTTTTGCTTATTTTTCCGATTATTTTCGGCAATGTCTCGACGGAACCCCAAACTTCAGACAATTCAGCGTCTTTTTATGCCGAGACCCAGGAAAATGTCTTCGAAAAAGAAAAACTTTTGTGGTCCCTCAAAATTGGAGTTGGAGGATTTTGGGGTAGGCCTGGAGGATGGTTTTTCTGCTTCCAACGATGGCCATTTTTGCGATGTCTCGAAAAGAACGTAGTCGTAGATAGACGCGTAGTTTTTCACGATGAATGCACTATCGAAATTTCGAAATACTATAGAGGCGCCGATAGGCGCCTGTGGTCCCTTGTACTCAAAATGATTGCTATATTTTTGTGTATTTTCTGATTGTTTCTGGGGCCTACCGCATATAGAAACTCTGGTATGCGTATGTTTTCATGCATCCAGAGTCACTTTTCAGTGATTTTTGTCTAAGGTACGTAGGTGTGCGCCAGGGCTGGGGCGCGGGAAACATCAGAAAACCAGAACAACTTTTCTAATTATTATTCAGTACAATTCGTATAACTTTTCATATTTATGACATATAGGCAACTTCAAAAGTAGTTAAATGTCCTCATGTTCAGGTTTAACACTTTTCGTCAAAAATTTTATAACTAAGAGAGTTCTAATTTTCTGATGACCCAATTGTCGCTGAGGGTTCCACAAAAAAATTGCCGTGATCGCCTGCGGTTTTTTTGTCGCAGTTTTGTCTCGGTCCCCCTGTTGTTAAGAAAAATTCATCTTTTTTCTCCTTGGCTCATAAGGATTTTTATCTTAAAAAAAATTCTTATTTAAAAAGTGTAAAAATTTTGTATTATTGGAGAGAGAGTTTCGACTTAGCAAAGAAGGAGCAATGCCGCAAAGTCTTCTTTGAACAGAATTTCTGGCGCGATTTACATTTCTACTAAAACGATAGTTTTTGCAGCTATAAAAAAGTAGATAAATAATAAATATCTCATACCCATCGCCTCTTTCAGCTGTTGTACAAATCCGCACAGGTTTTCCGCAGACAGTTTGCAATAAGCCGAAGTCCTGCCAGAAACGTAATTGAATCAACCACAGAGTAGCGAGCGAGCGTGCAAAAATTCAAGAAACATACATCTACACTGCATTCAGACATATTGACCAAAGCGAATTTATTGAAAAACGTTATTTATATACTGCCCCTAAATACAATAATTCAATATGCAACAGAACATGACCTATAAATTAGGACGTGTTACAACAGGAAGTAAAAACAACAAATGTACAAGGGAAGAATAATATATGTGCGTAGTCCTACGACTCTCATTCTACTACAATAGTTCCAATCTCTGCTTGGAGAAGGCCAGGTGGATCGGTAAAACCCGAAAAAGTACCAACAATTTCGTTTGAAAAATTAGATTTTGAGTAGAGGCATAAAAAGGAAAATTTTTATACGAAAAAGTAGACATTTTCTTCACGGCCTAAGCACATCCGAAAAAATCATGATTCGCATATAATCGTAAAGGATAATCCATAAAGGAGAGTAAGGAAGAAAAAATCGAGGCAAAAATGATGTCTATGGGAGACAATATGTCTTTAAAAAATTGTTTCGGATATCTACACGAACGGAATTTAAAAAACCTTCACGAGTTAAACCCTTCGCGAGTTGACCCTCGTCCTTTTCATGTCTCTGTTCTAATCGCCAGAACTGTGGCGATTTTTACATTTCTGTAACAAACATAGGCTCGACCGTGTTTTTCACGGATCCAAATTTGACCACCTTCGGGTAAACTCTAGGCCGGGTCTAAATAGCTTACGGTGGGTTCGGGTCACATCCACGTTTCCACCGCTACTCCCATACATCTGTTATTGTCTTCGATTATTGTAACAGAGCACAAATTTGTTTTGAAAGTTTTAACGTGATTCCTTTCAGTTTGACTACGAAATGAGCAATCAACAGGCCTCGACTAGCTCTTCTGTGATAAGTGCACAGCAAGATTCTCAACAGGTTGGTAAATTCTTTATCGTGTAAAAACTTTAATTTTGCTTTTATAGGATACTCGAGTCATTCAAAGAATCGCCGAACTAAGAAAGGCTGGTCTTTGGAGCTCTACGGTCTTACCGCAATGTGTTGATCCGCCAAGAAAGAAAGCTCACTGGTCAGCCATTTAGTTACTTTTTGACTTTTCTAACTTTTGTTGAATTTTAGGGATTATTTCCTTGAAGAAGTCAGGTGGATGTCTACAGATTTCGTGCAAGAACGCAGAAACAAACGTCGTATAGCCAAGAAGGTTCAGATTTGTTGCTACTTCGAGTCTTGTTGTAACGTACCCAGGGACCTACCCTAGGGGTAGCTTATATCGATGGGTACGTTATAACGAGACTCGAATGTATATAAAATATGGCCTGTGAATATAATCACAATGTGATTCTTGTTTAGCTGGCTTCTGAAGCAAAACAAGTTTGGCGTCGTAAATATGAGCAAAAAGCAGTTGTAAAAGTGGACAATCAAAAAGAAGCCAAACGAATATGCGGTCTAATTGCAAGGATGGTCAGAGAGTTTTGGTCAAACGCGGACAAAGTTGTAGATTTCAAGACGAAGGTAGCTCTATTTTTTTAACAAACCCTTGACAATTTGTTTTTAGGAAATTTTGAACGCTCGGAAGAGGAAAGCCTTAGATGAACAACTGGATCACCTCGTGGTGGAAGCCGACAAACTCACCTCTCGGATGTATATTGATCGTCTTGGTGATCAAACAAGTAGTGGCAGAAACTCTATTGGCGACAAAAATGATAACGCAGACTATGAAGAAGAATTCTCGGATGATGACGATGAAACAACTATTGCAGTCGAAGAAAGGGGTCACAAAGACAAGAACGTTTTGCAAGAAGAAAAGATTGAGCTTGAAAAGGAGGCCGAAATGGACTTCGATGATTTGCTTTCCTCTGTGAGTTTGATATTGACCTACCTCTTAGAAATTAATTCATCAATTTTTATTTAGCTTCCTGCTGGTTTTTTGGAAAAATATGCTAAGCAAAGCGCCTCTAGTTCCGAAGCTGTTCTTGTTAAAGACGAAGCTCAAAATGTGAAAAGTTCGAAGAATGTCTCAGAGCCTCTCCGTGATTCTATGGACACTAACGATGATTCCATTGATACTTTCGTTGACACTTTTTATGATAGTGAAAAAAAAGTCTCACCTTCTGTCGACACATCATTGACGAAAGAAGCTAGTACTGAGAAAAGAAGGCAGGAACTAGTAAGCTTTTGGAATGTTGGCTCACTTCTGTAAAAACAACAATTTCAGGACAATATTGCTGAAGCTGCACTGGAATTTCAGCCAACAGGGTAAGGCATCATAATAGTGGATTTTATGTATATTCTGTGTGAAATGTCTCTTATTTTCAGCTTTACTTTGGAGACAACTCAGGTTTCTATAAACCGTCAAATAAGCGTATTATAGTTAAACTTTGCCTTTGCAGATCAAAACCGAAGTTCCCTTCCTACTTAATGGAACATTGCGAGAATATCAGCATGTGGGGTTGGATTGGCTGGTAACTCTCTACGAGAAAAATTGTAAGAGTTGCAATTTTTTTTGAATCCATCTATTCACTTATTATTTTTAGTAAATGGAATTCTTGCAGGTTAGTTCTGTCTTTTTGGTCTTGATTTTATTTTGCGGCCGAAAACTCACCAATTTATCTATTTTTCAGATGAGATGGGCTTAGGAAAAACAATACAGACGATCGCATTGCTGGCTCACCTTGCCTGTGAAAGGACCATTTGGGGACCTCATTTAATTATTGTTCCCACATCAGTTTTATTGAACTGGGAGATTGAGTTGAAAGTCCGTTTAAATGAAATCTTTACCCTTTACAGTATCTATTTTTCAGAAATGGTGTCCATCCTTTAAAGTACTGTCTTACTTTGGAAGCGCAAAGGAGCGAGCTGAAAAAAGAAAGGTAGCTTTAGACCGTACGCTCAGAGCTATTCTAATTATTTAGGGCTGGAGCAAAGATAACGCCTTCCATGTCTGCATTACATCGTAATCTCCTTTTCGTTAAAGATTTCATTTGTAAGCGTTTTGTTTGTTTAGATACAAAGTAGTCACACAAGATGTTAGAGCGTTCAAGAAGAAAGCGTGGCAATATATGATTCTGGATGAGGTTAATAAAATATTGACCTGGGATTTTTTAAAGGAGTGTGTGTGTTATTTAGGCCCAAAATATCAAAAACTTTAAAAGTCAGCGTTGGCAGATGCTTCTAAACATTCGATCTCGCCGAAGGCTGCTGCTGACTGGTACCCCACTTCAAAATTCGCTGATGGAGCTATGGTCATTGCTGCACTTCTTAATGCCCTCCGTATTCTCCTCGCATGATGACTTCAAACTATGGTTCAACAACCCGATGACAAGCATGGTGGAAGGAAATACAGAGATAAATAAGGGGCTCATCGGTCGTCTTCACAAAGTGGGTTCATCTCATTTCTAAAAGTCTTTAGGTAATTGAATTTTCTAGGTTTTACGCCCATTTATTTTACGGAGGCTGAAAAGTGAAGTCGAAAAACAGATGCCAACAAAAGAGGTAATTTGAGAAATCTGCTCTTTCTATGGTCATGCGGATATTTAACAAAGCAATTTTTTCAGGAAAAGATTATTCCATGTGCACTCTCTAAGCGTCAACGGTTTCTGTACAATGAGTTTCTATCTAAGAAAAGGTAGCAGAGAACATTAAAATTGAGAATTTTCTAACACTAAACTCGATTTTAGCACTGTAGAGAACCTTCAGTCGGGTAACATGATGTCTGTATTGAACATTATCATGCAATTGCGCAAGTGCTGTAATCATCCAAATTTGTTCGAAACGCGACCTGTTGTCTCACCGTTGGCTGTATCATCTTTGAAAATGTGCCTGCCATCGATGTCGAAGTGTTTGGGTGGTCACGATTCTTCTTCGCCCACACTCTTAACGGATTCTTTCGCGCCTTATAGTGTATGGAAGCTCTTCAATGAAATAAGTAGTAGGGAGAGTCTTGACAGAGACTTAAATGATGGACCACAAAAAATGCTGAGGAAGATCAAGGGAATAAGCTTCGTGCATGACAAGGATTTTAGTGATGGTCATCTATATCTAAAGAAGTCGTTTCCTGTTGAGCAATTAGGGACTGAAATCGAAAAAGCCAAGGTAAATTTGTAATATTTTTCTCCCAGCTTCTATCTTTCTAATGTTTTTTTCATTTTAGGATGATCTCAGGAATGGCAAGAAAAGACGTGCTTCGGTGATGATGAGTGTGACGCATGTGAAGTTTTCTAACTTTTAGCGTGGTTATGTCATCAAGATCAAAATTTTAGCCGTTGGCTGGTAATATGGAACCCAAGGACTTAGAGAGGCAAACAAAGCGTAAACACCTGTTTGAGCACTCAGGTCTGGAAATCATTCGAAGAAAGCGCGTTCAAGAGAACCGCGAAGTCGGATTGTGGTTGACTGGTATTTCATGCCTTTTAAAATTTCGGTATCAAGTTTTGTTTGTTCACAGGTAGACACAGACTACTTGGTGCTCCTGTTCTTCCAGAAGGTTCTTTTTTTATCATATATTTCAGTTATCATTGCTTTCCAATTTTAGAATTGGTCTCCATAAGCAGAAAAGAATTAGGTTGTTCAAGCAGTAGGATGTCTTTCTATTCACGCCTGGAGGAACTTGGTAATGAGCCGTCTTCTTCTACCTCCCATGCCGATGTGTTTGGTGAAGCTTGCAATTTTATTTCCAACCGCATATCTGGATGGGTTAGTGACACTGTAAAGCGGTACTGTCTTACTGATTCTCCAGAAGACTTATTGACTTACATGCTTTCCTTTTATCTAGATACTGCATGTATGTTGACAAAGTGCGTTTGTATGACACTCCTCTAGAGTTTTCCAAGTTGAGTGCCTATGACAAGTACCTGCAATCATCGTCTGAGCAAAGCTTGAGAACAATGTGCGCTCAAACGGATAGCTTGGGAGATCAAGTACAACTATCTCATCTCTTACAGTTTCCTGAACTCAGGCTGATAGGTTTGTTGAAACTGTTTGAAAAGATTTGACAAACAAATTTGTTCAGAATATGACTGTGGCAAATTGCAAGTTCTCTCAAGGCTTCTCCTTCAGCTCTACGAAAACAAACATCGATGCTTGGTATCTCTCGAAAGTTTGCTCTTCTCTCTAGATTTACTGAAGCTGTTTTCAGATCTTTACGCAAATGTCTAAGATGCTGGACATTCTACAAAGCTTTCTCTCTCATCACAACTTCAAGTATTTTCGTTTGGATGGTTCCACTCCTATTGAACAGCGACAGGTGAGTAGACTTAATATACGTGTTTTGTGTTTGTATTTTGCCTGTATTAAAAAACGTTTGCAGAGTAAGAGTTTGTACCTTTCCAAATAATTTGCATTTTTTTGGACTTTGATGACGAAATCATATTTTGCCTCGAGTTGGCAATGAGATTGATTTTGAAAAAGTGGTGGGCGAGTGGGCCGTTTCTCATCATTAATTTTTTTTTCTAAAAATTTTTTATGCGGAGTGCAAAAAAAACCAAAGTCGGAAAATTTTTTGAGAGTTTAGCTGATATCGAACAAAAACTACTGATTTTGAATGACTTTAATTGAGGGACCATGTAATAACGTTATTCTTATTCTTAAAAAATGATCAGAATTTAAACTCGCTCCTCGGTTTTATTGCATTTTCAACTTCCATGGGGCATATTTTTTCAGCTGTGTTAATTTTTCATGAAACGCCCTAAATTTAGGAAATTTTAGGAAAAATTTTCTGATAATTGTGGGGTGGAAAATAGCGGCCTAGACAGATTAATGCAGTAAGTACAACATAAATCATATCATTTTAGGCAATGATGGAAAGGTTTAATTCGGATGAGTCTATTTTCGTCTTTATACTTTCGACCAGGTCTGGTGGTATAGGTGAGTGAATTTAGTATGTGTATATTTGGAATTTTTTTTAAATCTCATTTTAGGAATAAACTTGACGGGTGCTGACACTGTCATTTTCTATGATAGCGATTGGTAAGTAGCTTCATCCTCTTTAACACGATTTCACTAACAATTAAAATGCTGCTTTCTTTTTTAGGAATCCAACTATGGATGCACAAGCTCAAGACAGATGTCATCGAATAGGTCAGACAAGGAACGTTACTGTTTATAGGCTTATCTCAGAAAAGGTATGTCTTTGTGTGATTCGAATATGTACAAAATATCAATATGTTATTTATTCAGACCATTGAAGAAAATATCCTGAAAAAAGCAATGCAGAAGAGACGTCTCGGTGAAATGGCAATTGATGAAGCGGAATTTACACCTGAGTTCTTTAAAAACACCGGTAGGAAAATATAGTTTTTATGTATTATGGTCAGCGATAAAATTTTAGACAACATCAGAGATCTCTTTAGTAATGAGGATGGACTTCATGAGATTCTGGCGCGAGTACATGTTCCCGACTCTGGAAATACTAAAAAGATGGAGATGGTTTGAAATTAACAATGAAATTTATTAAAGCTTTGTCAAGAAATTAATATTTTGCAGGCAATGGCTAACGTCGAAGATCAGCAAGACGCGTTGGATGCTCGCAAAGCTCAAGCAGAGGCCAATGTGGATGTAGCTGAATTCGACGAAAATGGCCGCAGCGGTTCTTCGAGAGAATTAGAAAGTCCATTCGATCCGTATACTGAGTTGATCAACAACGTAGACTTTTTTAATCACCCTCTTGGAATATTAATTAGCTGACGACTTTTAGATGTCAGGAATCGAGCGATATGCTATCCGGACTATTGAAGAAAACCTGCAGCCAGAAAACGAAGAAGAGATTGTCAAAGACGAGGTAATTTGTTTGTAATGGGAAGAGATATGGTGTGTATTGTTGGGAATGTCTTAGTTAGTGTTACACAGTGGAATAAACAATTTGTGTGTGCAATCGTAAACGTTCGCGTTACTCTCATGAGCTTGTCTCTGTCTCTCTAACGGATAGTAATTCTAGTCATCTGTGTTAGTTTTGTATAACTCGTAGAAGAATTTTTTTAGGGGTACGGCCAGTAATCGACGTAGCCAGTTCGCGACGATTTTTTCAAATTATTATTTTTCGTATTTTCGTCTTGTAAATTATCCGTGTTAATTCAAATGCATATCTATAATCCAAACGCAGTTCTGCTACCTGCTCCATGCACCAATAAAACTAGGTGGTCGTCCACTTGATTATGATAAGGAATTTTTATTTAAAAAAAATTTCCCTTGATTAGGAATTTTTCTAATTTTTGCAATTTCGCTCATATGACTTCCTACCATTCATAAACCATCTTCACATTAGTGCAGGAAAGTGTCTTTCCAAGACAAAAACAACTCTTGCATGAACAGATGTCATCGAATAGAACGCATACAGATACATCAAGTGATCACTTAGAAGTGATCATCGACTTGGTTAAGTTTATATTAAATTTTTTTGACACTTTTAAGCGGTCATAACTTTTTTTAAAGGCCGTTTTTTGAATTTCTATGAACGCAGATCGACTCAGTTTTTGATGACAAATTTTTCGGTATATAATGTGAAAAATACGATTTTTGCTCTGTCCTCATGTTCAGAAAAATTTGAAACACCCTGTATGATAATTAATTGAAAACTTTGTATCAGCATTTTTTTTGCCTTTTTTGAACCAAAGGCCCCAGCTGACAAAACTATGTTCATTGTCTGTCTTTTTTAGTGTACAAATGCACATAGAGTCTCGTTTTGCCTAGAATTAGTTACCAAAGTGCGAAAAAAAGCATCGCGAACTGGCCGTACACCGGTCTATAGGTGGTGGTACCATGTGGGGTGATCCATAATCAACCACAGGGGGCAGTACCCAGATCAGGGCCGGTCCGGAACGCTCTGTTCTGTTTTGCGAATTCTATTTTCCGGACTTTTTTAAATTCTATTTTCCGTATTCCATTTTCCGAAATTTCAAGATCATTCCTAATCCCGTTTTCTGAAGTCTTACATGCGTGTTCCTGGACAGGCCTGACCCAGAAAGTGGTAATCAGGTAGTGCTACTGAGATCTCCCTAAACCACTCAAGACGGACATGAATGTCTCTTTATCACTTTCAAACACTCCAAACTACCCTAAAAACTCAAAAAGCTTCAAAATACTGCCATCAAGAAGACAGTTCTCAGTAGCGGTGGCTTTAAAGACTTCTGCTTAAAGACTTCTACTGCTGATTTTCGATCTGTAGCTTATTCTCCAGCACTTTTGCCGTCTTGGCTGTCATCTCTGCGATCAAGATCTAAAGAAATACTATATATTAACTGGACAGGAGTCAAAAATTAGGTAAAAAACCTCTCAATCATGAGAGCACTCCAAAAATGGTTTATAAATGGTAGAAAGTCATAAGAGCAAAATTGCGAAAATTCGAAAAATAACCCGGAAAACAGCATTTTACTACTGTCGAACCATCCTTATGGTTTGACAGCAATGCTAGAATTGGTACAGAAAACAAGTTCTGGGAATTGAAAAGCCAAAAAAGTTTCGAACCAAGTTTTAGGTTTTATTGGTGCATGGAGCATGCAGCAGAACTGCGGTTGGTTTATAAGTATGCATTTGAATTAACAAGGATAATTTTCAAGACAAAAATCTGAAAAAAATAATAATTTGATAAACTAACTGGCCGTACCAAAAAGCGTCGCGAACTGGCATATCCCCTAGTGTAAAATTTTAATGTTGGGGCATAGATAAATTATGATAAATCGTCTTCTTTAAAATTTAAAAGGAAGAGACACTGGCCGTGACAATTTATGAAAATTTTTTTTGTATGTGTAAAATAAAGCTGTAAAAATTGCAAAAATTTGTTTCCTTACATAAACTCAGGGTACTTATTCCGTTTGTCCCTCCGATTTTGGTCAAAATTTTTTTTGGTCTGAATAAGTTATTTTTGTCTTAATTTTAAAAATTTCGAATTTTTTTAACACTAGAAAGGCCAAGCGGTACATTGGTTTATTTAGATGCAGTTTTTCACGTAGATCATTTTTGAAAATATGAGTATGAATGTTTGGATGTCATGAATATGCTCTATCAAATGAGTGCATGTGAGCTGCAATCGGTTCGCAAAAGGGTAGACGACAGGCGCACAATACCACCATTTTCTCACCTGCCCAATTTTCACTCAAAGCCGCTCAAGAACATATCATGGCTGGGTATAACTACTCAATGCTTGGTCAATACTTGTAGGGAAATTCAAACGCAATAAGCAGAAAATTAGCACAGTAACTAACCAAAACTCACTCAGAAATTACAGGTGAAGAGGTAAGACCAGCAGTTTACATGGTATTGAACTGTGAAGGATACCTGGTTTAGCTTATTCATGGCCTACTTTCTAATAAAAATTCGGGGTACAATAGAGCAAAAAGGATCAGCGTGAAAAATGCAACAGAACTAGTACAAGGACTCCCAAGACAACAAGCAAATATAAAAAAATTTAGGCCAAAACAATTTGACCCCAAAACCCCACAAAAATCCAGGGACTTTTGGACGAACACTTAGATGCTTATGGCTTGATTCCGAAATTTTCTCAGAATTTTACCAAGCATTTTCAAAAATAAAAAATGTCACGTGTTAGAAAGATAAAAAGTGCATAGAATACAAGTGTCATATCTCAAGTAAAATTGTCTTTTCAATCTTTTTGAAAGGAAACTGAAAAACGACTACCGGATGTATCAAAACACCTAAAAACCTTGAACACCTAAGAAAACGGTGTACGTAACACCTCGCGTGGCCGATTTACGAATTTTTCGGGAATCTCCGCAGCGTATGATTTTTAATTACAACCATAAATCAGTCTGCTTATATATTAGTTTCATTTGTTCTGTTACTTGCAGGGTTTGATATAAGTTCTTTATGCTTAGAGAACTTACACTCTTTGCTGTACCCCAATTCATATTGGGTCTCGAACACGCTGTAAATGTTATTTTCTATGAAAAACATTGCAAAGGAAAAGATAAAATATAACTTGCGTTAAAAAATTGCTTTGAGAAATTGATTTCAATTGTCTTTGCAAAATGGTCAAGTTTTTTTTGATACACCCTGTATGTACTAACAGGGTTCCAGCATATTTATTCAATTCTTTCAAAATCAAGAAAAATAAAATTTTACTTGAGATCCAACACTTGTATTCCATGAAGTTTTTGTCGCTCCATAATGTGAAACTTTTTATTTTTGAAAATTCTTGGTAAAATTTTGAGTAAATTACGTAACCAAGCCACAAGCACCTGAATTTTCGTCCAAAAGCTCCTGGATGTTTGTGGGGTTTTGAGATCAAATTGTTTTGGCCTAAAATTTGTTATATTTGCTTGTCTTGTAAGTCCTTGTACTAGTTCTGTTGCATGTTTCACGCTGATCCTTTTTGCTCTATTGTACCCCGAATTTTTATTAGAAAGTAATTTCTGAGTGAATTTTTTGATGTTTTAGTGCTCATTTTTGGCCTTTTTTGTAGCTTTTGAATTTCTCTACAAGTATTGATCAAGTATTGCTACAAGTATTGGCAATTATACAGAGCTATGACGTGTTCTTGGGCGGCTTTGAGTGGAAATTTTACAGGTGAGAAAATGGTGGTTTTGTAAGTTGGATGCTGGTTGTTCATCTTTTTGCAAACAGATTGCAGCTCACATACAATCATTCGAAAAAGCAGATCAGCGCGGTCATTTTGGTATATTGGAATCCCATATATGGTTTGAAGAAACTTGGTTTCTGACTATCGGGACTATCTATATTTTCTGAAATGTTCGAGAATTTAAAACAGGTTATTAGGCCACTCCATACATCCAAACACCCATACTCATATTTTCAAAAATAATCTACGTGAAAAACTGCATCTAAATAAACCAATGTACCGCTTGGCCTTTCTCGTGTTGATGGCAATCACCTTGTTATTAGGTTATCTGAAACAGGCTGTTATCTGTATTTGTATTAGTCGAACTTTGTATTTATAGCTCACCCACAATGGATGTAGGATGTCGAAATTGAAGTTAGAGAGTCAGTATTCTTATTCTGTGTTCTTATTCACGTGGAAAGAACCTTAAAAATAAGTGAAATCACGAAATCATGCCGCAATTTCAACTTTCTCAAGGGGGTAATTAGCTATAGGAGGGGTAAGTGCGGAGCCAAGGGGGAGGAGTGGGTGGTTAATTTTTCGGATCCTTCTTTAAGTGCTTAGATTTTCGTTCTCATGGAGGAAGGGGATAATTGCTGCCCTGTATAGGAGCCCTTTCAAATAGCAGCAAACAAATATATTGATAAAAGTAAAAATATAGTTTTTATAAAATGATTGTATTTAGGCATTTGGCAGTGGCGTAGAAGCTCCTATAAATGGCAGCTTCGATCTGAATAATAGTTTTTCAAACATGGAAGATGATGACAGATTAGACCTCATTTATCAACCTGGCACTCCTATTGGAGAGGTAATCTCACCATCAGTAAAGTCCATTCTTAGAAGGGCTAAGGCCAAGAACGCAGACCGTATTCAATCTTTAAAGCGTACAATTTCCCAAAGCCCCCGTTCATCTACTAGGTTAAAAAGCCAACAGTCGTCAAGTAAGCGAAAAAAGAATAAACGTGTGCAAGTTTAGTAGGCGAGCATAATGATAGGAAAATTAATTGTTACATATACGAGTATAAATTGTTGTTATCCGGGTGGTTGTATTATAATAAATAAAATCTTGCTCTTGCAATTCTTGTCAATTAAAAACGAAAGTGTATAAACTTATTTTGTATACTCCACTTAAAGACTTCACTTTAAAAACCTTCTTCAGACCATGCTTTTGGGTTTCGACTTCGAAAAAGGAAAAAAAAAGCTTTTTTCGATCAAACAATTGTTTTATAACTTTTATGCCAAAACCTATAAGAGTTGGCCTGAAGCAGGGCCTTTGAAGCGTTGTCGAATCGCAAGGGCATGGTTTTGCATTAAAATACAACACACAATCAACTTTTCTTGCTAACGATACACAATGATTAAAAAAATCACAAATTTTTTGTAAAAAAGCCTTTTACTGTAAGGGGGTACTTTGAAATATCACGCGGTTTTTCAAAGCAGTTGGGGTCGTATGCAAAAGCTCGGACTTTTTTAAAAGTTCAAAAGTCCAGATGAAAGCTCGGATTTTCCAAGACACGGCATAAAGCTAGGATTTTTTTGCAAACCTCGCATTTTTTCTAATGCTCGGATCTCCAACCCTAGTGATAATCCATGTGGCTGAAACTTTCCAATTTTTTTTGGGTTTTAACCGGTGTGCGGTATCCCTCGACAAATTTTTTAAGAATGTCGATGTTTTTTTCTGTGTCACCCTGACCTTGCATTCCATAGAGAGCGAAGAAGTCATTGAGCGAGAGCCAAGTTGACCTGAAAACAAGTTAAGGTCAACACAATTAAGTTCATACTAGAGTTGGTTGAATACCAAGGTTTTTCGGTATTTACCCAGGTAAATGCACATCACCCAACCCAGTTTCATACAGAAAGAATTACCTGAAGTAGTCGATCAGTTTGTGAGTTTTGCAGAAATGTCGCCAAGCAGATCAAACTTCTCCTGGATCCTTTGAGCCATGAGGATGAGCGAATAGTTCCAGACTTCGGTGGCCAGAGTTGTAAAACTCCTAGCATCCTGACCACATCTTGCACGTCTTCATTCTCCCTGTATTCGACTGTTAGTTCTTTGTTTTGCACCCGAAACCAAAGTTTATTTGAAATGAATCAATGAATTGAAATACATTTTTCACCATTTTATTGAAATCCTGCTTGACACGAAAATAGCACGTCTTGATTTCAACTTCTGGAAACTGCCTTTCGAACGCCTTGTGGACTGCTGGCTCGTTGTCGAAGTGCGCATACTGAAGCTTGATTGGTCCGTCAAATTGCGGATTCTCGACGACCGGAACATTCTCCTTCTTCCACTTGACTCACATTGCATGACATCCAGTGCAGCTATAGTTTATGACAAGGACACCATCGGCTCGAGTTGGCTTCCTGTAATGAATCGACCACGTGTAGCCATTCAGAGGTTCTCGCTTCTGTAGCGCTGATTGTAAGTGAACAAAATTGCAGATATCTGAAAACAAAAGAAAAAATAAATAATTAAACAAAAATTGACAGCGAAATTTAAAAACAATCAGAGCGGGGAAAACTAGAACAAATTTTGTTCAACAAACACAAACAAATTTGAAACATTTTTCCGTGTCAGGACTACAAAATTAAAAAAAAGGCTGCCAGTTGGAGGCTGCCAGTTTGTGGCTGCCACTTGGGAAAGGCTGCCAGTTGGGATTATACCAAAATAATTGCGTGTTTATGCTAGTTCATTATCTAGATTGAAATTTCCCAATTGATGAATTTACCGTAGATGAATTTACCATGGATGAATTTACCTAGAACCGAAGAGAATAGCAGAGCAACTGAGATGGAAAAAACAACTGCACCGCCTGAATCTGGTTCTGAACTGTTCTTTGAAATCTGCCAATATGTCTACAGAGATGCGAGAATAATTAAAAATCAGAGAACAGCTTAATACAAATACCTAATCAATAATACACGTTGAATAATATCCGAACTTTGAAAATAAAAAATACAAGCTTTGCCAAAAAAATCCGAGCTTTAAAAAAATGCGGTTGTTTTTTTAAAAAATCCGAATCTTCGAAAAATCCGAATCTTAAAAAAATCCGAGCTTTTGCACTCGACTTTTGCTTAGGCATTAAATGTGTGGGCTTTTTTTGAGACATGAATTAGTGTTTTTAACAAGTTTTTTTGGCATATTTGAGCTTTTTCGTGGCATCCCGACTTTTCGTGGTAGACACATTTTTTTCGTAGCATACAGGGGCGTAGCCAGAAATTTCTGACGGGGGGGGGCACCAAAAAATTTTTAGGCCATTTTACCTACACCGTTTTTCAAATTTTCGAAGGCATTTTACTTACACCGTGAAAAAAAATCTGACGGGGGCACGTGACGCCCCCTGCCCTCCCTGGCTACGCCACTGGTAGCATATTTCATGCTTTTAGCAAACCAAATCAATTTATGCCGAATTAAATACCAGCCTTAAAAAACTGTATTCTTTAGATGCTCTGTTTCACACTTTTACCTCTAAGCCTAATGCCTGTAAGCGTTTGCGTTGCTAACTCAATTACACATAATTTTAATAACAACCATCAGGCTTGGGACAGCCCTTGTGAACCATGGATGCCGCCTTCCCCACCATGCTCTGAAGTCGATATTGACGACATTTATCGTAGCATTGACGGCCTATTTTTCTATGAAGATGAGATCATTGCCGAAGAAGACTTGCCACCCTACAGGGAGCCGATCACACACCCAAAAACCTTCCGTCGTTTGCCTGGTTCTTCCACTCGTCTCAGCATCAACGCCTCTCCTGTTAAAAGGCATTCCAGTAGTCGCAACTTCCTGAATGAGAATGGAGTAGTGTTGGGTAGGGAAGGCAGCGTAGATTATGAAAGTGGTGTGGAGTCCACTTCCCTGCTTTCCCGCCTGCCTTCCTCTGCTGGCAGTGTGGATGGACTGCCGCATCGCACCATTGATTTACTGTCGCCACCGGAGTCATCACCGCCAACACCTTCTTCATCCACATCCACCATTTACCCCAATGAATATGCTTCTTCGTCGGTGTATGATGCAGCGATGATTTCTGCCCTAAATGGTGGTGTGAATGGTGCTGCTTCTGCTATTGTATCTACCCCTTTCATACA
This sequence comes from Ditylenchus weischeri, assembly GCA_029231635.1. Taxonomy (NCBI): domain Eukaryota; kingdom Metazoa; phylum Nematoda; class Chromadorea; order Rhabditida; family Anguinidae; genus Ditylenchus; species Ditylenchus weischeri. The sequence continues at coordinate 165,731 of JAMRYI010000030.1, read as the reverse complement.
CCCACAAAAGTCCATTGATGGTAGGTATTAAGGAAATTGCTTTATAAATTGCTTAATTCCACAACATCCTTAAAGGTTCAATTTTTGGGCTGAGTATGCAATTAACAAATTTTAAAATCACTTTATAGCAGTTCTCGGGGCAAGGAAATGGAAATTTTTCTTTTAGAAAAGGCATTTTCTGACTTTTGAGAGTTTTTTGAAGAAAAATGAGAACATTGAGCACTTTGAGCTCGGAACACACATAACAGGGTTGGAAAAACGTAATGGTTTGACAAGTAAGTTTTCGAGCACTACCTTGTTGGTAAATTTGAAAAATAAATCCCAAAACAGCAACTCAGGCGAGAAAATGAATCTAATGGTCTTTGTGTTGAAATCGAGAAATTCAAGAAATTGTTTAGAATGTATTGAAAGCGTTCGCCGCAGCTCTATAAAAAAGCCATCTATCAAATACATGTGGGTTTCAATGTAATTGTGTGAAACGAAAAAAATATAATTTTTTTAAGATCTCGAACTGGCCCACTAGAGACTGCACACACCATTTTAAGAGCTGGCCCGAAAACCAACGAAGACTTTGCAGTGCCTGGGCATGGAATGGAAGCGTCTGACTTTGAGGGATTGCCTTGGACATGCACTGAAGACTACAGGCTTTTACTGGTATGAACCAACATATTGGCAAATCATAGTGAACAATAGAAATATTCGTTTTAACGATAAGTTTTGCGACTAACATCATTATTTTCTTTAGTTATCGCTGCGCCTTTTTCTCAAAGTTTTGACTACTCATTTACAAACACAATAAACTATTCGGAAGCTAGTAAAATTCTGCTCAGGATGGTGTTTTTACATCTTTCAGTTTGTAGAAAAGACTTGCTTAATTAGAGCTAACAACAAAAACATTTTTAGTTTTCAACTCTTATCTAGCAAGTTTTGGCTATAAACTAGGGTTGGGGTATTGTTCGAGCAAAATTTTTTCGAGAAAAATCTAAAAAAAATTCTCTAGAAAATTCTCCAAAACAGAGCGAAATCGAGCAAAATTTTTTTTCTCCAGTAAGTGAGCACCCCAAGGCCGGTCCCGTGGGGTGTCTCTCTACTAAAGTTTGACTGTACACTTTTAATATGCCCTTCCCTCCCTCGTTTTAACAAAATTTTTTGATTAATTCTTATTGACACAAAACGATCACACTTTCTACACATATCATCGACAAAAAACTCAGATTCATAATCTAACACATTTTCTTCTCGCACTGATTCCACCTCTCCTTCTTCATCTACTTGCTGTTCTACCCTTGCTAGCTTGAACAGATCAGCATACTTGAGACGGAGATTATACATGATAAACGTCACTTGAGAAACGGTGTCCACCTTTATTCTGCAACAATCCATGGGAATAAAATAGGAGCCGTAAAATTGAATATACCTGTTGCGCAACTTGCCGTAGATTCCGCCTCTGAGAGACCATTTCTTTTTGGTGGACGCGGTTGAGATCGGCCTACTAAGAAGCATATGAACGACTTTAGAGAGAAGAGTATCGGAAAAGCAGGCACTCCACCATGTGAGTGCATCCATCGAGTCGACGACATCCCACGCATATCGGCGTTTGTCCCGCGCAAAGATTCCTGTTCGAGCCAGCCACTGCGCCCATTGAATCATAATCTAGAGCAGGTAATTGTAACCCTGCAAAACCACAGCTTCCGTCAATCATGAAGCTACCTCATCTTTTCTGCCGGCAAATAAGGGATTCTTGATGCATTTGTTCACCAGGAGCTCTGTCGCTTTTTGTTTCTCTTCATTCATCATAGACACGCCTTGATCAGAGCGCTCAAGCACTTGCAGGATATAGGCTACGTCCGATTTAGAGAAAATTTTTTAAATTTTTTAAAAGTTTCATCGGCGCTAGTGAAGAATAGGGTTCCAAAAATCAGCTTGGTCCCCCCTGTTGTTTTTTTTGTAAAAACAACAGGGGGATCAACCTGTTTTTTATTTAAATTTATAGGACCAAACTAGTTTCTACGAAAAACAACAGGGGGGACCAAGCTGATTTTTGGAAACCTATTCTTCACTATAGCCGCCAACCCTACTATAAACTGAAAAATGTAAAACCACCATATTGATCATAATTTGACTGTTTTTCGAATAGTTTATTGGGTTTGTAAATGAGTAGTCAAAATGTTTGCGAATAGATACAGAAATATTTGGAACTTTTCGTACAATCTAACATAGGGTGTTTCTTTTAAAAATTAAAATAGTTTTAGTCCGTAATTTTTTTTATCCAGTCACATTCAAGAAAGTTCGTGCTGGTTTGAAAGCTCCTGCATTACGATTGAAGATACATATTTCAGTTTTTCGAGAATTTTTTTTGTGAAAAAATCGTTTTTGAAAATTCGGTTATTTTTGACAAGGAGGTGATGATAAAGATTACTTTGATAAAGATTTTGACTCATTGTTAACCGTTGCAACACTATTTTTGACTGTGTCAAAAAAAAACATGTTTTAGCGCAGCTCAAGGGCCACAAAACTCAGTTCACAGATTTTTTTTTAAATCAAAGATTGCCAATATAGGGCTTTGAAAAAAAATATTTCCGAAAAATTGGAAAAATCAAGAAAAATTCAATTTTAGTCGTTTTGTTTTTTTTAATCCATATTGTAACACTCTTAGACTTAAATTTTTTTCTGTGAAATAGGTTTTGTAGTTCTTGAACTGCACTACATTATAGTGCTAAACGTTTTTAAAGTGCTAAACTATGAACCAAAAAATTGACTGGTTAAAGTAATGAAACTAGCCGCCAACATGTTAAAAATATTTGAGTTCTTTAAAATGATTTTCTACGAAGAATTTCTTTTCTCAAAAAACTAAAAAGTGGATCTTCAATGATAAGGCGAGAGCTTTCAAAAAAAGTATAAACTTCCTTAAATATGTCTGGATAAAAAAGTTTTACAGACTAAAACAATTTTAATTTTTAAAAGAAACACCCTGTGGGCCCTATACGACAATAGGTCCCATTTTTTGGCTTTGTCCCCTCTGTTGATTTTTTTTATTTTTTGCTTCTACTTTAACCAATTTTATTTTCTTCTTTCGGCGACACATTAACATTCATAAATTTTCACGAGCTGTTCAACAAATTTTCTGAAATAATTCTGATTTCATGCACGACAGTTCTGACGAAAAACGGCTTCAGCAATGTACGAGGCGAGCAAATTATCACTGGTTCCATAGAGGCGCTTGATCTTATGTTTCATATGATCAAAAGAAATAAAAATAAGAAATAAAAAGAAATAAAAATAGAAGTAAAAAAATTCATAAGAAATAAAAATAAGCAAAAATAGATTCGAAAATAAAATCAGCGAAAAAAATCAACAGGGGGGACCAAGGCAAAAAATGGGACCTATAGTCGTATAGGGCCCACCCTGTATTATGTTTATTTAAAATTTTGTGAAATTTTTTTTTACATTATTTTCAATTTTTTTTCAATTTTGATAAAAACCAAGATTTTTTCAAATTCAGGCAGTGACTCAGGAACACAAGTTGACCTCAGATCTCATTGCCCAGAATAACGGTCTACTCGTCAACTGGGACTTTGTGGCTTGTTGTGTCAACCAGGATGCGTACCACTACAGGTCAACTTGAAACCCTCAAATAAAAGCCTCTTAATATTGTGAACTGTGAATTTAGATCTCCTCGGCAGTGTTGCTTGCGCTACCGCAATGTTATATTGCGGCAGTCAGAAGATGTGACCCCGTCCGACACACCACCTTCCTACAAACGCAGCAGGAGGACCAGTAGTTCGTCTTCCTCTTGTCTGGACAGCAATAACTGTATGCAACTCACACAGTTAATGTCCAACATTTTGATTTATTAATGTTTAGTCACATCCTCGTCCTCTGCCAGACGGCGTGACCACTCAGCCCCACCCACCACCATCCACTTCGATGTGGAGCAGAGAAACCAGGAGTTGACAGCCACCTTCAAAAGCAGAGTGGAAGCGATGGCCAAGGCGTGTGCTTACCGCAAACAATTGGCCTACATACCTTCAATGCGTCCCCCACCACAATACCAACTGTATTCCTTGAATGGCACTTTACCGGTGCACCAACTGCAGAGAATGCAAGAGTTGGAGGTGGATTGCGACCATGTGGTGCGTCCTTTAGACATACTGCTTCACAGGCAACAACATCAACGTGGCAGCAGCAACACAAGCGCGCAAAGACCACCTAAACCAAAGTATTGAAAAACCCTTTTGGTGAAGGCTTAGAAATCAGTATTCGGCTCACTGGCCAGAAATAGATGAGAAAATAGCCATAAGGGATAAGATGTTGGCAAAACACCCGCTTCTGAAACTGGTCCTTCAACCTTTTGTTTAGCTTTGTTTTTTTCTTGTTTTCGTTTGTGTTGAGTTAAACCATTGACTAATTGAAGACTCATGATCTCTGTCTATTTTTAATTGTTTTACAGCACTGAGGTTAATCAAGTATTTGCGGAGAATAATAGAAAAAATTTAAATTTTGCCATAATTTTTGATTGATTCAATGTTTTATGGCTCTTTCACGTACTTTAAGTTCGACTTAAGTTAGACAATGAATTTCCATTTCTGACTTGTTTCATACTTTTACTTTTTTGTGCCACTCTTCTGCAAACATGTTTCAGCAAATGATACCTTATTAGAAACTAGAATTTGGGGGTTACCTAATGGTATTATTATTACTTCAAAAAAAAATTATTTGAATATTTGTCTCTTTGACTAAAAGAAAAAAATTGTTACGAAGGTCCGAACTCGAAGTACATGAATGAGCCATTATGTACAGTCAACCCTCGATTTAGCCAATTTCTGCCCGATTTAATTTTTGGAAAATCAAAAGTTTTTCTTTGAGCTAAAATAGTCATTTTTAGAAGCAAAATTATTGGTTCTATTATGAAAATGCGCTCAAAAAATGGTTATGAAATGTAAAATCTCGAGATTTTGATCATTTTCAAAAATTGGTTTTTTCGTCCTTTGTTATGTATTCTCGAAGTTTTTACCTACTTTGTGTGCATAATATCTGACCAAGCTACAATTCAGAATGTAGCTTATCCTCCCAGCTATCTTTTGAGTATAAAGTTTTCTGACAATTGTTTAAGATCGGTAAATCGGAAATCTTCCCAAGACAAGCAAACAACTTCCAAGCGTGTGACTGACAGTGTGAGATATGACAGAAGAGATCACTAGATGACTGCAACAGATTCTAGTCTCCGTTGTGGCGTTTGCGAAAAAAAAACTAACGAGAAATGCGAGAAATGCAATAAGAAGAGAGAAACCAAAAAATTTCATGTAAAATAATAAATAAAAGTGTCAAAATTTCAGCTTTTTACTGATCACACACCCTTTTTGACAACATTTTCACAATAAAACCTGATTCTTTATTTATTTTATAATAAATTTTATAATAAAATTTTGACCTTATTTATGATTTTGCAGTTTGATATAAACAAACTGCAAAAATTTTTTTCTGGTCTAAATTTTTTCTGGTTTTTCTGGTAAAAGTCTTTGACATGGGAAGAAAAGGGTTAACGTCTTGAAAACTCGCAAAATTGCAGTCAGAAAATAACTTGGATAGCCGCGAATCAAATGGCAGAGCTGCTAAAAGCCAATGAAAAATGTTTTTCGGAGTTTACCAAAGGGGGTGGAATTCTGAGTTATCCGAGCATAGGCGTACCGGGAGGGGGGTTAACGTCACCCCTGAGGAACGGCCTTAGGGCGACGTTAGAAGGGGTCACGTTAAATCGAGGGTTGATTAAATTTGATTACGTAATCAAACAAACATGTTGTCTTTGAGCCAACGTAACAGTCAAATACCATCAACAATATTCAACAATTAGGTTATAAAAGTTTTCAATACATCGTGTATAACTTCCCGGCTTATCTTATTTGTGTTTACTTTCTTTGTCCTCTATTTTGGATGATTTTGGAAAAAAAACACTTACGTGCCTTTAAAAATTAAAAAAGAGCATAATGAACAGAAAAAAAGTTCAAAATATGCTTCACTTAATTCTAGATTTAACCAACCAAATCGGTCTAATTAGCTAATCTGTTGTACATTAATTTGCCGTAAACTAACCGGCTGAAAGAACTTAATAATAAAACGTAGCATTTATTTATAAAACAATAACAACACTAAATTTGTAAGAAAAACATAGTTAGAGAACAGAAAGTGCTTAAAATCCCCAAAAGCTATAAGTTTTGAGCTGCCAGGGTGTTTTCTTTTAAGAAATAACCTCAATCAAATTTTTTCTTTAGGTAGAGTTACTTTGGTTATTTTCACTTTTCGGCTCACAAACTTGGTTAAATAAAGCAATGGGCTAAAGCTAGCGCCAAGCAATGTATGGATTTTTGAAATTTCTCTGAAATTTTGCAAATTTATTTGACCAGCTTTCGAGTACCGGAAAGCAATCTCAAAATAGCAAACATGTCTAAAACGAAAAAGTAGATTGGTGTCATTAATATCAAATCTGCCTTTTTCAGAAAATAATCAAAACTTATGTGCTTTGGGTATTTTTTAATAAAACTCCAAGACGCATATTCTGTTCCCTATAGCAAAAACATAAAAATTTATGATAGGAAGCAGAAGTATTAGAAAGCATATCAAGTTGGCGGAAAAGCCCTGCGTTGACTTTAAAGTGAGTACCACTTGGTGATGGGTTGCGCAATTTTTTAATTGGTAAAAATTATAAAAATTTCACATATCTGGTTTCACATATCTGATTTTTGCTTTGAAAAAATTAATTTTGAAACCCATTGAAATTTTCTTTGTAAGTCTTATAAATAAATTTTGCAAACCATCACCAAGTGATAGTGGTACAGTGGACGCTCGATATAACATAAATCTCGATAACAACAACATAAGGGTAGTAGCAAAACGAATTGTCGACTAGTTGCTGGGTTTGATAGCACTTTTTAAACAGGCTGTAAAATCTTCATTTTTGGGCATTTCAGAAAAATTTTTTGAACTGTTCTGTAGATTTTGCCGTTCTGCGTAAAATAGTTCAAAAAAATTTTCTGAAATGCCAAAAATGAAGATTTTACAGCCTGTTGAAATAGTGCTGTCAACCCCAGCAACTAGTCGGCAAGTCGTTTTATGACTAACCTTGCCAACCCTGCACTTTAGGGTCAACGCGGGCTTTTACCGCCAATGTGATAGATTTTTTTATGTCGAAGATGGGATTGGGTGATGTATTTATTTTAGATGGACCCGTGCTTGTTTCTCGGTTTAATAGTAGTTACTGTAGGTTTAATCTTCTTAAAATATACTCTTTGGTTGTATTTACATCATGAGAATGCCCTTGTGGAATTAGAGCAAGTAGAGTAGAAGGGCGAATAGGGCTGCAGTGATGGTGTATGGCACGTGTTGATGTTCGCGAGACGCACTATTACCTGCAATTAACCGTCCTAATAACTTTAATAAATATGCGGCGCTAGTGGAGAATCCGTGTCCAAAATATGCCTCGGTCCCCCCTGTTGTTTTTTCGTGAAAAAGAGCTTGGTCCCCACTGTTGTTTTTGAATTAAAAATTTGTTTTGAACCAAGGCATTTTTGGATAAGAAAAACAACAGGGGGGACCAAGGCATATTTTGGACACGGATTCTCCACTAGAGGCAAATATGCATCTTAAGCAGCTAAAAGTAGTAAACAAGAATTTGAGCTCATACAAACTCAATTTTAGAGCGACCAGCATCTAAAAATTCTGTGGTCTTTTTCTCACCTAATTTATACCTATTTTTAGCTCTTTTATCAGATTAGATAATAGAAGTAATAACGTCGATTCTGTCAATGACATATACCCTTTGGGTCGGGTTCAGCTGTAAGACACTGAGATGCTTATTCTGCTTCAATTTAAAGAAAAAATAACCAAAAATGTACATTCCAACCAGGGTTCTGACGGAATTCCGACTTCCGGTTTTCAATTTGTTTCCGGTTTCGGTTTTTTTCGACTTTTTCAGTACTTCGACCCATTCTTCATTCCAACTGTACGTTATCCGAAGCTGTACATTAATGCGACTGTAAGGGGTAATATTTGATTCTGTCCGCTAATTTCTCAAAAATGCCCATTGATTTCTCAAAAATGCCCGCTAATTTTCTATTTGCATTTTTCTCTACATTTTTGCGTTCATTTTTTAAACTTTTTAACAGTATCGTGTAGCCCAGGCTCTCAGCTTTCTAACGAGCTATCTAACTCTATTGAATAATTTCAAAAATTTAGAGATTCGTGTGAGAAAATAGTGAGTGAAAATGGTGGAAACTAGGTGAGAAAACGAATAAAGGATTTAGGCACTTTTACTTTAGGTCGACCTTCATGTGAGAGAAGCAGAGTTTTCATTGATCCGGTTTTTTGCCATTGATCTGATCCAAGGTATCAATGATACCAGGATCAATGATACTGGCTAAAAAAAATCGGGTGATCTGATCCGGCCCCAAATTTTTGGCCACTGATCTGATCCGACGATCAATGATCCAAACTATCATTGATACCGCTATCAGAGCAGATCAGTGAAATCCAGATCAATGAAAACTCTGGAGAGAAGTACTGTCCCGACCACATTTAAATTCAAGATATTCCTATTGCCGTCAATAGCATTTTTAATACCCTTTACATTTTTTTCCCGTTTTTTGTATTTGCATAAATTGTCAGCTACTAATCTCTAAAATTACAATTACCTTTGCTCTGATTCTTTTGACCATTGCCCTTAGCAGCTGGAGTAGTAGTCGTTGGCTGAGGTTCAGGTTGTGGAGTTGTGACAGAAGGTTCTGCTTCAGTACTGGGTTCTGGCTCAGGATTTGGTTCTGGTTCAGGAATGAACTCCTCTGTTTGATGACCCGTTTCTGATGTATTTGAAGAAGTGGGTGGAGGAGTGGTAGTATCGTGGGAGAAGTCAAACTGAGGTTTATTTTCTTTCCCAGTCTCCTTAACTGTGGCAGGTAGGTCAGGAGGGGAGAGTATGCAGGGCGTGTGGAATGCTTGCATCCACATGTTGTGAGTGTCGTACACATGCAGCAGGGCTTCATCTCCACATCTGGAACTGATGGCTCTGGCGGAACAATTGAGGATGGTGTTGATGACAGGACACAACTGGGCGCCTACTTCTCTGGTCAAAAGGTCCACACTTCCAAATGGCTCCACACATTCCTTGCCTGTTGGAGTGTTAATGTAATCACTTAGGCAAGGGCCAAAACGCAACTGGTCTCTGTGAGTCACTTCTCTGTCGCACAGACTCTCGAATAGGCTCAACTGCAAATAGTTGGGGGTGGAGACTTAGTGTAACGACAAAAAAATTTAAAATTCAAAAAAAGACTCTTCTTCACCCAAAGACCCTTTTCACCCCAAAAAAAACCATCAAAAACTGCTTACAGATGTTCCAGTGATTGGCTCAAATCGACAGGGAAGGGCCTCCAAGCAAGGCTGGTACTTTTCTTTGGTCACTGTACAGAATTCATCCCATTTAGAAGAATTGCTAAAAAAAATTACCATATAAATTTTACAAAAAAAATAATGCCAACCTTATAAAAGCTACTGGCTTAAATCGGAACTTGTCGACAATTTGTTCGCACTCCAGGTACTGGATCAAGTCCTGCAAAACAAACATATATTTTGCATAAAATCTACTCGAGATTGAGTTAATTCTGCAATTTTTTTCTCACTCACCTGGTCACTGCAGCCAGTTTGGAGGGACACACTGGGCACAGCCAACTGGCAGGAGTTCTCCTTGCTCGTCTGTAAGCCATGCAAGTATTCATTTGTGTGCTCGTAGATGAAGGACACAGTCTCAGGAGGGCCTGGAAATATAAACTCAGTCTTCAACTAGTTGTGGTTAGCCTAATAAACATACATTCCTTGAAGACAGCTTCAGACAAGCAGTTGGTAGATTGGTTGAGGGAAGAACAGTATTCTTTGGAAGTCTCATCAGCAATGAAAGGCTCTAAGCATTGCCTTCCCTACAAATACTTCAACTACAAATCTGCTAATTTTTAATCGTGAAAAACACGGCTCAAAGGCTTTTCATTCAGATGGGGTTGCTTAATTACAATTCCCAAATTTTTTGGCAATTGCCATGTCGAAAAGCCAGAATTCTTGTCAAATCTATTGAGAACAGGGTGCCCTTTTTGAAGGGCAACTGCCCTCTTTTTGAAATTTTCGCCCTTTTTTATTTGACAAAAAGATGGCAGATAATTGCAAAATCGAGTAAAAATTCTACATGAACGGAATGCTTTACTTGTTGTGTTTGCCACTTTTTGTTGTTTTCTTTTTTCTTGTTGTGTTTTGCGAATGGATTTGATAACCAGTCTTTCAATAATTGAATATTTTCAGCATGGCCAAACGAGCGATTTCGACTACTTTTCGTTTTCGACTACTTCCTCTCTAAGAAAGATCTTCTGAAAAAAGCAAAATCCAGCGAGAAATATGAATGGTTTGAATGAGTCAGTTTTGATGTTATATATCCCGAAGCTGCTTCACAATATGGTACCCCAAATATCCTTATTCATTAATATCATTATTCATCATTATTATCATTATTACCGTATCTTTTTTTAGCTTTCTTATGGATGCGCTTAAGGGAATGAATCTGCGGTCGCTTTTCCGCTTTCTTGATACAAAGTCCGACGAAAAGTTTATTGAATGGTTACAAGAAGTTGGTCTCTTGCATACGGTTCGTACATGTCAATCGTGCGGAAAGAAGATGAAGCTTCTAAAATGTCATTCGAACAACAACGGAAAAGCAAGTCTCTATCTTCGATGTACAAACAGCAGAGGATGTCCTAAGCGTCCAAAAGTAGGATTCTTTCAGCGGACCTTATTTGAAGAACACAAACTCGACTTGAAAGAGGTTGACTTAATTGTTTCTGATACCTTCAAACTCTCTATGGATTTTCAGAGGGGGATTATGACGTGTTTGATGAATAATAAAGATCTTGTAATCCTTTTCTGCATTTATTATGATACAATTTTGTCATTAAAATTTGTCAATTTTCGCCGCCATGTTTGGGGTACCATATTGTGAAGCAGCTCCAAAATAGTTTTTGTGCGATTTTTTGCATGTTGAACTAGCTTAAGTGTTGCGTAGTAGAAATATTCATGATGCCTTCTTTTTTTAAAATTTTTACTTGTAAATGCCCTCTTTTTGTGATCGCATGCCCTCTTTTCCAAAAAATGATATGGCCACCCTGATTGAGAAATCTATTACAGTCAGACCTCGTTTATCCGGCACCCCCAAAAGTTCGTTCCCGCCTTGGGTCCGTCACTTTTTTCAGCTCAATTTTCGAAGTCTTTTGCTAAATGTGATTCGCCAGTCTAGTCCGAAATATCGCAAGGATTCTATTTTTGCCGGTCGTTTTTCCAAAATTTGTAAATTTCGTCATAAAGACCCTCGGACCTCGGTTATCCGGCACCCCTTTTTGAAAATCAGGTGCCGGATAACCGAGGTTCCTGTCTTTATGACGAAATTTAAAATTTGGAAAACGACCGGCAAAATCAGAATCCTTGCAATATGCGGACTAGACTGGCGAATCACTAGCAAAAAATTGAGCCAAAGTGTCGGACCCAAGGCGGGAACGAACTTTTGGGGGTGCCGTATAAACGAGGTTTGACTGTATCAGCAATCCTAGTTTGAAATAATTTGAGATATTTTTTAAATCGCGCCAATTATGGCGTTCTGTTTTTTTTTGTGTTTTTCGTCATGTTTTTAAAAATCCGGCAAAGCCTTAAGCTCAGGATAGACCAGCGTACGATAGGGCGGGCTCAAATTTGTGTCTCAAAAAGTATAGCGGCGTTTGTTGTCTTTTTGGACAAATATCTAAAACAGGATTCTTAATCGTCTAACTCAGCGCTTTGAGTCAAAAATAAGCAAAATCGCGAAAAATTTCAAAATCAGGATATTGATTAAAAATCCCGAAATGAGGCTGAGAAATAATTATCATATAATTTTTTAATTGCTCTGAATGCGTCAAAAATATTCATTTCTACTTTCTAAACCTAATGAAATATGTGTAACCACCTACCTTTTGTGAGCTAACCATCTGGAGCATGCATTGGCGTCTTTGCTCAAAAGCACTTTTGTTGGTGCACAATCTGGTGGACAACATTTGGATGGCCTTTTGCTTGCCTGGATGTTCACATATGCTGCTTGCACTCGTATCCAAGCATTTGGACAGGGATTCCAGGTCTGTGCACATCTGCAAGTTAAAATTTTAGCTAACATTATTACTTATATGCAGAAATATACCTCGTCCATAAGCACAGACTGGTTGATGAGGCTAGTGGGCAAGAAGCTGTACTTGGCTGTGAACTGCTCGTGGCACTGGTTGTAGCTAGCCAGAAGTTGGGCTGTGCATTTGGCTGGCTCCGCTGTTGTAGACGTTGCCAGAGACGAAACCTCTTCAATAACACGGCTAACTGGGCAGATCTGCAGTGGTGCAAACATTGAATAAATATTTATTCGACTTGTAAGTAAATAACTCATTACATTGCTGGAACTAAGTGCCTTTAGCACATTGAGTGGAACTGGACCACAACTTTTGAGCACAATTGGTTCCACACACTCTACAAATTGGGGCAAGACTCCACGCAGGGCTTCCAGCTAAAAAGTATGCTTGATTATTGAATTAGAAATCCATAGGGTTGGCAACAGTTAACTCGACGTTTTGAAAAATTTTGACTTTATTTTTTGTTTTTATGTGTGTGTTTCCACAAAATTTTGAGCATATGACCACGCAATTAAAAGCCTAGGATAGTGGCTACACAGTGGTATAAAAATTTTATGATTCAGTTCACAAAAATGGATCTATTGTAATGAAAACAAATTCGGGTCAGACTACCCGATGCCGAAATCGGGTAGTCTGACCCGAAATCGATATTATCAAAAGAAATCAATTTTTATGAACTAAATGAAAATTTTTTTATACCACTATGTAGCCACTATCCTAGGCTTTCAATTGCGGGGTCACATGCTCAAAATTTTGGGAAAACACACACGTAAAAACAAAAAATAAAGTCAAAATTTTTCAAAACGTCGAGTTAACTGTTGCCAACCCTAGAAATCCAGTTGCCGCAAATTTATTTTTTGCCGCAAAAAGTAAAATTTGCGGCAAAAAAAGTATTGTCTCTTCCAAATCTCTACATTTTTGAAATCATTCAATAAAATTTAATAGCTTGTTAAAAAGCTGAGATTCAGAGCTACACTATAATACTAAAACTTTTGAAAAATTAGAAAAATAAGAGAAAAATTTCAAATGTCGAAAATGTCGTTTTAACCCATTTTTGCCGGAATTGACCTTAACTTAAAATATTCAATTTCAAATGTTTATTGTCTTGAGCGGAATTTGAAACTTGACAGTGAGTTTCGAAATCGAAGCATAGTTTTATAAGCAAATCGACCACGCTGAACATGAATCTGATGTCAGAATCACAGGTTTGCCTAGCAAAAAAAGTTTCACGTCAAATAAAAGATGCATACATACTTGTGAATTCAATTTTTTATCTGTTTATTTTATAAGTTGATGAGTGTATTTGATAGCAAATATTCCGGAGAATTCGCTTTTTTTTAACATAAACACTATGAAAGTAAACCACAGCACAAGGTTTTCTCAGCCGTAATATAAAAAAACTAGGGACAACAGGCGCCTATCGGCGCCTCTATCGTATTTTGAAATTTTAATAAATATCAATCCATCACATATCCCCCTGATTATAACCACCCCCCCGCCCTGATTAAACAGGGTTCCTGGAAAATATCCGACAAAAATTTGCAAAAACTGGCCGAAAATTGGGCTTAAACACAAAAATGCACTAAAAATCCAGGCTAAAGTCCACCATCTCCAGTTTGGAGGGACTTAAAACCTTTTTTTCACAGCCATTTCGATTCTGCGGTTTTATGCTTAAAGGAAAGCTAAGATGTTTAATTTTCGGGTTCCGGAAAGATATCCGACATATGTTTGCCAATAGTGGCCGAAAATCGGGCTTGAGCACAAAAGTGGCGACCCACCCACACATGCCAAATACTATATAGAGACAACTCCAATTTTGAGGGACCACAAAAGTTTTCTTTTTCGAAGACATTTTCCTGGGTCTCGGCATAAAAAGACGCTGAATTGTCTGAAGTTTGGGGTTCCGTCGAGACATTGCCGAAAATAATCGGAAAAATAAGCAAAAATGGCCTGAATGTGGTCAAAATGTCCATTAAAAAGTAGGACGGACACATGCCAAATACTATATAGAGATCCGGATCAGGAATAACATGCCTGTGGGTATTTTTCGCTTTTTCATTTGACTTTTAGTGTATTGGCAGGCAGTTTTTTTGTATTTATTACAAAGTGCATTTAATTCTTTATCTGATAAGCTTTTAAACTGAACTGAAAAGTAGTCAAAAGAAAAAGATATGGATAAAAAACCATACCAAGTTATAACTGAGTTACATCAAACCTAAGATACAGCAATTTCGCCCCTACTTGGATAATGCCCCTCCCAAATCAACTTTTTTAAAAGTATTTCCAAAAACCTTGTATCGACCTAAAAAGCTCAGAAGCTCGAAAAAGACATTATTTTCAAGTTCTGGTCAATAGAAAATTGAGTTTTGGGCATTTTGAAATTTCGAGTTTTTGCCTGTTTTACCCTGTTTTTCAACATGGGACTTGGCAAAAAGAGACTCTGAATGCATTTTGATCATGTTCGGGATTATGTCTAAGGGTAAGTGAGTGCGCGCATCTCTAAGCAACCAAGCCCCCTGCGCCCCCGAAGGGCTTGGTTGCTTGCGGTTGAGATATCATTGTCAGTGTGATGTCACTTAGTCAGTGTCAGATGTCAATTATGAAAACACTGGTGTAGAAATGATCAGTATTAAATTCTGAGCAAGACGCTATATTTGTAACGCTATATTCGCTATATTTGCTATGTTTATATTTGTTCTGAGCAAGACGCTATATTTGCTATATTTGTAACAAACGGCCTTTCCCGTTTTTCACGATGGGGACATTTTAAAAAAGCTTTATCTCAGCGTTAAGACTCTCGATCAAAAATGCATTTAGAGGCTCTTTTTGCCCAGCTCCAGTGACCAAAACATGGTAAAACTGGCTGTTAAAATGGTCGAAATTTCAAAATGCCCAAAACTCAATTTTTTATTGACCAGAACACAAAAATAATGTCTTTTTTGAACTTCTGAGGTGATTTTAGGTTGATATAGGGTGTTTGGAAACACTTTTAAAAAGCTGATTGGGAGGGGGGGGTATACTCCGGTAGGGTCGAAAATTGTTAAGAAAAATGAGTTTTGTAGCTCTTAGTCTGTTCTACAACATACCGTATTTCCTCTAATAGAGCTCCCCCCCCTCTAATAGAGCCCCCCCCTAACTTTGAGGACCTATATCTCAGCCCAGAATCAATTTTTTGCAAAGCTGTTTTACGCGTTTTCTTAACTACCACGAGCTCTACCGATTGCACTTTTCAGATTTTAGTTGAGCGCCCAAAAATCTCGAGATCGAATTCCAAATTTTCCGATTTTCGGGCATCCAAAAAATAAAGCCCCCGGGGGCTCTATTAGAGGAAATACGGTAGTTTTTAAATACTATCTCCTTGATCAACAACAAATCAAAATTTATATCTAAATGCTTGTAAACTTATCAAAATTTACCCTTTGTTTTAATCAAATTTTTCGCAACCAAAAAAAGCAATTTTACAAAATCAAAAAGTACATTTCTGATGACACACTCAGGACTAACAAAGAAGCACAAATTTTGTTTTATGTAGACAGTGTGGTAAACATTTTGTGCAATTTGAAGGAATTTCATATAAAAGAATAAAATGGCACTTTCGGTCTAAATCGATTTGTTTATTTGTATTTTTGTAAATAATCGAATACGTTTCAAAGATTTTTGATAGGCACATCTGAAAACCAAGACACAGAGCTACAAAACAAAAAATAATTCAGCTCGAAAGGTTGAAAAATTTAGCGAGAACCGAATTTTCAAAGTTGTGGTACCAATTGGGTACCCGTCGGCACAAATGGGTTAAAATCAGTCGGAGAAAAAATTGTCCTAAACAAGTCTGTTAAAACGTCAGAACTTTCCTAAAACCCTTATCCTGCGCTGTTCCTGTTATTTTTTTTAGAATGTTCCTAAAAACTTGCATTAAATGTTTTAAGAGTAGAGATTGTAGAGCGCAAACACTTGGCGAAGTTTGTATCAGCAACCTGAAAAATTTCAATAAAATGCATAAAAGTCTGTCAGAGAAACCGCTATTTGATTCAAAGAGGTATCTACCTGTCTGAAGACACAGCCCAGATTTTCTTCAATAGCTGCAGCCACATTTGGCTGTTCACAAATTCCATTTCCAGCCCTGATCAAACAACTGGACACTACACATGAACTGCTGCTCTGTAGGATTGGGCCGGCACACACACGGAATTCGTTAGTTAGGTTGCAACCCTCGGCAAACACTGGGGCCAAATTATTGACGTTTTTGAGGAAAGACTGCTGACCACCTGCAAGAAACACGGTATTTTTAACCCTTTAGTGCGCACTGCCCCATATAAGGGACAAATTTTGAAATGCTCTTTTTCCTTTACAAATGATTTATTTCTCAGAATTTTTTTTAACAAGTTGTAGAAAAGGGATGGAATTTGTTAGTTATAGAAAAAAAACAAACATATTATGTAAACACAAGGGGCCACAGGCGCCTATCGGCGCCTCTATAGTATTTCGAAATTTCAATGAGGGGCTATGACTTCATTCATAAAAATAGGTATATCCCCTATTAGAACTCATTTTTTTCGCCTGTTCTTTTTTAAAACGAAAGCTGACATTCTGGGGAACACGATGGTGTTAGCGACAAAAGTGATTTCGCTATCTACGACCCGTTCTGGCCTTCGAAGTAAAAAAGCGTTAACCACCCACCCACACATGCCAAATACTATATAAGATTTCGGAAAACTTATCGGGTCCAAAAAGGCCAAAATTCACGTTTTTGCAAAAAAATATTTTTTCTTGATGTTTTGACGACAAAATTATGGATTTTTTCTGGCATCAGAATTTCTCAGTCCTTTACTATTCATTAAAAAATCCGGACATCGATATCATTGGCGGTCGCTGAGAAAAACGCCCTTGAAGTTTGCCTTACATATGGGACAGTGCGCCAGGAGGTGTTTGTATCGAAAAATTACATAATTTTGGAGAACGACTGGTAAAATCAAAATTCTTGCAATTTTTAGGACCAGACGGACCATGGTTGCATGGGTCACCCATGATGGGTGATGGAACCGGTGTACGGCATTTGGCGTTTGGACGACGTTTGGCGCCATTTTAAAAAAGAAAACCATTGTCCAGCCAGTTTTGTGCTAACTATTAAAAAGCTTGGCGAGGGTGTCTCTATTCTTCACTATTTTTTGTCTTTGGCTAGTCAAGTCCCCGAAAATAGCAGGGATTCCGATTTTACCAGTCGCTTTTTCAAAATTATATAATTTATGTTCTAAAACCCATTGATCTTGATAAACAAACTCCCGATTTTTCAAAGTGTCGCGGGTTTGAACAAAAAAAATTGCAGGATTTTGGAAAAACGATGCGCAAAACCGGAATGCTTGTAATTTTCGGAGCTAGATTAACCAAAGACAGCAAAAATTTGAAAAAAAATAGAGCTAAAAAAGTGTCGGACCCTATGCAGAAACGAAGTTGTCCCATGTATGGAACACCCAAATACGGCACTTTCACGTCAAATTTTGGTGTTTTTGGAATATTCGTATTTGACTTGTAATCAAATAGTAATTTGTTTTTGGAAAAAACAGCCGCATCAAAGTGTGCGCACTAAAGGGCTAAGTCAAATATCAAACTTTTTTTGTCATACCTTCGAAGAGCTCATCAATTCTAGAATGGATGTCATTGAGAGGGGCGGCACAGTGGTTCACTATTTGGTCTTCATTGGCTGTACAGTTGATTGGGGTTATTGGTTTGGCTAAATTACAATTTATAAATGAGCAATCATTTTTTCATTTTCCATAGCTAACTTTTGTATTATTTTTTCTGCTTTATAAACATAATTTTATTTCAAATTTGACGGGGGAAGGACATTCACAGCTACTTCTCCACATTGATTTATACCGTGGTTTCTATCTGTATTTGCTACCTCCAAAGGGTCTTGAAGACCTCAAGGTTTGAGATGAGGCATATCGACAGAAATATTCCCCTCATACTGACCTATGAAGGTAGCAAATAAAGATAGAAACCAATGTCAAAAAGTAGCCGCAAATGCCTTCCCTCCACCCGAGTTCTTTCTTCCCAAAATCATTCCTTAGTGAAAAAGAGTCATTTTATCCAGTTCCTACTGCCAATTTTGAAGCAAAAAAAGTTTTGAAGTAAATTTTCAATTTAAAACAATTTAGGACCCTGAAAACTACAAATCTTTTTACAAATTAGTCATTTGAGCCAATTGTCTTAACCCATCTTAAAGACATTTTTATTATATTTATTGTTTTTGAGCGTAGCTTTTTTGGTCTACATTTTTTTTAATACCGTAAATGTTCTAATAGGCCGACAGTCTCTGACACCCCCTACTTTGAGGACCTATATCTCAGACTAAAGAAATTTATTGCAAAGCTGTTTTCTGCGTTTGCTTAACTCCCACGAGCTCTATCAATTCCAGTTTTTCGATTTTCACCCAAAAATCTCAAGATTGACCTCAAAATTTTCCGATTTTGGGTTGATTGAAATATAAGCCGACATGTCGGTCTATTAGAGCATTTACGGTATTCATCTAATGATATTACAAATACCCACCCGCTTCTTGTTTTTCGCCAATCTTGCACTGAGGATCAATGGCAGCCGCAAACCGCCGAACATATTCCTGCACAAACTCCACACCTTCGGCACCACACTTTTCTGTGACTGGAGGCAGAGCACAAGCCAGGAGACGATTGGATGATTGACATGCTTCTTGAGGAGCTCCTTTGGAAAAGACAAGCACACACTCTCGAATGTCACTTCTGGTGGTTGTTCTGCGGATGCATTGTCTCACCTTAATCATCAACATACATTTTTCGGATGGTCAATCGAGTATAAGTTTACACCTTAATATACTTCTGATAACCATCTTCACAAGCATAATCGAACATGGCACTCATTCCTCTAGCCCATCTGAAATTTCATAAAATTTATAACATTTTATTCGGAACCCTTGATGCCGTTTTCCTCTAATGTACGCCTGTCCAATTCAAAATCGTGTTTTTGGCATTGTCTTTTTGACTCATTTTTCGAAGACTGGTCTGAGGTAAATTACCACTTATTTTGCAGCTTATCTCGTTGGCTACAGAATAGGTGGTGACTTACCCAAGAGAAGTCTACAAAAATGGGCCAAAAAAATACTATGCCATGAAAACACATTAACCCTCACTAACTCGACATCCTTGATAATTCGGCATCCTATGCTCGGTCCTCAAAGGTGCCGAATAATCGAGGGTCGACTGTACGTCAAAACCAACTTTTTATATAGATAGTGGGGAATTTCAACTATGGAAATCACTTAGTAAAGTACAGTCCACTCTCGGTAACCCGCCACCTCTAGGGACCGGCCTTAGGGTGGCAGGTTATTGACAGTTTTCAATTTGTTCAGACAAATAACAACAATATTATAATTTAAATCTAAGAAAATAAGTTGGTCGAATGCTTTGCCAGTGCGTCCCTGTGATTGAGAATGGCCGGATCGGCAAAGTTCTTTTCTGTGTAGCGACGAACAATTTTTGTGGCTTTGAGGGATCCATGCTTGTGATTGGCGGCTTTATTGAGTCGATGTCTTCTTCTTTAATGTTCTTACTCTCACTTTCGACCATCTGGCTGTCCTTTGTTGTCACGTCTTCCACAATTTCTTTCAAATCGTTGATTGAAGATAAAAATAAACCAGTGACCAATTCGTCGTCGATATGCTTGTGGTTTCATCGATTTCATCAAGATCTTGAGTACGGACCCAGGCAAGGAGGAGATCATCCAACGCTTCGTCTTATTCTTCTTCCACAAATGGCTCATTGTCAGTTTTGAAGTCATGTCGGAATTGCACATTTTTGATCTTTTTGATAACTTTTTCAGCTAAATGTTAGCAAATTTTGAGGGGTGGCGGATTATCGAGAGACATTTTCTCAGTGCAAACTCAAACGGGGGTGGCGGGTTATCGAGAATGGCGGGTTAGCAAGGTGGTATAAATTTTCTTTGTTTTCTCGATCGGCCAACCAAATCGGGCTCAAAGTGGCGGGTTATCGAAAGCGGCGGGTTAGCGAGAGTGGACTGTATTTCCTATTTCGTAAGTTATAAGATGTCTTAATTATCGCAACAATGACTCACAATGGGTTGCACTTGACATCCTGTCGACAGTTCTTAAAAGCTTTAAAGCTTTGACACGCCTCATCAATTTGCTTAGGCTGCTTGATGACAGCCAAAGGATGGGGTTGGTAAGCGGTCAATGGCTGAACACATAGACCAAATTTCTTTTGCTCTTCCGCTTCACAAGTAGCATTTCCGGCTGCTGATGCACCGGTAGAACCAGCATTCACTGCTTTACCAGTTGTAGCTATCGGTCTAGCTATTGGCGCCTTGCCACTGTTTTGACGGGGAGAAGATGCTATGGGCTTAGCTATTATTTCATCCAAGTTAGCTGGTTCTTCTGCTGGACAGCCTTCTTCCAAACCGATGGAGTTCATCTGCAAATTGATTTATAGTTAAATGAAGTAATCAATAACCTTGGAAAAAAGCACCTGTTGTTTTATTCGACTGAGATCCTCAAAAACTTGTGATTCACAGTGCTCATGTATGATTTTTGTGCCACACTCAAAACTGTTCCTGAAAATAAATTTTTGATAAATCACTCCCTTTCTTTATTCATAAACAGAGACAAACCTAAGAAGGTAGAAAGATTTGCATAAAAGAGCCTCTCCATGAATGCCCTGAAAATTTGTTATTCAGACTTAGGCATTTGTGGTAAAGTCGACTCTCCGTATAATGACACCCCTAAAAATTCGTTCTTGACTAGGGTATAACACTTTTTTACCTCAATTTTTGAAAACTTTTACCAAATTAGATTTGTCAGTCTAATCAAAAAAATCGCAGTGATTTTGATTTTACCGTTCATTTTTATAAAAAAATACACAATTTGAACGACTATCAACTCGTGACCATTTTAACTCGTGGCTATCAACTCGTGACGGTTTCACTGACTTTTCATACCATAACTTAAATTTTGACTAAAGGATGTTTGTTGTTTATTTCTCATTGTTGAAAAGAAGCACAGCAGTGCAAAATAATTGTAACAAGGTGGATAGGCGCCTTACAAGCGCTTTTTATAAACTTTTTTCGTGCGCCCCTGATTAAAGTTACAGATGCCATTGGTATTTTCCAGCCATGTTTGATAGCATTTTGATGCATTTTCGTAGAAAACCAAATCTAATATTGAAAGGTCCTCCGCCGTTGAAAAACCTTCCCCGATGAGACCAAACTTGCCCATTAAACCATTGCCAAGAAAAAAGTTGTTGAGTGCTCAACGGGGCTACTCAAATTGGCAATAGACAGACATACATTCACACCTCCCCCGTCCCAAATACTATATAACTAAAAACTGAAACAAGTTACTTTTAGACGGCTGCATTCGCAACGCATTGGAAATAAAAAGGCTTCCATTCAGGCTCTGCCTGGCTGATCCATTGATGTGCTGCACGTGGTCTAACAAAGGGAAGAAGCCAAAAAGAAAAGATGGTGTCCAAATATGCTATTTCGCCTGCACTGGATGCCGAGCACTACAAGATCAGAACCAAGTTAAGAAAAAAGGCAACCCGCTTCCTACAATGAAAGCAGATCTAATAAGCTTGGTTGGGTATGACACCGAACTGCCACACTTTTGTGAACCGAAACGGATGAGTGAAGTTAGTGTTCTATTCTTTAGTATTTTGAACTTTATTGCGTGTTAAAGGTTATTAGAACTGGACTTCGAAGAAGTATGCAGGCACGCAAGAAATTGTTTCTCGAGCAGCAGTTCGAATCGAAAGAAACATAGCTGAAAAGTTTTACTCAGCTCGTCCAGGTCTTTTCGATGTTTTTTCTGCTTTTTCTGATTTGTTGATTTTTCGATATTTAGATACTATTAAACAAATCCGAATAATTGCTTGTGCCAAAAAACGCTACGTCTCAAGCCTTGGCCAGAGCAAGAAAGAAGCAGTTTCCAAGAATCGAAGACTACTTGGATCTCCAAAATGTTGAAAATTTTTCTCTGGGATGCACGCTAAAGGGAGGGATTGTAGCTGAAAACAATGAGCACCGGGAAGAAAAACTTCTTCTATTTGGAGATAGCATAAAAATTTCAGGTTACCCTATTTTTTCAACCTTACTTAGATGATTCCTTGCTTATATTTGCTTCGGTACGCCAATTAGATCTTTTGCGCCGCTCCAAGGATATTAAGGGGGTGGTTATGTTCCAATTTTCAGATATTTTGAATCAAAACTTATATTGATTAGCTAAACCGTCACGCGTTGATAGTCACGCAATTTAGTATTTTCTACCCACAATTTTACCATTAAGACCTGCGAGTCTTTACATAGTGGCACCCATTTTTGTAAAAGAAGCACCATTATGTGGAGACTTGCAGGTCTTAATAGTAAAATTGCCTGCATTTTTTTTAAACGACCGGTAAAATCAAAATCTCTGCGATTTTTTGATTATACTGACAAAAGTTTTCAAAAATTGGTTTAAAAAAGGAAAAACTTAAAACGCCTTAGGAAAGACGTACTCAAGGGGGTTCCACCATGAGGAGAGTCGACTGTAGTCAATTGTTACCTGAAGCATTAACTGAACGGTCTGACCCAAACTCTGGAGACCTGACTGACACTGAGCAGCTTGAGTTTGTTGGGACACTTCTAGCAAACAGTCTCTGCTCTGGAATAATAGCTGTCTGGTGGATTGTCCGCAAACTGGAGAGAGACCAATCCTGGAGGCAAAACAAGGGTTAAAAGACACAGCAGAGTTAATTAGGAGACCAACCTAGCCAAAGTGTTGAGAGGAGAGTTGAAGGAACATCGCTGACCCTTGCTCTGAACAAACACACTCGAGTCAAGACACTTCTCGTACTTGTCGTAGAGCGAGCAGATGCCGTTGATTACCGTAGAGTTGGGATTGCTGATTTCAAGAAGGAAATTGATAGACTGGAAGTGGGCCAGCTGTTTATTGATCTCTATTAATTCGACCAGACACACTAGAGCTGCATTTTCCTGCAAACAAATTTGTTCAGATCAAACGAAATTTTAAGATTTGCTGAAACATACTTGGTCAGAACTGCATCTGCCTGTTGTTGGCTTTAATGAGAATCCATCGTTGTTGACTGGAGCATTAGGAGCTGAGGATGACGTGGTGCTGCTTTGGTAGCATTTGTGAGAAATGGCTTCATCGTTTAGTTTTTCCTGTAATGAATTATAAAAATTTGGCTTTGCAAACAATAAATATTTGGCAATATTTACCTGAATTTCCACAACAATGTCCTGAGCTTCAACTGGACACAACTCATTCAGCGACTTGACCACACAGTCAATATTCTGTAAAAGTGAATTCATTAAGGAAGCAGATAAATCTAACGCTTTTGTTACCTTATTAAAAGCATCAATAGCACCACAAGAAGTGGTTTTCGCCAACTAAATTTATTTGATATATATATAACAAATCATTAGCCAAAGAAGGCTACCCTAGAAGGACATCTGCTTTGCTCGTGCTTAGCTGTCTCCAAAAAGCATTTGGAATGTTTTTTGAGTTCATCTCTCCGAGCACAAATTTTAACTCTAATAGGAGCCCATAAATCTTCTGATTTTGGCACATTTTTGTGCTGACACACCAAATCCACGTTTCCTGCAAAGTGGAAACAAAGTTTGAAAATAAAAAATCATGTGCATAGGCATTCAGGCTAAATTTTGGCTAATTTTTGAAATTTTTTGACTTTGCGCCTTTTCATGGATTTTTATTTGCTGTTTGGGCCACACATTTGAGCCAGTGCTAACCAGTGTTTTCAAAAGTCACACTATCACACTTGGGTCACACTAACTTCACCGACCTTTTTATCTGAAATTTTGTTTTCTTATCTCAGATGTTTTTACACCATCTTGTAGCTGAGATTTTTCTCTATCGATTCGGTGGTCAAACGCTTCAGTTAAAAATAATTTTTGGCAAAATCACACCAAGTGTGACTTTAAAGTAGGGTTGTGAAACGAGCAATTGCTCGAGCAATTGATAGCAATTGCTCGGTTTTGCTCCGAGTATTTGCTCGCCTATATAAATTTGAGCAAATGCTTTTGTACACATTTCCAAAGACTTGAACAAATCTTTTGAAAATTTTGACAAATTTTCTTATTTTTTTTTGTAAACATTCCTTTTCAAATTGCCACCTACTGTTAATGTTGCAAAAATGCAGTCTAATGATTCATTTAGTTAGAGTTGGTTGCTCGCTCTGGCTCCGGTTTTGTTAGATTTTTATCGGTTGCTTTAAATTTTTTCTCTAGGTACTGCAATGTTGAAGTTTAAGTCGCTCAATTGGTGATGGAGCTATTTTAGAAAAATAACCCACCGCTGCACGGTGGGTTGTGTGTTGTAATAGTTAAGCCTAAGAATTTGCTCGAATTTGCTCGTAAAACGAGCAATTGCTCGAGAAATTGCTCGAGCAATTGCTCGAATAGTATTTGCTCGAGCAATTTCACAACTCTACTTTAAAGTCGCACTTTTTATGAAAAGGTGTGACTTTAAGGTCACACTTGGTGTGATTTTGCCAAAAATTATTTTTAACTGAAGCGTTTGACCACCGAATCGATAGAGAAAAATCTCAGCTACAAGATGGTGTAAAAACATCTGAGATAAGAAAACAAAATTTCAGATAAAAAGGTCGGTGAAGTTAGTGTGACCCAAGTGTGATAGTGTGACTTTTGAAAACACTGGTCCTAACCATGTGCCCTGGCCTAACATGTGCCTAACGCTTCGCCTAAGTTTGAAAAAATAATAAAAAATTGCAAGAAAAACAGCAGAAAAAACTCCAAAAAGGCGCGAATTTGGAAAAAATGTCCAAAAATTGCCTGAGCCAAAAATCGAGACGAAATTTTTTTTACCAACCAAATGAAAACAGGGAATTGGTCAAATCAGACAGACTTTCTTGTGCTTCGGATGTAGTTTGTGGGGTTGCCGCAGTAGTGGAAGTCTCGGGATGCACTCGTTGGGCAGTAGAGGATACTTGAGTGGCAGCAGAGACCTCCGCATCTTCGCCTTCCCCATTTTCAGGCTCTGCTGATATAGAGGTGGGTGATGAAGGCAAGGAGCAGTTAAGATCACCAAGCACATGCTCTGTTTCACTCTTCATTGGGCCAATCAGTTCTACGGCTGTTTCGCTGCACTCTTCTTTATGCATTTTTTCCACGCACCTAATATCTTCCATGGCAGAGGCGACCAGTGAGCACATTAGTGAGTGTTTGGCAGATGTTTGTCTGAAAAAAACCGCTCATAAATATTTTTTAAGCGGTAGGTGACATGTAAACGGCGCGACCAATCGACTCTAATATTCGGATTTAGGGTGCGTGGCCAATGGGAGCGTTATTTTTTTGCCCCTCACTCGGAAATAGCCATAATTTTTTTTAATTTTTGAAAAATTATTTTGTTGGTGCTATGTTGTAGCTAAGATTCAGGGCTACGAAATGAGGAACTGATAAAGTCGATATGGTTTTTGAAATTTCAAAAAATGAGTGGATTCGCACTTTGGGTCGCACTTCTTTAAGTCGCACTCCGAGTGCGACTTCAGAGTGCGGATGCACTCATTTTTTTCAAACTTTTAAAAACCATATCGAATTGATCAGTACCTCATTTTGTAGCCCTGAATTTTAGCTACAAGATGGCATCAACAAAACAATTTAAAAAAAGTTATGACTATTTCCAAGTGAGAGGGTATGCAAAAAAGCCACACTCATTGGGCACCTAGCCTTAGGCACTCAAGCGCTTAAAATCCTACAAAATTTCTACAAAATTAGGTGCTTTTTGGCAACCATTTTTTGGTCGACAACTGCTTTTTTGGTCGAAAATTTAGCGAATATGTCGCGCGACATTTTCGATAATTTATGTCGAATTAGGCTAGTGAGTTTTTTATAACGAACTTGTCGCGCAAAAAATTTGATAAATTATCGAAAATGTCTGGTTGCCGGTTTTTTCTCGTTTTTTAAATTTGCGTCTTTCATTATTTTGAATTTTTCGACTTTTATGGACACGCGTTCGAGCCCTTCGCACACAGCCTGTCCTAACGTGACTTGGACTAGCATGCACCTGATGATTGCCTGAGTAAAAAAATGTAAAATAAAAAAAAACGCAGAAAAAAAACCATCGAAAAAAAATTGAAAAAGGCGCGAATTCAAAAAAAAACGAAACAAAAGTTACTAAACGCCCCTATGCCATAGAATTCAGCACTGAACAAATTCGTCCTTCGCCTTCGTTACCGGTTGGGGTTGCCTAAAACATTTCGATGTTCCTCACCGTGGGTTGCATGCCGCCTTTCTAGGTGCTGCAAAACAAGTGGAGTGTTCTTTGACTGAAGGCACTAACAACTCGCACATATACATTTGCATCGACAACCATTCCTTTATTTGCTGGTTGGGCTGCTGTTCAGCACAATTTTTCGGCAGTTTTTCCACACACGCCGTGTATTTTGGCAATAGACTACATCCTTCTTCGATTTTACTTATGCTAAATACACCAGTATTAACATTTTTTCTGTCAAATCAAAAAGTAGTTAACCTTTTTTGGTCGTTCAAGACAGACAACTGGGATGTATTAAACTTGGCTAAATCTGCCACCCAGTTGACTAGTTGCTCAGAACACTTGTTGATTTGTTGAGCACATGTTTTTTGCTCTGTTTTGACTGGTTGTTTGGTGGCAATTTGAGAGAATGGATCTCCTTCTTTAGATTCTCCAGATGGTGCAGGTGGTGTGATAGCAGTGGTGGTCGTTCTACCAACAACTGTCGTTGCTGGCACATCTACGTCCACTCCAGTCACAGACTTTCCTGATTTATTTTGGTTGGCAGCAAAGGCTATGGCTGCTTCACTTTCGTCCGCTCCATCAGCACAGTCGTTTTCTCCGTCACCTATCCAATCCTGAGAAGAAAATAGACTATTAAAAATGTGAAAACTACAAAAAGTCAAAAAGGGTTTTATCAATTTTAGGGGCGACTGATTAATTTAAAAAATTTAGAAAATTTTTAACTTTTCACAATCTCACTTTTTTGAAGTTATTTACTAAAATACAGTCATGTCTCGATCTGGGACTTATCCTACAAAAAGGGTGTCTTGCCTTAGCTTTCCCTGCTGTTTTTTCTTAGTGTGTGCTCACGCGTAGGGCTCGTTACGTGAATTTAGACGGGTTCAAAAGTGTTTTCCGAACTACAAAAAGTAAGAAAAATATGTTCGGCTCTACCCTAAGCACAAGTGTCTTATTATCTTGTAGAGCCGTTAATTCAATACACACATGCTCGAAAATCTAAAAAAAAATTACAGCGGAGTCAAGATAATTTTTTTCCATGTTTTCTGATCGACCACAATTTCACACGCAAAATCACTCTTAATATTCTCGAAGTACAAAAAAAGTAAGAAAAAATATGTCTGAGTCTGCTTTACCCTACGCCTAATCACAAGCTAAAGAAACAACAAGGGGACTGAGGTGAACAAAATATTTCTTTGTGAAATAAGGCCAACATCGGGATTCACGGGACGATTCTGGATTCGCGACCCTTTTTGAAGACTGTGGGTCATAAATAACTAACCAAAGGAATGCAGGATTTGTCGGTGGGACACTGGTAGGAATTGGCCTCTTCTGCCGAACAATTACTGCTGTTAGGGTTGTCTGAAGACTCTTTGGTCTGGTCTTTCTGGTTGGCCCATTGTGGTTTGGCACCCTTTTGGGAACTAGCTAAGGAAATCACAAAAGCAAGCAATAGGAATGTATAACATTTAGGGGCTGCTCCAGGTCTGAGAATCATGTTTGCCAGCAGCACCTAGACAACAATATAATTTAGATAAGTGATATAATGGCAACCACCCTTCTGCTTGACGTCAACAACAACCACCGACACTAATTTAGGTCAGTGATGAAAGGGGGAAACTTGGGGAATAGGTGTTGAAACCAGTAAGAAAGGTCATCATGTAGGTGATTGGGTGGGAGGATATATACACCAGAGTGGTCATTTGTTTGATTACCTGTGTCGTCTCCACCCCATAAATTAGTGGGATTGAACTCATTCAAATCTGGAAACGTTCACTTGGAAATCCACGGAAAAAATACCTATTTATACGAAACAAGAAGGGCGAACAAACACATTGACCTAACCCGTTTTCACATACATAAGGTTGCCAAATTCAAAATAATTTAATAGAATATTCGGTGCTAGAAGTAGATTTTAGGGAAAACTGGTCGTGTATACCGTATTTACTCTAATTATACCCCATGGGGGATAATTTTTCAACCTCTCGAAAATCGAAAATTTTTGAATTCGATCTCGTGGTTTTCGGGTTCTCAACCAAGATCCAAAAAATGGAATCGGTAGAACTCTTGGGATTTAAGAAAACGCAAAAAAAAACAGCTTTGCAAAATATTGACTCTGCTCCTAGATATATACCTTCAAAGATGGGGGTGGGGGATAATTAGAGACTGGGGTATAATTAGAGTAAATACGGTAAATCAGTAGCATTAAATGTTCTGTTTTAGCTGCTAGATTGCAAAAAATAGATACAGAGCCAAAAATAATATAATATGAAAAAACTTGTAAATTAAGCATAACTATCAAAATAATGAGTCTAAAACAGGGCATCGAATTGTACTTATTAATAAGATTTGTACTTATTTTGAGACCCCAAATCTTATTTATTTTAAATGTACTTATTAATCATAAATGTACTTATTTTCGACTTGTGTACTTATTTTGTACTTATTTTTTAAATTGGCGCCAAAATCAAAGAAAACATTTCAAATGTTGTAAATTTTCGCCTGCGGCGCGTTTTTTTTTTTCAAATTTTCAGCTGTGTGAGATCTTTAAAGTAAGTCAGGCATTTTGCAATGGTTTTCTAAACTCTTTCTTAAGGACAATGACTCGCTTCCAAATCTCTACCGTCTCGTTAGCACAATTCTCTCTATCCAGTTAGCCAATGCGTTCATCGAGCGGGTCTTTTCGTTGTGCAAAGCGCAGTGGACGGACGCCAGGAATTGTCTTCAAGTGGAAACGGTCAAGGCCCTCCTCCAAGTCCGCGTCAACTTCGACATCGATTGTGCCGGCGTCTACAAGCTGCTGATTAAGGATGGAGAACTCCGGAAGAAGATTCAAGGAGGAGAAAAATGGAAATGAATTGCTTTGTTTTCCTTGGAAATATCATGATTGTATGTAAAAATGTTGAAATAAAAATTTTGAAAGCAATGTATTTATTTTTGGGGTCAAAATCTTTTTTTTTTCAAAAATGTACTTATTTTTAAAATTTTTCATTCGAAGCCCTGGTCTAAAACATAAGATTAAAGTTTAATCATTAAAGTGCCTTTTGTCTCTAAAACAAGGATTTTGTAATTATTGCAGCTAATCACGGCTAATCAGCTAAATTATGTGGATCGTAGGAATTATCATTACCTACATAAACTTAATCGCCTCAACGGCAAAAACTATCAAAAATAGAGGTAAGAAATTGTTGGATTGTAGGCGGTAGTGGCACTAACCCATAATTAGGACACTTCAGGGCTCCCAAATGTCCTTATTAATAAGATTTGTCCTTATTTTGGGACCCCAAATCTTATTTTTTTCAAAATTTTACGTTGAAATGTTATTTTCGGTGGTCAAAAGAGCAATAAGCACTGGATAAAATGCCATTTTCCCCAAAATACCCTAAATATCCTTATTTTCAAAATTTTGATTTGGGAACCCTGGGATACTTCCTATGTGCACTGTCGAAAATGTGGGACATGCAAATACACCATATTCACCTTTTGGTGTTTTTTAGAATATTCGTATCAGACTTGTAACTAAACATGTAATTTGTTTTTGGGAAAATCGTTGTGTGAGAATTGATGGGTTAAGTATGTTATGGTCCAGAAAATAGGGTCGAAATAGCTTTATAGCGAACAAATAAGTCAACTAAAAAGTTTTTTAATAACAAACAAAAAAGTAAATTATTTTTAAAGAGTAAGTAAGGATGGATTTCTGACACTTAAAGTTGTTAATCTGGCAATGAATATTGTAAATAACCCTCGAAGAATACCTAGTTTTATTACTAATTTCATACTTTAGATTTTCAAATTTTAGTACCGAAATTCTATCCACTCAAAAGTGAAAGGGCCAAACAAAGATGAAGACACCATTATTTTTCATGTAAAAGAAAAAATAAATCAGCCATTACTCATTAGGCGTTAACCTGAATGAGTTGGTCATTCCCATCAACAAATTCTCTTTTTTGCACCCCTTTTTGATCCAATTGAAATGGAAAGTGTTTTCAATCCAATTCTCCCTCCTTACTAATCCGTGAATCCATTCTTTGTGAGCCGCCAATTCCTTCCTCCTCCACTCTAAATTGACTTTACCAAACAGGCGGAATGATCCTCCTCCTATAGCTTTTTAAGAAGGTCTGACAGAAAGGAAGGCTGGCTCAACTACAGCCTTCCAAATTAGCTCTCCTTAAAGCCCCCCCCCACACACACACATACAAAGCTGGAGGAAAAGATGTAAAACTATCAAGAAAAGAAAAGCTCAAAAACTGTACAAAAAATAGATACTGGATAAGCTGGGTTTGCCTTAGGTTTAATCCGCAACCTATGCTGCGCGACTTTTTTAGAATCCAATTTATAGTAAAAAGATATTTTTTGTATAGTTAATTTTTTTATAAAATTTTTTAATACAGTCGACTCTCGATAACCCGCCACGCGGATGAGGCGCGGATCTTAGTGGCAAAATTTTAATTTTAAGTAATAAGTAAGTAATTTAAGTAATATCAATAATATAATTGCAAATAAAAAACGGCTCTAGTGGAGAATCCGTGTCCAAAATATGCCTTGGTCCCCCTGTTGTTTTTTCGTGAAAAAGAGCTTGGTCCCCCTGTTGTTTTTGAATTAAAAAATTTGTTTTGAACCAAGGCATTTTTTGATAAGAAAAACAACAGGGGGGACCAAGCTCTTTTTCACGAAAAAACAACAGGGGAGACCAAGGCATATTTTGGACACGGATTCTCCACCAGTACCTAAAAACTACGCATTAGGTTCACTTTGTCACTTTTGGGGAGGTGGATTTTACATCAATGACCACTCATTGAGATTCTCAGACTAAGATCTACGAAATGAGCTATACTTCAAAGTTTTATTTTACATTTTGTTTAAGGGAAGAGGAAATTCTACGGACTTTTCAGACAACCTAATATTATTCGATGTGTTACGATACCATGTAAAAAATTGTATTGGGTAATCTAAAGTGGGAAACAACAACCAAAATTTCAAAGCAAAACTTTAAGGTTAAAGAAAAAAAATACGAATGAGTGTGTGTTTCTGGTGCCAAAAGCAGTGAATCAAAGAAAAGATGTATAAGAATAATAGTAAGCAAATAGGACAAATCAATTGCTATCTAACAACAGGTATAAAACCTGCCTTCACAAACAAAAAAATAGGCTACTTACACAAAAGTATTGCATAAAACAGGCATGTAACAGCAATTAAACACCCTTCCCCCTATCTGATGAGGATGGAAGGTGGTAGAACGCTAGCAAAACAGGAGTATTTTTCCCATCCACTCAGGAAAGGAAAAGGATATGAGTGACCAACAGCCCTACAGAACGAGCACCCCACTTTTATTGCTGACTCAAAGGTAGCAGGGGGTTTGTGTGTGAAATCCCCATTGGTTGGGGATACACCGTCCATCATACACCCTAAAACAAGAGAATATTAGCTCTGTTTTTGCTACTTATTACATAACAAGGGACCACAGGCGCCTATCGGCGCCTCTATAGTATTTCGAAATTTCGATAGTGCATTCATCGTGAAAAACTACGCGTCTATCTACGTCTACGCTCTTTTCGAGACATCGCAAAAATGGCCATCGTTGGAAGCAGAAAAACCATCCTCCAGGCCTACCCAAAAATCCTCCAACTCCAATTTTGAGGGACCACAAAAGTTTTTCTTTTTCGAAGACATTTTCCTGGGTCTCGGCATAAAAAGACGCTGAATTGTCTGAAGTTTGGGGTTCCGTCGAGACATTGCCGAAAATAATCGGAAAAATAAGCAAAAATGGCCTGAATGTGGTCAAAATGTCCATTAAAAAGTAGGACGGACACATGCCAAATACTATATAGAGATACTTGTTTTTCAAAGTTACAAAGGTTTGACTTTGGTAATGAATTCATTCTTCACAAAATTCTCATTTTGCAAATTCTTTACAAGATCTTTCTCAATTTAATGTACTTTTGGCTAATGTACACTATTTGACCAGAGCCAAAAGTGCGTTTTTTCAAGGTCTAAGCATGTTTAGACCCTGAAACAATAGAAAAGGCGAAAAAAGGTGTGGGAAGGATATTGTTCGAAATTTTTTTGTTTGCCTTGGTCCCTCCTATGGTTTTAATCATTTTTTGACTTAGTCACTTCTGTTGAACCTGAAGAGATGGATTTGAAACATAGTCTTGACAACTGGGACCTACTGCACAAAGAAAGTCTGGTATGCATGCTTTTACACGCATCCAGAATAACTAATCCCTATCTCAGAACTAACACATTTAATTGCGTAAATCAGGGCTCTTAGATTTTTTCGATAAAGGACATTTTGACCATTTTGGAAAAAAGGTCATTTTATCCAGTGCTTATTGCCATTTTTAAGCGAGAAAAAAAGATTTTGACTAAAAATCACAAAAATAAAAGATTAAGGGTCGCAAAAAAGGACAAATCTTTTTAAAAAAGACATCTAAGACCCTGCGTAAATCCTATTTGAGAAATTCAGTAAAACATGATTTTTTCAGAAGTAGGGTGTGGGCTTATTAGAACATGTAAGCTTATTTTTTTGACTGCCCTTCGGCATATGGGCTTATTAGAGCATGTGGGTTAAATGGAGCATGTGTGCCTATTAGAGGAATCACCTGACACTAGTTTTTGAAATTAGGCAGAAATCTTCAAAAATAATGTTTGAAAAGGCAATAAGAAAGAAAAAATGCCGGTCCCCCGTCTAATTTATCAAAACGCACGGGCATGCACCTTTAAAGGGGTATGCTCACGCTAATAAGTCAAAGTGAATTCCCCGGCACCATTTTTTCTTATTCACGGAGACAACATCGATTTAAATTTCAATGAGGGTTTTGACTAGGGTTGACCTCGGACAATTGTCCATGACAATTGTCCGACAATTGTCCGACAATTGTCGGACAATTGTCTGACCCAATTGTCCGTCAAATAGAAATCGGACAATTGCAAAAATAGATAATTTGAAATTTTTTTTGTCTTGGAAGAATATTTCAAAGCTTATTCTAAGAGATAAATAGTTATCTTGCTTCAAAAAATGTCTTCAGTTTTATTTTGCTGCTCAACTTTTGTTGTAATTAAGGGTTAATTTTCAGGCTCGATCATGTCGAAGGGAACTAAATCGCTTTCGTGGTGCTGGAAATACTTCACGCGCAAAGAAGAGCATAAAGGATCCTTTGGTTATAGCAACTTCTGCAACCCTAATTGCGAAATGACCAAGTCTGGACGTTACTTCAACAACGCTGGCAGAATGGAGAAACATTTGGAGGTTATATTTGTCAGATTTTTTGTATTCACATTTTTTTTTCAGAGTTGTAACAAGATCGGCACAGAAACAAGAAAGGAAATCGACCGGCTATTGAATAAGCCTGCTGCTCGTCGAAGCGAAAGCCATTCACCAAAGTCCAAGAGGGTAAAGCAAGTACGGCCGTAAACTTCTTCTCAATCAAGCTTGGGCACTATGAAGCGGTTTTTCGACTCCACGTCCAAAGATGAGCAAGAAGAGTTAGATGTTCTTTTGACACGGAATTTCTGAAACATTTTTGCAATTGTCCGTTTTTCGGACAATTGCCGGACAATTGTCCGACAATTGTCCGGACAATTGTCCGCTTTTGCAATTGTCGGACAATATCCCAACCCTAGTTTTGACCATCTTTTAGCGTTTTTTATCGGCGAAATTCAAATTAATTTTGTCTTTGTATAAAAAATTGGTGCTCGGGAATTCAAACTTGTTGACGTGGGCATGCCACTTTAATGTGGTTTTGAAAATGATGTTTTCAATAGCGGATATAATTTTTTTTATTTAGAAAAATACTTAGAAATAGGCTCAATTTAGACCCATTAAGACATCTGAAAATGTGGTTTTTCACATTTTTCGCCTATAATTCAAGCAATCTCAAACTGGCTATTGGATACCAAAAATTGAAACGAATTATGCAAAGAAGTAGATCTAAATTCACTCAAAACTACTGATTACAAAAAATTATAAAAATATAATCTCTAGAATTTAGTAGATGACCTTGAAGGTGGCACACAAACCAATTGTCTTTGCTGTCATCTTCCTCTCTCCCCAATTAGGTCAAACCAAAAAGGTGGTAGTGCTGGCGGAATTTGTAACCTTGTGTGTGTAAGTGCCCCAAGCAGTCAAGTGACACCTTCACAGTCTTCTTCAGCTGGCGCTTCAACGGAACAAATAAATCTTTGAAATGCCCACCCCCGACCCATTCAACAGACCAATGTGGGAGTGGGAGAACTTAAGCCAGCTTTCAAATGGAGACCATGAGCCTGTGGTAATTGGGTCAACTCACCATCAACTTAACAAGAGGACCTAAGAAGGGGGAGAGGGAGTGTTCCCCACCAACGACAAATCGAAGTATGGATCAGATACATCCAACCTGCATTGCTCAGCACAAATTATTTCCGCTATAATTTTCAGTGTGGAAAAAAGCGGCGGTGGCGGCGACGATGCTCACCTCTTCAAAACAATCCACTTGTTGTGTGCTAGGAGGGATTGATTGGTAAAGGATGGCTCGCCGATTGACTGCCTCTCTGTTTTACAACATGTATGCTGGTTATTGTTGTTGTTGTTATTGTTGAGAGTTGCTGCTGCTGTCCACATTATTACGCAAATTGTTAGTATGAGCTCATGCACTACAACAACAAATACCATTATTGCTTAAATGGAAAAATCACTTATAAATTCCTGTATTTCAAGTTTTTCTAATTAGTCTGGTCAGAAATTGGCTGGTTGATACTTTTTAAATAAACGAGATGAAAATTTGATAAAAGAAAATGAAGGGATAGAATTTTTGACATTAAAAGTTATATTAAAAGTTACATAAAAGTTATATACAGATGATACATAAAAAACTGTCCGGTAAAATCGGCCCCAAGGGCAGAAAAAAATAAATACAGATAGAAAGTCCCAAATAGAAAGTCGACTTATCATATCTGTAAATCTTCAAAATTCAATATGTGGGTTTCTTATATGATGAAGAAGAGATGAAGAATGGGGACCGAGCGAGACCTCGGACGAGATCTCGGCCGAAAAGCCGAGATTCGCAGAAGTTCAAGATATCTACAGCAAACCAATTTTATTGAACAATATGCACCTTAAATATAACAACATATCACAACAACCATTTTCAATAACAGTAATTGATGATAGTCAAAGCTTTATTCAGGAATATGAGCATTTCGGCTTTATCTGGACTAAGATTGCTCCTTCTATAGTTGTACACATCACGGGCCACAGAGAATAATTGCTCACTTGGTTGGCTTGTTGCTGGGGCTGAGAGATAACGATTCGCAAGTTTAGCAAGAATTGGATAAATTTTTTCATTCGCCTAAGAATAACAGCATAAGACATGATCAACAAAAGGAATAAAAATACAAATAATAATAAAGAAAAAATACGACGATAAGGGTTTTTTAAGAAATGTTACAAGATGATGCAGAAAAACGATAGAAAATACGACCACTATCCTGCGAATTTTGGTGATCGAAAAGATCAAAAACCGAGACCGAGACCGAGATTTTAACAAATGACCGAGCGAGATACCGAGACGAGATTTTAAGCCAAAATCGGGCCGAGACGAGATCTCAGCCGAGATCTCGTCTCGTCTTCATCTCTAATGAAAACAAGGCAAATTGTATGAAAAGTTATTTTATATAAAAGGTTAGATTTGTAAATGAAATTTGAAAAAAATTAAGTCTTGGTGACTCAAAATAAGCCTACTGAGAGAATGTTCTACGCTACACGATATACAGATGAAGAATTGCGTACACAATGAAATGTGCTTTTTCGGCACCGATTTCCACATCCACACTTTGCCTCTTGTGAGCACCCCTCCGCATTTTCCATGCAGACCGTATATCGGATGCAGTGGGAACACCGAAATTCGGGTGCGCTACGAGTGCAGATGAAAAACGGATCATTTTGAACGTAGTGACCTTGTAACAGCATTATACTATTACTAGGTGTCTTCAGAATTTTACGAAAACATGAAATCGTCAAATAACTTTTTTATTTTCAAATCATGACTTATACACAAGAAAAAAATAAAATAAGAATTCGTGAAGAATATCTACACACATTCTCGTGAATATCGTGTTGGGTTTCGGAATTTGATCCTCTTCCAGTAAAACTGCTTATATATGGATCAGCCGCTCTTGGGGTCTTCATTCTGAAAAAAGTACATAGCCCAGAACATAAGTTGTTAATATACCTGAGCGGGGAGGTTTCTCTTTTCCTGAACGTCTTCAGAGGTATTTGAACTCTCAAAGTGGTAAAGCTAAAATATCCCACAATACGGGGTGTTTCAAATTTTTCTGACACTTTTATATATATCGTAACTTTTTTAAAGGCCGTTTTTTGAATTTCTGTGAACGCAGATCGACTCAGTTTTTAATGACAATTTTTTCGATATATAATGTGAAAAACACGATTTTTGCTTTGCTCCTCCTGTCGTTTTGGAATTACCCGTCCAAAGGCCACCTACTGACCCTGTTAAAGGACAGATACGAACCTTGCTCTGAAACCATTTATTCGCAATTTTATATCTTCAAAATGCAAAAAAAACATTTTGTCTTGGACTCTCAAGCTGAATTTTCAAGATTTTTTTTCTAAATGTTAGAAATACAGGGTGGGCCAAGAAATTTCCAGCATTGCAAACAGCCATGAGTTTTTGTTCTGACGCGATATCGAGAAACGATTTTTCGCAATCGTCTTCTCTCAAGCGACGCTTGAAATTGGTATATAATGTCAAAAACACGATTTTTGCTTGGTCCTTCCTGTTGTTTGGGCCTTGCCCATCTAGAGACCATCCACAGACCAGGAGTCAAACAACAGGGGGACCAAGCGAAAATCGTTGTTCTGACCTTATATACCAAAAAATTGTCATCAAAAATTGAGTCGATCTGCGTTCACAGAAATTTAAAAACCGGCATTTAAAAAAGTTATGACCGCTTAAAAGTGTCAGAAAATTTTGAAACACCCTGTATAACTAAAACAACTATACAAATTTGTTAACATATAAGACCTGGTAAACTAGGAAGGTAGCCTCATGCCAAAGAAGGTGCTCCTGAAGTATACCAAGTTATCTTCAAAAACTCAGAGTCCTGAAAAAAAATTACCTGGTACTCCTTGTCACCACCAACGATGACATCCCCACACTCGTAACACAGGCGCTTGGTTATTTCGGCATCTCTGACACGCACATTCTGAAAAATCGAGATGAAATTATTTATGGGAATGAAAGCTAAAAAATTACATCATATCTCCTTTGTGCCGAGATAAATCTACGGTTGGTGGAAGAAGAGCCATCTTCAGTGTCCTGGTGATCTGCCATATGTACAGGTCTATCAAACGAAATAATAATTTTAGTCAGATAATTCCTCATCTGCCAGACAAAATTAATCAACTATATTCGATAAGATAAGGGATGAAAAACAGATTGAAGTCGAATATACATCAAATACAATCTTTATTACTTAAGCAACTAAACAGCGGACCAGAACAAGATCTATAAGATACTTTCGAAAAATCAACTACCCCTAATGATATCACTACTGTCCGTATTCTTTCTGTCCTCAGCGCACTTGTGCATGTAGTGAAAATTCCTAGAAAAAGTGTTTAGACTACCACATAATTTTTCCAAAAGCTCACCGAATGGCAGCGTTGTGTAGCGGATCATACGTAGCCAGCCCTGAGATTTTGAGGGGATTAAATAGAAAGAAAACACCAAAGAATACCTTTCGACACCACAAATGCTTCGAATTCAGGATACATCCAGCGCTTCATATCGTAGGCTACATCAGGTGTGGGCATTGCAAATTCGCTAAAAGCAAGAGCTTGTAGAACAGCGATCATGTATTGCATCAGTTCAGGCCTCGAAAGTCGTTAAAATAGAAAATACTCACTAAATCCAATAGGCAGCGGAAAGGAAACCAACCATTGAAGAAATATACAATTTGAAGAACGCTTTCTTTGCGAACTTCTTGTCGGTGAAGAAGAAATTTCTATATTTGAAAAACTTGAGTGTAGAGCAACGCAGAGTAGACAAATGCATATTCCTGAATTTAGAGAAAGGCTGTAGGTGAAAACATCCCTCAAATTATGTAAATCCACCCCCTCAGATTTAAAAAAACTCATTGTTCTCGGTGTTTAATTTAACATTTTTTTAATTTTTTTTGCATCAGTATGTAGCCCTGAATCCCTAGTATTTAATAAGCTCTCAACTGGCTTAATGTGCTCAGAAAAAAGTTAGTAAAAATTCATTTGTAGGAAACTACGTCTTTTTTTCAAAATCATTTGTTCTCCCCCTTTTATAATTTGTAGTCAGCTAGTTGATAGCTCATGAGAAACTAAAGATTCAGGACTACATGATGATGCAAAAAAATTGATAAATTAAACACTCATAACACTGAGTTTTAAAGATTTGAGGGGGGATTTACAGGGTTATTCAAGAAATTGTAACACTTTCAAACTACAATAACTTTTTATCCCGGCACGATTTCAAAATTTTGTAACGCAGATCGACTCAGAATTTCATGGCAATTTTTGGCATATAACACCCGAAAAATTTTTTTGCAAAAATTCGAAAATTTGCCTTGGTCCCCCCTGTTGTCCATCCAAAGGCCACCTACAGACCAGGAGCCAAACAACAGGGGGGACCAAGCGAAAATCGTGGTTTTGACCTTATATACCAAAAAAATTGCCATGAAATTCTGAGTCGATCTGCGTTTACAAAATTTTGAAATCGTGCCGGGATAAAAAGTTATGGCAGTTTGAAAGTGTTACAATTTCTTGAATAACCCTGTACATATTTTGAGGGGGATTTAAGGTGTGTTTTCAATTTGAGACTTTAGAGAAATCAATAGTTTATCATTTCATCTTTCACAATATGTCCAACGCCGACCGAACGCCGTCGAACGCCAATAACGGCACCCTCTGGGGGCCATAGTGGGGAGCGCGTCCGCCGGCCCTTCCCGTCCGGATAGTCTAGCAATTGGCCCAACAAATATGGACGGTCCTCAATATAGAACACAGAATACCATGTTCTAGTGCCAAAAACACAGCGACCGTCCATGCCCGTCCACCTTTTTCAATCGACCGGCCACCGTCCAAACAATGTTTTATTGAAAAATGACAATTTTTAGGACGGTGACGGCCGCTCGATTAAAAAGGTTGACGGGCATGGGCGGTCGCTGTGTTTTCGGCACCAGAACACAACGGTCCATATTTGAAAACGGTCCATATTTGTTGGGTCAATTGGGACGGGACGGGAATGCCGGACGACGTAGGACGGACGCCCCACTATGCTGGGGATCGGTCAAACGTGTCGTTATATCGGGAGTGCCGATATTTCAGGGGTAACATAAAATAGGCTCTATTCGGCTAAAAAACAACGTTCAAACGATTAAACAATTAGAAAAAATAAAGTGAGTTAAAATTACGGTAACGCGATGTTTCGCCGATTTTATTCATATCAATGAAATCAGCGAAAGGTAACGCATCGAAAAATCCGATTATGCTCACTTAACCAAGAAAATTAATAAAGAGAAACTTGCAGAACCACAATATTTTTTCTAATAGGCCACCTATCCGACTTTTTTCGCCCTTCTAAAACATGAAAAATTTGAGAACGATCTTGATATTTTCGGGTGCTTAGCCAAAATCTAAAATAGCAGAGCCTGTAATAGTTAAGAAAATGCAATAAAGATCTTTGAAAAATATTTTCTTTTGCCTGAGATATTGGTCGTCGAAGGAGAGGTAGCGGGATATGAGAGTAGGGTTCGTATTAGAACGGTGAAAATCTAACTTTCTTTGCAAGATTTCAGCACAAATTTCATTTCAGAATATAATTTTTAAAAAATATGCGTTAATTTGATAAGTACCGCTATATCAGGAATTAACTTTTGGCCAGCAAAACTTCTCCCAAGGTGCCGTTGTAACGGGTGTGCCGTTTATCAGGGTGCCGTTATATCGGCAGTGCCGGTTCGGCACTCGACTGTATCCGATAAATTAGCGAAACTTTAGATTTAGCGAAAACGACAATTTTTCGCTGAATTGTGTGTTTTGCAAAATGCCAAACAATATTCATCCGGAAATCGGGCGGAAATACAAACTACAAAAATGAAGGACATGACCCCTCAAATAACCCCTTCCCAACTAATAACGAGCGAATTCACTACCCAAAGCCTTAATATCAGGGCAGCTAGCTACCTTATTTCAGTACTCAAATGGGATTCATATAATTCAAAGCTTTTAACTATGTTTGTCTATGGCCCCATTCAGACTTATGCGAAACAAGAGTGCCGAAACAATCGTAAATTATTTATATTTTCAAAGTGTTTATTTTATTTTCTTAAAATTTTTTGCTCAATATGACCGCCAGATTATAGCGGTCATTTTGGTACCAATAGTTCTACAAAAACATCCAAAAAATTTGGTGATTAAATCAATTTAAATGGTGTTTCGGGTGTATGTTTCGGGGTATGGCGAAACACACACCCGAAACACCATTTAAATTGATTTAATCACCAAATTTTTTGGATGTTTTTGTAGAACTATTGGTACCAAAATGACCGCTATAATCTGGCGGTCATATCGAGCAAAAAATTTTAAGAAAAGAAAATAAACACTTTGAAAATTTAAATAATTTACGATTGTTTCGGCACTCGTGTTTCGCCTAAGTCTGAATGGGGCCTATCCAAACCACTATCCTTGGTGTTCAGTGCTGTCTTTTTCAGCATAAAATTCTGTGCAGAACGCTACCATTAGCATAAATCGACTTTTAAAGGGACATATCAGAGGCCGTACTCTCAATGACATTAAATAACGGCGACCTTCGTTAAATAACGTCGACCGATGTTATTTAACGTCGTCACTAATCTTTCGTCGCCGACGCTGAATAGCGTCGGTCGATGTTATTTAACGTCACGTCGCCGTTAATTATTATCATTTGACGTTATTTTTTTG
This sequence comes from Ditylenchus weischeri, assembly GCA_029231635.1. NCBI lineage: Eukaryota > Metazoa > Nematoda > Chromadorea > Rhabditida > Anguinidae > Ditylenchus > Ditylenchus weischeri. The sequence goes on along the minus strand of JAMRYI010000030.1, from coordinate 124,252 downwards.
ACGGGCGACGATAACAAATCCATCTTATTTTTATGGCTGTACCGAAACTGTTGAAACACATTTTTACTTACGGTTTTGGTCAATTTACCACCCCAAACCATTTTAGACTACTTTAACAAACTTAAACAGCTCAACTTATTGCAAACTGCCCGGAACAGCCCCAAACCACCTAAAACTACCTCAATCCGCTTAAACCGCCCATAATCACGTATTAGGTTGTTCCAAAAGTTGTGAGACTAACCGCGTGAATTTTTTTCAATTTTTTTTGAAATTTCTCGATGTTTTCTGAAAGTATTTGTTCGTATTGCAACATTCATGTGATATGTTTGCATTGCGTAAGTAGTCTAGTACCCTCTTTTTCGCCGGGTAGCCACAAGAAGGGAAAATCAATATTGATAATTAAAAAACTTTTCATACGTCTCCACTTATTGACTTTGGTGATTCTATTTTTATTGTCTTGCCCAAATCAGGTACCTATTTTAAATCTTTTACATTTTTTTTCACGACTCCGATATTTGAATTGGATGTTTTTGCACCATAGATGTCACAGAGAACTCCTTATATGTTAGGATTTTTACTGATTCTAAGTCTAATTTCAAATTTTCCGAAGCCTAAGATTCTAATTTTGAGTTTTATCTATAATCTCACCCTTTATTCTAATATTGATTTCATGGTCTGAGCGTAAAAGTAGACTTTAAGCATAAGCCTAAGCCAACAGCCTGAGATTAAAATAAAATCATTAAACTACTTAAACGGCCAAGACATAAGATATTTCTTCCAATACCTTAGTTAATTTTTTCATATTTAGGCAATTATACAAATATACTTTTTAAGAATGAAACAAATATTTAGACTAGCTACCCCAGACTTAATTATTATCATCTAATATCATTATTGTCATTATCATTATCATTATTAAGGTCTCTAAGTTCAGAACAGTTATGGAAAATCTAGGTTGAGTTGAAACATTCTAGCTTTTTTCTCAACCGTCGTATTTTACTGCTGTATTATAATCCACTCCATGCACCAGAATACGTTAACTGATCAAAAGGATCATATAAATATTTTTCCTAACTTTTTTATTTATTTTTTACTTTCTATATATTTTTCAACTTTAAAATTTCTAATAAATAAAATTATTCATAGCCAAAAAGTAGAATCCTGTAGTCTGACCGATAACCTTTTCTATTACAAGGATAATACTTTTTAAATTGATATTTAGATATTACTACGGATTTCTTATCTGTAATGATCCTGTTATAGTTAGCTACAATTTATATTACTAGGTTCATAATTTAGAAATTGTATTTCCTATTTCCTTTATCTGTATCTCTCACAGCTTTTCGGGGATCGGAGATCTAGTCCTATTTGTAGCAGTGCGTCTTTCTAGCGACAGTGCCTGGGCGAAAAATGAAAATATTGTTTACATTTTCTGTATGTACATTTTCTGTCAGAAGGCGCTCTCTAACAGTAACCCAACCCCCTTGGCCTTCTGATAGAAAAAATACGACATAAAATATTCAATCAACCCACGGTTTTTTTACTCTTCCATTCCCTGGTAGCTTTTTTGGAAGTTTCTTCGGAATGGTACTTTTCGCTGAGGGAGGGTTTTTAGTTCGCGCCATCTAAAAAATGAAAATTTGATGGTGCAATATATTCAATAATCAAGAAAAAATTTAAAAATTATAGTATCTGAAAAGTTTGTGTGTTTTAACGTAATTTGAAAAGTGCCAAAATGCCAAACACTTTTATAGTTTGTAAACTTTATTTTTGTAATAGTTCAAAATTAGCGCGATACTTGTTATTTTTAGGAACTGTAAACTGTAAGTTTAGGAACTGTAAACTTTTTGGAACTGTAAATGTGACCTTGCCCCTCCGACACAATTTTGTTTGCGAAAATTTTTTATGTAAATTTGGTGAAAACTACGTTTTGGCAAACGACCATATGGCCAGCTTTATGCCCGGCCATATGGCAATGACCCAACCCTACAACACCCAAACCTGTAGTAAAAACATCGTGAAAAATATTAGGCAGCTATTGAAAAATGTTGGTTGAAACTGCTTTCTCCCCGTGGTTTTTGCTAAATTTGCTGCGAAATTGTTCTCATTTTTCTGCAATACCGAGACATGTTTAACCGATATTTATTGTTCTCATTTCAGTTGGGGTTGGAACCTGGTGGACAATTCTCTTCTTCACAGTGGCTCAATTGTGTCTCAGTATACACGTTTGAATAATTCACCTAAATATCAGGTATTAATAATGTTTTTCTTAAATCATACTTTTGATGTGATGTTAATCTTTTTTTAGATTGGCGAGCGATTTCGAATGGTCCTAGACTGTGATCGAGGTTTTGTGTACTTTGAGAAAGCAAATGAATTTTTGGGTCTGGCGTTTGAGGAACTCCCTCCAGTCAAACTTTTCCCAGCCATGTGTGCTGTTTATGGCAATACGGAAGTGTCGATGGTGTATGTCGGACCACCCTTAGTGGGCTGATAAGGCGGAACAAACCTAAACCTGTACATGAATCCAATTTGAAAGAACACGTTTTCAAAAGTCGCATATTAGAATGAAAAATAGAAAAAATGCAGTCAAACCTTGATATATAAGCAACCCCTTAACGTTCGTTCCTCCGCTCGTTCCGACACTCTTTAGCCTTTTTTTTAACCGATAAAATGTAGAAGGGCATAGCTTTTCCTGTCCCCTAAAAGGTTTTTCACATTTTTCAAATTGTTTTTTTTGCGTCTTCTTTTTTTTGTTTTTAAAACTTTAATTTTTAAACTTTATTGACGACACAGAATTTTGACGATGGTTATATACAGTCGACGCTCGATTTAAGGACAGCCTGGGACCGGCCAAACGCTGTCCTTAAATCGAGCTGTCCTTGTATCGAGCGTCCTTATATCGAGCTTTTTTTTTCGTAACCAGAAATTTTCTGTCCTTAAATCGAGAGTCCACAATTTTTTTTAAACTTTTATTCAACAAACAGTAAACACATCGAGGCGTCAGCGGTTAACACTAAAATAATTCGTTATTTTCTTTTGCCTCAGCTTTTCGATACGTTCTTTGGCCAACAGATCTTCCACCTTGTCGCACAGCTGCAGCACCACCAGATTAGAAGAGTAGCGCATTAGATATCGCACAGCCTCACGGGCACCTCGGGTAGTAGTTAGCGGCAATTCTGGCTCTTTATTGACGTCCATCACGTCATTGTCACTGAAAAGAAATTTTTTTGCAGCCAAACTGACCAAAAGACCTACCTTTCTGCTTCCAGTTCTTCCGTTTCTGTTCTTGAGACATCTGCTGCAATTTCTAAAACAAAAGGTCAACAGTAATAAAAACAATTGCAAAATGCCAAAAACACAAAGAATAAGTAAAAGATTGTTCAAAATTTTTGTTGAAATTTTTCGATTTTTCCCCGTTGAGACAACCAAAATTTGGAATTTTGGCTGAGAATTGCTTGCTGTCCTTATATCGAGCGGACATTTGTGGGTTGGGACCGGCAAATACTGTCCTTAAATCGAGCGTGTCCTTAAATCGAGTGTCCTTGTATAGAGCGGCAGCTTGGCTTTATTTATATGAAAACCAACCAAACCAAATTTTTGTGTCCTTAAATCGAGTGTCCTTGTATAGAGCGGCAGCTTGGCTTTATTTATATGAAAACCAACCAAACCAAATTTTTGTGTCCTTAAATCGAGCGTGTCCTTGTATCGAGCGTCCTTAAATCGAGCGTCGACTGTATAGCAGAATTGTGCATTTTGAACGGCTCATGCTGATTCAAAACAATACTTTAAAGATTTGTGTTGGTTGCTATCTTTGATATTTTTTACATTTTTGCTTAGATTCATTTGTTGCCAGTCTTCCCCTTGATGATCTCTTAATTCAATTCACTTCCTGCAGTATATTTTCAGTGGTTTTACAATGCCATAACAAAATATTTTCTAGTCATTGAGTACAAAATAATTGTTTTTGAACTGTTACTCTTTTGATAAGTGCAATATTTTTTAAGTAGCCTGCTATATTATCTACCTTTGTGTTTTTATTTTGTCGTAATTTGGATATGGAATTAATGTATCAACAGTTATTATCTAATTTTCTAACAAAGTCAATAAGTTAAAGCTAGGTTTGTCTAAGCGACCAGTCAAGAAATGTTGAATAAATTCACCTATCAAATATATTTTAAAGATGCTTAGCAGGGCAGGGGCGCGGGAGAAATCAGAAAACCAGAACAACTTTTCTACTTCTTATTCTGTACGATTCGTATAACTTTTCATATTTATGACATACAGGCAACTTCAAAAGTTAGGTGTGTGTCCTCATGATCAGGTTTAACACTTTTGGTCAAAAAAATTTATAACTAAGACAGTTCTGATTTTCTGATTTTCAGAATCAGAAAATCAGAACTGTCTAGTTCAAAACAAAGCACTTTCTCTGAGTCAAAATCATATGGAGAAACCGGTTTGTTGATACTAAAACTTGAATTCCTTCCTTACCGAAAATCCGAAACCTGAGGTAAGTACCCCTTGGAAAGGTGGATATCCACCCGGATGTCCTAAAAATGTTTTCAGAAATTTTTGAACAAGTTAAATTACCAAGCTTGCATGGAAAACACTTTTTGATAAGGCCGTAATATGGATTTACAAACTACAACCCCAATTTATCAGGTGGGTACGCGTGGGTAAATGGATATCCACGTATGCCAGGAGGGTCGGTAGGAATGCCTGTATAGTAGGAAAGTACAGCTACCTGTGCGACCTGGAAGAAGTTCAAAAGATTTTTTTTAGAAATACAAACAATTTTTACTAAATGAAGTGCGACCTAAATGAAATGCGACCACAAATTTCAATTCAAAAACTCTAAATAAAAGTTTTTCGACAAATGGTGCCGTAGTTTTGTGTCACCCTGTAATTAAAAAAATATTTGCAGTTTAGTTTGATCTGGTCTAGTAACGGATGTTTAAAAAGCTTGTGGCGTGCTTTTGAGCTCATCATTAAAAAATATTGCTACAAGAAATTGTCAAAATACCGTCTTTTGAAAAAAATCAACTTTTTTAAAATGACTAAAATTAAAATTTTTTAATTTTTAGGATTTTCAGTAGAGACAGAAAGAGGCCTTCGGGCGGGATTTCGGGACGGGATTTTCGGACGAAAAAATTTCGGGATTGGGATTTTCGCTAAAAAATTTCGGAATCCCGTTCAAATTTCAGGATTTTGTAAAATAAAGAGAAAAACAGGAAAAATTCACATGTTTTTGCCATATTTTCAAACTATTGGTTTTTGAAACACTAAACTAGTCTAAAAAGGTTTAAAAAAGAATTTACGACCTGGGGCAGTATTAATAATCGATTTACCCTTACCTTTTACCCTTACCTCTACCCTTACCTCTACCTCTTTCAAGGATGTGCTGAAACGATTGATGGTTTGTTGATTGGAAGATGACTTTAGCTAGAACAGTGTGTGTCGGAATCTGAACAGGAACAGATAGGCCTCATAGGACCAAGAGACTAAATGACTTACACGAATGTCCAGATTCTGCATATTTCCACCCGTATTGCTCTGACCTGGAATGTTCTGACCGGGGACGTTCTGATTAGACATATTCGCAGAAGCAATGTTCTGACCAGGCATTATCGGATGAAGCATGATTGGAAATGGCCGTTGCTGTTTTTCCAACATCCTTGCTAAATAAAGTGTCCGTCGAAAAACCTCTACATAACGCATTCAATATTACAATGTGAAAAAAACCCTCCGTGCAACGAACCTCTTCATAACGAACTCTCTACATAACGAACGCTTTCACCTGGTCCCTTGAAATTCGTTATATAGAGGTTTGACTGTACTTGTTTGTTTGAATTTTATGTTGAAAAAAAATGTTTTTTTTGTGAATACTCTTGATATAACGAACTCCTAGGAATTTTCGGTACAGAGCTCTAGATACAACGAACTCTCGATATAACGAACCTCTTGGGCCGGCCCCCAGGGGTTCGTTATATCGAAACTCGACTGTACACCCCTATGGTCGAAAAATTTAGGATACCTGGCGCAGGGGGCTTAGTTGGTTAGAGATACATTACCTTAGACATAATTCCGAGCAAGGATCTTAATCAAAATGCGTATAAAGACTCTTTTTGCACAGCTCCAGTGACCAAAACATGGTAGGATACCTTTTAATAGGTATCCATTTTTTAATCACAATACAAAGCTCGAGTATTATTTGGATTCGTCTGTCTCTGAGCTTCATTTTGAGACCAATGAAAATCACCAATAGAATCAGCATGAAAAATGGCACTCGATACTGCTTTAAAGTCAGACAAAAAAGCTTTTGGGGTGCTAACACTTCACTGGTCGATTGTGGTAATATGCACGATAGACGCAGTTTTTTCTGCTGAACACAATGGTGCTTTCCGTTTTTCAGTAGAACCTCTATATAACATTATTCAAGGGACCACCAAATATGATTACGCATCACAAATAGCAATCGCAAAAGAAAATGATAATTTTTGATAAATGAACAGTTAATTAATGACAATTTTTTAATGACAACTTGAATGTTAACAAATTTCTACTGTGTACAAAAAAATGGTTATTCGAGAAAATTTAATAGATTTATGTTATAGAGAGGTGTTTTTTTTTGACCGGAGCTAGGAAAAAACTTATGTTATACAGAGTTTTATGTTATAAGTATGTTAAAAGTTGAAAAGTATGCTATATAGAGGTTCACTTTGGCTTAATTTTTATTCAGACCAACCAAACTGAGTTATGTTACGTATAGTTATGTTATATACGGGTTCGACTGTGTTTGATAAATTAGCGAAACTTTAGATTTAGCGAAAACAAATATTTTTTTCTGAATTGTGTGTTTTGAAAAATGTTGAACAATATTTGTTTGGAAATCAGGTGGAAATACAAACTCAAAAATGAATCGAAGTGGACTCATCTAGGGTTGTCAATTGGCTGGCCAATTGCAAATCGGCCAATTTAACAGCCAATTGGCATATGTCGGCCAAATACTATGCCTTGGTCTCCCCTGTGGTTCAAAACATTTTTTTCGCAAAAAAATCAAAGAAACTAAGTTCTTAGCGTGTTCATTTTAAGAAAGTTTTGGAAAAAAAGTTAACTCAGACTTTTTTTTTAAATTTTAGGAATTTTTTTGAATTTCTTCTCACTTCCAACTTCCGGTTTTGATTTTTTTATGTCCGGTTACGGTTTTTCTACCAAATTTTTCATTGTTCCGTGCCATCACTGTTATCAGCAAAGTGCTCTTGCCAATTGGCGAAAATTGTCCGAGTCATGCAACCATAACCCCCTATCAACCAGCCCAGGTCCGGAGCCAATTGGCCATTTGATAACCATAGACTTATCTTACCACCTTTATCATAATTTCTTTATTCCTTTGTTTACACATCACACTTTAGTTGTCTGATCCCACCTATTTGTTAATTTTTTATCCTCATTTAACAATGGTTGGTGTATAGCCATCTCCCAGATGCTTATGCACTGAAAAGTGTAAAAAAGTAGGCAAAAGGAAGTTCTCCTAAGACAGTTGTTAAAATAAGATTTCTACCAAAAATGCATTGGCCAGTTGAAATTTTCGCTTTCTTTTTTTACTAATTTTTGACCACTCAATGAGACGGAAAAATGTCGCCTTTCGTGCATATTTGACGTTTTTTGAACTAATATTTGTCGGTAAATTAAAGTTTACTGAATGTTCTGCTAGTCATACTGCGATTGGTTCTGGCAAGAACCTAATAGCTTCTGGGAGGAATCTTGATACTTGTCAAGTTGCTGGTAATGGATCAGTGATTTGTGTTTCTTTTTTTAAGTTTGTAGGTAGACCTGGTGATTGTAATCCAGAAGTGTGGAGGAATAGGGCGAAATGTCTGTGAAAGCAGGTAACTTCGCACCTTCATTGTGTACTCTTATTGTTCATTTCCTGATTTACAAATGCAGAATTGCAGATATACCAGATTCTGGGATGGGAAAGAAAAAGTTGATAGGACCCAGAAAAGCTGTAAATGCGTTCAAGAGTCAATATGTGGATTATTTGGAGTCCCTTTCTTTGGCTGTAGAGTTATTCGGCGCTAAGTTCTTCAGCTCAGATTATTATCAGAAAGTGGACTTTGTCAAGGAAAGAAAGGCAATCTAGGTAGGTTTCTTAAATTGTAGATGCCTCGAACTTAACCATTTGGCCGGCGCAAAGGTGGAAAACGTTAAAGGAACCATGACTTTTGGGGGTGCAAATTGACCATTTTGTTTTTTTCTATTTTTCATGTCTTTTCGTTATTTTTCCAAAAAAAAAATTCACTTTTTTAAAGAACATTTTATGTTACGGTTTTTATTCAGATTTTATTGCACTTTTCTATTTATTTTTAGAATGTAGCCCTGGATCTTAGCTTTCTAACAAGCAACTTTAATGATTTTTCCGAAATGTGAAAATTTATCAGTTCAAAAAATTCAGCTAATTCCTTCAAAATCCTAAATCTTCTATTTTTTTTAACTGATTAATTTTCACATTTCGGAAAGGACTCATTCAAGTTTGATAGCCCGTTAGAAAGCTAAGATCCAGGGCTACAAGCTAGTAGAAAAAAAGTTCAATAAAAATCTTAATAAACCAAATAAATTTTCTTTAAAAAAGTGAAAAAAAAATTTGAAAAAATAACGAAAAAATAAAAATAAAAAAAACAAAATGGCCAATTTGCACCCCCAAAGGTCATTGTCCCTTTAATTGTTGCCAACGCCCAAATTTTTTTATAAAGTATTCTTGTTAACACTAGCACGGGTGTAAGTACTAGACTAAGAGTCTTGTTAACACTAGCACGGGTGTAAGTACTAGACTAAGAGTCTTGTTAACACTAGCACGGGTGTAAGTACTAGACTAAGAGTCTTGTTAACACTAGCACGGGTGTAAGTACTAGACTAAGAGTCTTGTTAACACTAGCACGGGTGTAAGTACTAGACTAAGAGTCTTGTTAACACTAGCACGGGTGTAAGTACTAGACTAAGAGTCTTGTTAACACTAGCACGGTGTAAGTACTAGACTAAGAGTCTTGTTAACACTAGCACGGGTGTAAGTACTAGACTAAGAGTCTTGTTAACACTAGCACGGGTGTAAGTACTAGACTAAGAGTCTTGTTAACACTAGCACGGGTGTAGACTAAGAGTCTTGTTAACACTAGCACGGGTGTAAGTACTAGACTAAGAGTCTTGTTAACTACACGGGTGTAAGTACTAGACTAAGAGTCTTGTTAACACTAGCACGGGTGTAAGTACTAGACTAAGAGTCTTGTTAACACTAGCACGGGTGTAAGTACTAGACTAAGAGTCTTGTTAACACTAGCACGGTGTGTACTAGACTAAGAGTCTTGTTAACACTAGCACGTGTAAGTACTAGACTAAGAGTCTTGTTAACACTAGCACGGGTAAGTACTAAGAGTCTTGTTAACACTAGCACGGTGTACTAGACTGAGTCTTGTTAACACTAGCACGGGTGTAAGTACTAGACTAAGAGTCTTGTTAACACTAGCACGGGTGTAAGTACTAGACTAAGAGTCTTGTTAACACTAGCACGGTGTAAGTACTAGACTAAGAGTCTTGTTAACACTAGCACGGGTGTAAGTACTAGACTAAGAGTCTTGTTAACACTAGCACGTGTAAGTACTAGACTAAGAGTCTTGTTAACACTAGCACGGGTGTAAGTACTAGACTAGAGTCTTGTTAACACTAGCACGGGTGTAAGTACTAGACTAAGAGTCTTGTTAACACTAGCACGGGTGTAAGTACTAGACTAAGAGTCTTGTTAACACTAGCACGGGTGTAAGTACTAGACTAAGAGTCTTGTTAACACTAGCACGTGTTTGTACTAGAGATGGAGGATGGCCTATTCCGGGACAGGACAAAATTTTTAGCAAAATTTTTCGACAGGACACCGGGACAGGACAACCTACAAATCTGTTCCGGACGGGAATCCGGGACCAAGTGAAATTCCGGGACAGAGGACTGGTTTTCCGGTCGGGACGCAAAAGCTCGAATTTGACATACCAGTTAATGAAATGACAATGAGAAATTCCTCGGAAGGGAATGTTGTTGATACGGAAGGGTTTTCACGGTCGAGAAATGAATTTGATACACTCGTTTATTCTCATATAACAAGTACAAGAAAAGGGTACTAGATCAACACTTTGTTCAAGAACATCAACAGATAGAGTTTTTAGATAACATAATTTTAGCGCCAGTTCCGGGACACATTTTAAAAATCCGGGACGGGACAATAAATATGGAAACCGAAAAATTTTCCCGGGACGGGACACCGGGACAGGACAAGGGTCAAATTTTTCGGTCGGGATACAGGGACGGGACAATCGCATGAAACTCCACCGGTCGGGACGGGAATGTCCCGTCCCGTCCCGTCCCGCCACCATCTCTAGTTTGTACTAGACTAAGAGTCTTGCTCAGAATTTAATGCTGATCATTTCTAACCGATCGGTCTTGCGAAAAAAGTTCTTTTTCGCAAATAATTTTTACTGTTTTGGCCCTATGTGAACTAATTTAAATGTCTATAAAATGCAGAATCAAGTGAGCTTTCTGATGAGTGTAAATGTGTCTGTGAATGTTGCAAAAAGTTTAATGAAAAAGTGAAAAATTTCTGAAAAATTTATTCATCAAAAATTAAGTGGGGGCGCCGATTTTCAAAAACGCCGGCGCCGAAAATTTTTTCCGTGCAGCTATGGTCGTGCCCTTCCCGTGTTAATGATATTGCTATTTTTGCCTACCCCAGCAACATAAAAATGCGAAGAAACATTCATGAAAGAAAAACTGCGTTGTTCACACTGAAAATGTTAGGATTCAGAAAAAGTTACACAAAAAATTCAAGTCGTATGCACGAAAACGAAAAATGGGAACAAAAGAACAATAAAAGACAGGAAATATTTTTACTCGATAAAAATCAGAAGCCGTACATATAAAACCATACAAGCAAGATTGCAAAGAAGTCAACAAATGAAATTTTCGGTCTCTGCAATGGGTCACGCCTATTCGATCAACTGGACGACAAAATTCTCACGCGGCATCACAGTCAGACAAGCAATCGGCCCACGAACGGTAACCTAAAATGCAGTAGCTATTTTGGAAAAAGATTCTGCAAAACTTACTTCCACCTCACTCGAATTGACAATACGCATCACCAGAACGTTCGGCAAGACTCCGTGAAACACCCGCGGCACAATGAAGACATCGTTGCTCACTTCATAATTAGATCCACTACCTGCTTTGAGAAGACCAAAGAAATTGACAGGAAGCAAAGGCTGGCAAGCTGATAGGTAGACCTTAAGAGAGACATTCACTGAGGCTGAAATATATCAAATAATTCGTGCGAAGAAACATAATGATGATCACTAACATTGGGCAGGCACTGTCACATCATTCACCGGTTCAAGGATGTGCTGAAACGATTGATGGTTTGTCGATTGGAAGATTACTTTAGCTAGAACAGTGTGTGTCGGAATCTGAACAGGAACAGATAGGCCTCATAAGACTAAGAGACTAAATGACTTACACGCATGTCCAGATTCTGCATATTTCCACCCGCATTGTTCTGACCAGGCACATTTGGATAAAGCACGTTCGGACCACCAATTTGCTCATGGGAAATATTCTTCATCTTCAGCTCCAAGTTTCCGTGACTCCCTGCAGTGAGCGTTTCCTCATTGACCAAGACCCAATTGAAGTTGTCCCCATTCACTACCTTTGCTTTTACACCACGCGGAATGTCCAGCTTAATACCAGTATTGACCACGCGAGAACCTAAAGAATGAATTGTTTACAGTCAATTACGCAGTAAACCATGAAAAATATTACTCCACTGATTGATGATCGCCGAGCGAGTAGAAGCAGTCAGACCAAAACCAGGACCATCGACTGTCAAGTCTTGCACAGTAGAAACCGTCTTTTTGTAGTTTACGGCAGCCATATTCTAAAAAAATAACAATAAACGAGCTTTTAAACACTTCCAATTTCACGAAACATACTATTTTTCTCAAAAATATTAACCACTGAATCAAGCATGTAGATTATTTGGACAAAAACTTTTATTTTCCTTTTATGACAAATAAAATTTCAAAAAATTGTTGTGTATCACCCAGGGTCCGTTTTACGGCTTTACCTTTCGGGTTTTTTCTCCATCTTTTTCTTATTCGACAATCAGAAAATTATATGTCATTTAAAAAAAAAGGTCATGCCTATCTATCTTTTATAAGCTCTGGGCCGCGATTCTTCAACATTTTGTAATGTTGTGGTCTAACGACAGCTCTGAGTGTCACACGACCAAGCGAGTCAAACGACTGGAAGCTAAACGTCTTGCTCTCATCTTCGGGATATACTTATAATTTTGATTTAAATTAACCACAGATACCTACCTTCCAAAAATCCACTGTGTTGGCATGAAAAGCAACAAGTCGAGAAAAAGCCAGTGTTGAAAGACAAATCAACTTTTTTACATCTTTTTTGCCCAAATAAGTCAATACTTCCAGCCAGATATCAGCTGGTATGATTTTGGTCATCTTTGTCTGAAAATTCAAGCAGTGTCTTCAAGTGGTATATGTTTTTGCAATTGAAAATGTGCATAAACAATCAAAACTGATAATCTAAATCATAATGATAATGTCGAAAGTGCATGCGGTTTTTTAAAACACCTGCTTAGCCTTCGGTAATTTTAAATTGCTCCCAATAGTTTTGGGTGTCAAAATGAAGCCCTGTTTTTGGTAAATACAAGGCATATTTGAACTTTGTTTTATCTTAAAAAATATATTACATTTTAGTACATTTCAGAAAGCAAAACTTGTTTCGGTTTAATGACACTTGGCTGAAGTTCCTTTTACCCCCTGGCCCAAAAAAGCGTTTTTCAACTCCTATCAACTATTTATGACTTTATATGGGTTAAAAACAATTAAAAACGATTGGGAAGACCATTTCCGAGAGAAAAATTTTAGACGAAATTTTGACCAAAACCATGATACACCCCTATGGTCGAAAAATGTAGGGTACCTGGATGCCCCCAAAACTCATAAAAAGATGGAATTTGAACATAGTTAGGATTACTCATCGGCAAGTTAAAACAAAAAAGATGCATGAAAACATAAAGTGACGGATTAACAAGAGTTGATTTATTGATAATGTTCACCATTTAAGTGACGGATTATCAAGGGTGACGGATTATCGAGATGACGGATTAGCGAGTGACGTTTTGCCTTATTTAGGGCGAAACCAACCAAATCGTCGCGAAGGTGACGGATAATCGAGAGTGACGGATTAGCGAGATGACGGATTATCGAGAGTTGACTGTATACTCATCCATTCTGCTTAATTATTACCTTATTGTGACTAATCGTTCTGATTGATTGATCTATTTGAAATTGACTGAAACCTCATAAATCCTGAGCTCAACCTCATGAGGACCGTTCTCATGTGAGCTCAACTCACGTGAGAACACATTTTAGAGAACCTCAAGGATTCTCAACCTCAATGATTCTCAAGGATTCTCACCTCAACCTCAAGCAAAAATTCTGTCCTCAAGCAAACTGTGGATAGGCCACGGTGTGGTCGTGCCCTTCCCGAGTTAATGATATTGCTATTTTTGCCTACCCCAGCAACATAAAAATACGAACACACGTGAAAGAAAAATTGCGTTGTTTACAATGAAAATGTTAGGATTCGGAAAAAACTACACAAAAAATTCAAGTCGTATCCACGAAAACGAAAAATGGCAACAAAAGAACGATAAAAGACATGAAATATTTTTACTCGATAAAAGTCAGAAGCAGTACATATAAAACCATACAAGCAAAATGGCAAAGGAGTCAAGGAATGAAATTTTTCATATCTCTGCATGGGTCACGCCTATTCGATCAACTGGACGACAAAATTCTCACGAGGCATCACAGTCAAACTAGCAATCGGCCCACGAACGGTAACCTAAAACGCAGTAGCTATTTCAGAAAAAGATTCTGCAAAACTCACTTCCACCTCACTCGAATTGACGATACGCATCACCAGAACGCTCGGCAAGACTCCGTGAAACACCCGCGGCACAATGAAGACATCGTTGCTCACTTCATAATTGGAGGTACCTGCCTTGAGAAGACCGAAGAAATTGACAGGAAGCAAAGGCTGGCAAGCTGATAGGTAGACCTTAAGAGAGACATTCACTGAGGCTGAAATATATAAAATAATTCGTGCGAAGAAACATAATGATGATCACTAACATTGGGCAGGCACTGTCACATCATTCACCGGTTCAAGGATATGCTGAAACGATTGATGGTTTGTTGATTGGAAGATGACTTTAGCTAGAACAGTGTGTGTCGGAATCTGAACAGGAACAGATAGGCCTCATAAGACTAAGAGACAAAATAACTTACACGAATGTCCAGATTCTGCATATTACCACCCGCATTGTTCTGACCTGGAATGTTCTGACCGGGGACGTTCTGACCGGAGACGTTCTGATTTGGCGTAATTAGAGAAGCAATGTTCGGACCAGGCATTATCGGATGAAGAATAATTGGAAATGGCATATTCACGCTAACATTGCTCTGACTTGGACTGTTCTGACTGGGGTCGTTCCGATTGGACATATTTGGAGAAGCAATATTCTGACCAGGCACATTTGGATAAAGCACGTTCGGACCACCAATTTGCTCATGGGAAATATTCTTCATCTTCAGCTCCAAGTTTCCGTGACTCCCTGCACTGAGCGTTTCCTCATTGAGCAAGACCCAATTGAAGTTGTCCCCATTAACTACCCTTGCCTTCACACCACGCGGAATGTCCAGCTTAATACCAGTATTGACCACGCGAGAACCTAAAGAATGAATTGTTTACAGTCAATTACACAGTAAACCATGAAAAATATTACTCCACTGATTGACGATCGCCGAGCGAGTAGAAGCAGTCAGACCAAAACCAGGACCATCGACTGTCAAGTCTTGCACAGTAGAAACCGTCTTTTTGTATCTTACGGCAGCCATATTCTAAAAAAATAACAATAAACGAGCTTTCAAACACTTCCAATTTCACGAAACATACTATTTTTCTCAAAAATATTAACCACTGAATCAAGCATGTAGATTATTTGGACAAAAAACTTTTATTTTCCCTTTTATGACAAATAAAATTTCAAAAAATTGTTGTGTATCACCCAGGGTCCGTTTTACGGCTTTAACTTTCGGGTTTTTTCTCCATCTTTTTCTTATTCGACAATCAGAAAATTATATGTCATTTAAAAAAAAGGGTCATGCCTATCTATCTTTTATAAGCTCTGGGCCGCGATTCTTCAACATTTTGTAATGTTGTGGTCTAACGACGGCTCTGAGTGTCACACGACAAGCAGTCAAACGACTGGAAGCTAAACGTCTTGCTCTCATCTTCGGGATATACTTATAATTTTGATTTAAATTAACCACAGATACCTACCTTCCAAAAATCCACTGTGTTGGCATGAAAAGCAACAAGTCGAGAAAAAGCCAGTGTTGAAAGACAAATCAACTTTTTTACATCTTTTTTGCCCAAATAAGTCAATACTTCCAGCCAGATATCAGCTGGTATGATTTTGGTCATCTTTGTCTGAAAATTCAAGCAGTGTCTTCAAGTGGTATATCTTTTTGCAATTAAAAATGTGCATAAACAATCAAAACTGATAATCTAAATCATAATGATAATGTCGAAAGTGCACGCGGTTTTTTAAAACACCTGCTTAGCCATTAATATTATTATTCCAGTGGCCCCGCTCATACTTCTTGAAATTGGAATGCACTATTTTTCGCCCAGTTTTGGCAAAATCTTGATTACAGCTTCGGTACTTTTAAATTGCTCCCAATAGTTTTGGGTGTCAAAATGAAGCCCTGTTTTTGGTAAATACAACGCGTATTTGAACTTTGTTTTATCTTAAAAAATATATTACATTTTAGTACATTTCAGAAAGCAAAACTTGTTTCGGTTTAATGACACTTGGCTGATCTTCCTTTTCCCCCTGGCCCAAAAAAGCGTTTTTCAACTCCTATAAACTATTTATGACTTTATATGGGTTAAAAACAAGGAAAAAAGATTGGGAAGACTATTTCCGAGAGAAAAATTTTAGATGAAATTTTGCCAAAACCATGATACAGTCGAGTCTCGATATAACGAACTCTCGATATAACGAACACTTTTTTTCAGTTTGGTTGGATTAACCTAAAATAAGGCAAATTGACCTCTCGATATAGCGAACTCTCGATATAACGAACTCTCGATATAACGAACCACTGATGTCGGTCCTATCTCTATAAAACAACTTTCGATATTGTTTTTGTTATGAATTTCCGCCAAAATTTTCAAATACAGTCAACCCTCGATTTAACGGCCCCCCTTGGAACCGGCCCTAGGGGGCCGTTAAATCGGGTTTCTTGAACCAAAAGTGCCCAAAAGGGCCGTTAAATCGAGGGTTCATTGCAAACAGGTCAAAATCAAGCAAGAAGTACAGCTCCGGCTTCTCCTTGTATGACGATCTTTGAACTTTTCAAGCCATCCTTTGCTTGCTTCAAAATCGGTGATCCCAAGCTGCGTAGCAATCGCCAGCGCATTCTCCTATAAATGTGTTAATGCAATTGATACCAACAAAGCAAATATATAAATTTACCGTCAACAAATCACCGCTAACTGGAATGTTTTGAATTCGAACTTGCTTGTGCCAAAAGACAAGAGCTTCCTCCATCTGATCATGCTTGCCTGACTTGAGATGCACCCGCTTTGCCTTGCTTCCACCATCGACAGCCGCAAAAATTGCATCCTTTTCTTTTAGAATTCCTTGAATGGTTCTTCTTGAGATGCCAAAATCTTTCGCCAACTGATGATTGCCCTTTTTTGCCGACGCCTGGATAATTTCCTTCTTCTCGTGCAGAGTACTTAAACGCCTTTTTCTTAGAGCAGACATTTTTAAAACAATTTGATGTTATAACTTCTAGGAAACAGAAACTTTAACAATACAAATAAATAATAATGGCAATGCATATACTGTTTTAACAGGCCCTAGGGGGCCGTTAGATCGGTGGGGCCGTTAAATCGAGGGCATGCTTTCACAGACGGGACCGGCCGTGGGGGGCCGTTAAATCGAAGGGGCCGTTAAATCGAAGGGGCCGTTAAATCGGGGGTATTATTCCTTATGTTCTAGTCAAATCCAACCAAAGTGAGCCCAGGGGGCCGTTAAATCGAGGGTTGACTGTATTTACTCCTTCAAAATTCATTGAATGCTTTTCTCATTTTTATTTTGTTGCTTGGCGGCGTTTCTTGTCCACGTTTTTATTTATATGTTTCAGATATCGAACATGAGGACTTCAAGCAAGAAACATCACGTCATTTCGCTTGAAGACAAGAAGAGGATCATTGCTTGAGTGGACAAAAAGAAGTTGTATGCAGAAATCGGTACTGAATTTGGTGGTCTTTCAAAGTCAACAATCGCGACAATTCTGAAAGAAAGAAAATCAGGGTTCTACCGGAGAATCCTGTCCCATTTTTGCATTGGTCCCCCCTGTTGTTTTTTGGAATGTAATTGGAATTAATCGTAGATCGGCGTTATGCAATTGTTTCTTGTCGAGCGTGATCACATCAGTCAAAGGCTTCAGTTTGCTACAATCCGACTACGTCAGCTGTTCTATCTGTCAAGTGAAGATGTGCTATCTGTATTTGTTGGACTGAACTTGATCAAGAACTGTATGAATTGCGTGAAATGCGGAAAGGCGATGAGTATCAACAAACGTGCCGAGTTGCAAGATGGGATACAAGTAAATTATCGTTTTATAAGACATTTTGAAAAGATTTTTTAGTGGAAGTGCAAATCAAAGAGTGTCCAGTGCTCATGCAAGTCAATTAGAGATGGTTCTTTGTATTCCAAGTCCAGTCTTTCAACATTACTGCTTCTGTCATTCATGTGGGCCGGTGATTTCGATAACAAACATGCTTGCCGAGAACTTCATCTTGACGACAAGACGGTAGTAGATTGGTTCAACTTGTTTCGAGAAGTTTGCCAAAAGTAAGGTTTTAAGCTAGAAACCAACATTTTTTAATTTTTTTCAGCTATTGCAACAATGCGAAACCGATCGGTGGTCCTTCGAAGATTATTGAGATAGACGAAAGCTGCATTAGTAAGAGAAAATACAACCGAGGATCAAGGCGTCCAGGACATCATCAATGGATTTTTAGAGGCATCGAGCGTGGTGTTAATGGCAGAGCTTTTGCATTGTTTGTTCCTGATCGCAAGAAGAAGACACTGCTGAAGATTATCAGAGGTAAGATCAAGCGTGGAACTACCATTATGAGCGATAATTGGCCAGCATACAGGAAGCTCGGGAAGCAGATGAGGAAGCCCATTGGATACAAGCACTTCAGTATTTGCCACAAAAGGAATTTCGCACGGTAATATATCAAAAATATTTTCCTAGTATATTTTTTTTTGTTTTTGAGGAATGATATGGATCGAGACAACAATCCTATTCGAGTGCATAAAAATAAAGTAGAAGGCTTTTTGGATGATGGTGAAACACAAAATTAAGCGACTCCGTGGAACAAGATCTGGGCTTATTCCTTCATACGTCGCCGAAGCTGTCTTTCGTCAAAATGCTGTCGTGGATCAAATATCTGTGCTGGAACAATTATTTGAACAAATTTCTATGATACATAGAATCGACAATTATGATTAGTGGAATTCTATTATGGCTCTATCACAATTGAAGGTGTAAATGTAAATGTAAGTGTAAGTGTAAATGTTTTTGGTATTGTGAAGACACCTTACATTTACACTTACATTTACTTACACTTACATTTACACCACTTACCCCTTCACAATACAAATGTAAATGTAAATGCAAATATTTTACTTATTAATTTTTATTGCTAAAATCCTGCTTATTTATCAACAAATATATATTTTTTGAATTTTAACTGCTAGTAGTGGAAAGTTTTCAATTAATGATATTCTTAATCAAACTTCAATCAAATCATATTTTCTTGGAAATCCACACTACCGGCACCATTAAAAAATTCAACAAGCTTCTTGCGGATTTCCTTTGCACTACGGCTCCCTCGTTCTCTATTTTCAGTCACTGTTATACCAGGCCAAGCTCTGAAGGCTGCCACTACTCTGTCAAGCACAATTTCCTCCTCCATATTCTCTCTTAAAAAGTTGTGCAAAACACAGATTGCCCACACAATATCATCGGCTGTTTCATGGGAGCACTCGATAGGCTTTAGTAGAATTCGCCACTTCATTGCCATGATGCCGAAAGTGTTTTCAATGCGGTTTCGGGCTCGACTGATGCGGTAGTTGAAGATTTTTTCATCGTGTTCCATGTGAGCTTGCCCAAAAGGTTTCATCATATAGTTGGACAGAGGGAGGAGGCTATCCTTGCAACTCTTACCAAGATCAACTCGTCTCCAAGCGTAGATATCTCTTCCAGTGCAAAGACGGTTGATGAGATTTACAAGCGAATCCAGAACGCAGAGCAGCCGAAAACTCTCTTGGAATTCAAAAAAGACATCAACAAAATTTGTAGTGAGTATGAAGAGTGGCTTGTCAACCGAGAATAGTTCATTAGTATTTCAGATAAAAATATCGATATTTGTTTTTAAAAATCCATATTTGTTTTTAAAAATCCATATTTGTTAAAAAAAAACACATATTTAGCAATAAAAACGAAAATAAGTGAAAACTTTGCATTTACACTTACATTGGTATTGTGAAACCGTAAGTGTAAATGTAAGTGTAAGTGTAAATGTTTTTGGTATTGTGAAGACACCTTACATTTACACTTACATTTACACTTACACTTACACTTACATTTACATTTACACCTTCAATTGTGATAGAGCCATTAACAAATTTCTACTGTGTACAAAAAAAATGGTTATTCGAGAAAATTTAATAGATTTATGTTATAGAGAGGTGTTTTTTTTGACCGGAGCTAGGAAAAAACTTATGTTATACAGAGTTTTATGTTATAAGTATGTTAAAAGTTGAAAAGTATGTTATATAGAGGTTCACTTTGGCTTAATTTTTATTCAGACCAACCAAACTGAGTTATGTTACGTATAGTTATGTTATATACGGGTTCGACTGTGTTTGATAAATTAGCGAAACTTTAGATTTAGCGAAAACAAATATTTTTTTCTGAATTGTGTGTTTTGAAAAATGTTGAACAATATTTGTTTGGAAATCAGGTGGAAATACAAACTCAAAAATGAATCGAAGTGGACTCATCTAGGGTTGTCAATTGGCTGGCCAATTGCAAATCGGCCAATTTAACAGCCAATTGGCATATGTCGGCCAAATACTATGCCTTGGTCTCCCCTGTGGTTCAAAACATTTTTTTCGCAAAAAAATCAAAGAAACTAAGTTCTTAGCGTGTTCATTTTAAGAAAGTTTTGGAAAAAAAGTTAACTCAGACTTTTTTTTTAAATTTTAGGAATTTTTTTGAATTTCTTCTCACTTCCAACTTCCGGTTTTGATTTTTTTATGTCCGGTTACGGTTTTTCTACCAAATTTTTCATTGTTCCGTGCCATCACTGTTATCAGCAAAGTGCTCTTGCCAATTGGCGAAAATTGTCCGAGTCATGCAACCATAACCCCCTATCAACCAGCCCAGGTCCGGAGCCAATTGGCCATTTGATAACCATAGACTTATCTTACCACCTTTATCATAATTTCTTTATTCCTTTGTTTACACATCACACTTTAGTTGTCTGATCCCACCTATTTGTTAATTTTTTATCCTCATTTAACAATGGTTGGTGTATAGCCATCTCCCAGAAGCTTATGCACTGAAAAGTGTAAAAAAGTAGGCAAAAGGAAGTTCTCCTAAGACAGTTGTTAAAATAAGATTTCTACCAAAAATGCATTGGCCAGTTGAAATTTTCGCTTTCTTTTTTTACTAATTTTTGACCACTCAATGAGACGGAAAAATGTCGCCTTTCGTGCATATTTGACGTTTTTTGAACTAATATTTGTCGGTAAATTAAAGTTTACTGAATGTTCTGCTAGTCATACTGCGATTGGTTCTGGCAAGAACCTAATAGCTTCTGGGAGGAATCTTGATACTTGTCAAGTTGCTGGTAATGGATCAGTGATTTGTGTTTCTCTTTTTTTTAAGTTTGTAGGTAGACCTGGTGATTGTAATCCAGAAGTGTGTGGAGGAATAGGGCGAAATGTCTGTGAAAGCAGGTAACTTCGCACCTTCATTGTGTACTCTTATTGTTCATTTCCTGATTTACAAATGCAGAATTGCAGATATACCAGATTCTGGGATGGGAAAGAAAAAGTTGATAGGACCCAGAAAAGCTGTAAATGCGTTCAAGAGTCAATATGTGGATTATTTGGAGTCCCTTTCTTTGGCTGTAGGAGTTATTCGGCGCTAAGTTCTTCAGCTCAGATTATTATCAGAAAGTGGACTTTGTCAAGGAAAGAAAGGCAATCTAGGTAGGTTTCTTAAATTGTAGATGCCTCGAACTTAACCATTTGGCCGGCGCAAAGGTGGAAAACGTTAAAGGAACCATGACTTTTGGGGGTGCAAATTGACCATTTTGTTTTTTTCTATTTTTCATGTCTTTTCGTTATTTTTCCAAAAAAAAAATTCACTTTTTTAAAGAACATTTTATGTTACGGTTTTTATTCAGATTTTTATTGCACTTTTCTATTTATTTTTCCACTAGAATGTAGCCCTGGATCTTAGCTTTCTAACAAGCTATTAAACTTTAATGAGTCATTTCCGAAATGTGAAAATTTATCAGTTCAAAAAAATTCAGCTAATTCCTTCAAAATCCCTAAATCTTCTATTTTTTTTAACTGATTAATTTTCACATTTCGGAAATGACTCATTCAAGTTTGATAGCCCGTTAGAAAGCTAAGATCCAGGGCTACAAGCTAGTAGAAAAAAAGTTCAATAAAAATCTTAATAAAAACCGTAATAAAAAATTTTCTTTAAAAAAGTGAAAAAAAAATTTGAAAAAATAACGAAAAAATAAAAATAAAAAAAACAAAATGGCCAATTTGCACCCCCAAAGGTCATTGTCCCTTTAATTCTTGCCAACGCCCAAATTTTTTTATAAAGTATTCTTGTTAACACTAGCACGGGTGTAAGTACTAGACTAAGAGTCTTGTTAACACTAGCACGGGTGTAAGTACTAGACTAAGAGTCTTGTTAACACTAGCACGGGTGTAAGTACTAGACTAAGAGTCTTGTTAACACTAGCACGGGTGTAAGTACTAGACTAAGAGTCTTGTTAACACTAGCACGGGTGTAAGTACTAGACTAAGAGTCTTGTTAACACTAGCACGGGTGTAAGTACTAGACTAAGAGTCTTGTTAACACTAGCACGGGTGTAAGTACTAGACTAAGAGTCTTGTTAACACTAGCACGGGTGTAAGTACTAGACTAAGAGTCTTGTTAACACTAGCACGGGTGTAAGTACTAGACTAAGAGTCTTGTTAACACTAGCACGGGTGTAAGTACTAGACTAAGAGTCTTGTTAACACTAGCACGGGTGTAAGTACTAGACTAAGAGTCTTGTTAACACTAGCACGGGTGTTTGTACTAGAGATGGAGGATGGCCTATTCCGGGACGGGACAAAATTTTTAGCAAAATTTTTCGGGACGGGACACCGGGACGGGACAACCTACAAATCTGTTCCGGGACGGGAATCCGGGACCAAGTGAAATTCCGGGACGGGGGACTGGTTTTTCCGGTCGGGACGCAAAAGCTCGAATTTGACATACCAGTTAATGAAATGACAATGAGAAATTCCTCGGAAGGGAATGTTGTTGATACGGAAGGGTTTTCACGGTCGAGAAATGAATTTGATACACTCGTTTATTCTCATATAACAAGTACAAGAAAAGGGTACTAGATCAACACTTTGTTCAAGAACATCAACAGATAGAGTTTTTAGATAACATAATTTTAGCGCCAGTTCCGGGACACATTTTAAAAATCCGGGACGGGACAATAAATATGGAAACCGAAAAATTTTCCCGGGACGGGACACCGGGACGGGACAAGGGTCAAATTTTTTTCGGTCGGGATACAGGGACGGGACAATCGCATGAAACTCCACCGGTCGGGACGGGAATGTCCCGTCCCGTCCCGCCACCATCTCTAGTTTGTACTAGACTAAGAGTCTTGCTCAGAATTTAATGCTGATCATTTCTAACCGATCGGTCTTGCGAAAAAGTTCTTTTCGCAAATAATTTACTGTTTTGGCCCTATGTGAACTAATTTAAATGTCTATAAAATGCAGAATCAAGTGAGCTTTCTGATGAGTGTAAATGTGTCTGTGAATGTTGCAAAAAGTTTAATGAAAAAGTGAAAAATTTCTGAAAAATTTATTCATCAAAAATTAAGTGGGGGCGCCGATTTTCAAAAACGCCGGCGCCGAAAATTTTTTCCGTGCAGCTATGGTCGTGCCCTTCCCGTGTTAATGATATTGCTATTTTTGCCTACCCCAGCAACATAAAAATGCGAAGAAACATTCATGAAAGAAAAACTGCGTTGTTCACACTGAAAATGTTAGGATTCAGAAAAAGTTACACAAAAAATTCAAGTCGTATGCACGAAAACGAAAAATGGGAACAAAAGAACAATAAAAGACAGGAAATATTTTTACTCGATAAAAATCAGAAGCCGTACATATAAAACCATACAAGCAAGATTGCAAAGAAGTCAACAAATGAAATTTTCGGTCTCTGCAATGGGTCACGCCTATTCGATCAACTGGACGACAAAATTCTCACGCGGCATCACAGTCAGACTAGCAATCGGCCCACGAACGGTAACCTAAAATGCAGTAGCTATTTTGGAAAAATATTGTGCAAAACTTACTTCCACCTCACTCGAATTGACAATACGCATCACCAGAACGTTCGGCAAGACTCCGTGAAACACCCGCGGCACAATGAAGACATCGTTGCTCACTTCATAATTAGATCCACTACCTGCTTTGAGAAGACCAAAGAAATTGACAGGAAGCAAAGGCTGGCAAGCTGATAGGTAGACCTTAAGAGAGACATTCACTGAGGCTGAAATATATAAAATAATTCGTGCGAAGAAACATAATGATGATCACTAACATTGGGCAGGCACTGTCACATCATTCACCGGTTCAAGGATATGCTGAAACGATTGATGGTTTGTTGATTGGAAGATGACTTTAGCTAGAACAGTGTGTGTCGGAATCTGAACAGGAACAGATAGGCCTCATAAGACTAAGAGACAAAATAACTTACACGAATGTCCAGATTCTGCATATTACCACCCGCATTGTTCTGACCTGGAATGTTCTGACCGGGGACGTTCTGATTTGGCGTAATTAGAGAAGCAATGTTCGGACCAGGCATTATCGGATGACGAATGATTGGAAATGGCATATTCACACTAACATTGCTCTGACTTGGACTGTTCTGACTGGGGACGTTCCGATTGGACATATTTGGAGAAGCAATATTCTGACCAGGCAAATTTGGATTAAGCACGTTCGGACCACCAATTTGCTCATGGGAAATGTTCTTCATCTCAAGTTCCAAAGTTCCGTGACACCCTGTGCTAAGCGTCTTCTCATTGACCAAGACCCAATTGAAGTTGTCCCCATTCACTACCTTTGCTTTTACACCACGCGGAATGTCCAGCTTAATACCAGTATTGACCACGCGAGAACCTAAAGAATGAATTGTTTACAGTCAATTACACAGTAAACCATGAAAAATATTACTCCACTGATTGACGATCGCCGAGCGAGTAGAAGCAGTCAGACCAAAACCAGGACCATCGACTGTCAAGTCTTGCACAGTAGAAACCGTCTTTTTGTAGTTTACGGCAGCCATATTCTAAAAAAATAACAATAAACAAGCTTTTAAACACTTCCAATTTCACGAAACATACTATTTTTCTCAAAAATATTAACCACTGAATCAAGCATGTAGATTATTTGGACAAAAAACTTTTATTTTCCCTTTTATGACAAATAAAATTTCAAAAAATTGTTGTGTATCACCCAGGGTCCGTTTTACGGCTTTACCTTTCGGGTTTTTTTCTCCATCTTTTTCTTATTCGACAATCAGAAAATTATATGTCATTTAAAAAAAAGGGTCATATCTATCTATCTATCTTTTATAAGCTCTGGGCCGCGATTCTTCAACATTTTGTAATGTTGTGGTCTAACGACGGCTCTGAGTGTCACACGACCAAGCGAGTCAAACGACTGGAAGCTAAACGTCTTGCTCTCATCTTCGGGATATACTTATAATTTTGATTTAAATTAACCACAGATACCTACCTTCCAAAAATCCACTGTGTTGGCATGAAAAGCAACAAGTCGAGAAAAAGCCAGTGTTGAAAGACAAATCAACTTTTTTACATCTTTTTTGCCCAAATAAGTCAATACTTCCAGCCAGATATCAGCTGGTATGATTTTGGTCATCTTTGTCTGAAAATTCAAGCAGTGTCTTCAAGTGGTATATCTTTTTTGCAACTAAAAATGTGCATAAACAATCAAAACTGATAATGTAAATCATAATGATAATGTCGAAAGTGCACGCGGTTTTTTAAAACACCTGCTTAGCCATTAATATTATTATTCCAGTGGCCCCGCTCATACTTCTTGAAATTGGAATGCACTATTTTTCGCCCAGTTTTGGCAAAATCTTGATTACAGCTTCGGTACTTTTAAATTGCTCCCAATAGTTTTGGGTGTCAAAATGAAGCCCTATTTTTGGTAAATACAAGGCATATTTGAACTTTGTTTTATCTTAAAAAATATATTACATTTTAGTACATTCCAGAAAGCAAAACTTGTTTCGGTCTACTGACACTTGGCTAAAGTTCCTTTTACCCCCTGGCCCAAAAAAGCGTTTTTCAACTCCTATCAACTATTTATGACTTTATATGGGTTAAAAACAAGGAAAAAAGATTGGGAAGACCATTTCCGAGAGAAAAATTTTAGATGAAATTTTGACCAAAACCATGATACACCCTTATGTCGAAAAATGTAGGGTACCTGGATGCCCCCAAAACTCATAAAAAGATGGAATTTGAACATAGTTTTGTTGACTGGGGCCTACCGCATGAAGAAAGGGGCTAGGTACTCATGTCGTTCAGTCCCCCCCCCTTTTTGTTTGAAATATTTTTCGAATTTTTTTTAGTTTTTTAGTTTTATTTTATTTTATATTTTATTTTATATACAACACAGCCTATACTTTCATTCATGAAAACACACAGATATTACATAATTACATCATATTACAAATATTACATGATATTACATAAGATCATATAACTCCTTTACTTGTTTCCAGAAATAATAGAGAGAATCAGGCCCAGCAAATGTCTAAAGCCTTGGTACGCTTTCCACCTATCTGAGATCACTGTAGATCCCGGGAACACGAATCGCTCAATCAGACCGATAAGCGTAGGACCATCACGAGACGTAACTGGAACTATGAAGCACTCTTGATTGTTTCCACCCTCTACCCCTCCGAAATACCTTTCAAAACGTACTTTAACTGAATACTCAAAACATTATAAAATCCCAACCATTGTTGTGTCTCTTTTCGTTGATTAATAGGGATTCTTCCTTGCTGATATTTTCTTCTAGTTAAGACAGTCTCGTCAATTTCAACGATCTTGCCAGGGCCACCAAGTTTTACCGGATTACGAATGAAGTATTCTACGCACACATCGCGGAACCACTTACGGTAATGAGTGCGAGTATGGGAACCGATTGTAGTACCTATGTAAAATCAAAACAAGCATTAAAGAATTTTCAAGCTGTTTAATAACGCATGTATACCATCTTGGCGACGAAATTCATGCTCAATAAAAGAATCGCCAGCCAGCCCATGGACCCAATATTAGGATAGTAAGAACAACTAAATTATACCGATGCATAAAATATTGACAACAGAGAGTTATGAAAGTACCTCTTTCATTGACAGATGCTCCTTCAAATATTGTATCATGCAGAAACCAAAACTTCTTTTCTTGCATTTCTTGCGGTCGCAACGGAAAATTGCTTGCCATTAGATCTTCTTCTGTAGCTTATTGGATTGCTGCAGGCACACAGACGCATAGAAGGAAGAACACGGAGCAGTTGAAGCCACTCTTGAAATTCATTGTCATTCTTCTGGTGCACAAAAGGTAGTAACTGATAAAGATTAAGCACACGGAGGAATTCCATTGCTGAAAGATCAACCAAAAAATGCAGTTAAAAATTAAGGCAGTTGAAAATTAATCTGCTCAACAACAAAAAATTTTGAAAAATATTTCAAAAAAAGGGGGGGGGGACTAAACGACATGAGTGCTGAAACTCTGATATGCATATTTTTTTATGCATCCAGAGTCACTTCCGAGCGATTTGTGTGTAAGGTATGCGGGTGTGCGCATCTCAACCCCATTCGGGGGCGCAGGGGGCTTGGTTGGTTAGAGACGCGCGCATTCACTTACCTTAGACATAATTCCGAGCAAGGATCTTAATCAAAATGCATATAAAGACTCTTTTTGCCCAGCTCCTGTGACATACCAACCCCTAACTAGTTATTTCATTTCCGAAATGTGAAAATTTATCAGTTCAAAAAAATTCAGCTAATTCCTTCAAAATCCCTAAATCTTCTATTTTTTTTAACTGAGTTAATTTTCACATTCAGAAATATTTCATTCAGTTTGATAGCCGTTAGAAAGCTAAGATCAGGGCTACAAGCTAGTAGAAAAAAAGTTCAATAAAAATCTTAATAAAAACCGTAATAAAAAATTTTCTTTAAAAAAGTGAAAAAAAAATTTGAAAAAATAACGAAAAAATAAAAATAAAAAAAACAAAATGGCCAATTTGCACCCCCAAAGGTCATTGTCCCTTTAATTCTTGCCAACGCCCAAATTTTTTTATAAAGTATTCTTGTTAACACTAGCACGGGTGTAAGTACTAGACTAAGAGTCTTGTTAACACTAGCACGGGTGTAAGTACTAGACTAAGAGTCTTGTTACTAACACAGGTGTAAGTACTAGACCCAAGAGTCTTGTTAACACTAGCACGGGTGTAAGTACTAGACTAAGAGTCTTGTTAACACTAGCACGAATTAAAGTACTAGACTAAGAGTCTTGTTAACACTAGCACGGGTGTAAAGTACTAGACTAAAGTCTTGTTAACACTAGCACGGGTGTAAGTACTAGACTAAGAGTCTTGTTAACACTAGCACAGGTGTGAAAGTACTAGACTAAGAGTCTTGTTAACACTAGCACAGTGTAAGTACTAGACTAAGAGTCTTGTTAACACTAGCACGGGTGTAAGTACTAGACTAAGAGTCTTGTTAACACTAGCACGGGTGTAAGTACTAGACTAAGAGTCTTGTTAACACTAGCACGGAGTGTAAGTACTAGACTAAGAGTCTTGTTAACACTAGCACGGGTGTAAGTACTAGACTAAGAGTCTTGTTAACACTAGCACGGGTGTAAGTACTAGACTAGAGTCTTGTTAACACTAACACGGGTGTAAGTACTAGACTAAGAGTCTTGTTAACACTAGCACGGGTGTAAGTACTAGACTAAGAGTCTTGTTAACACTAACACGGGTGTAAGTACTAGACTAAGAGTCTTGTTAACACTAGCACGGGTGTAAGTACTAGACTAAGAGTCTTGTTAACACTAGCACGGGTGTAAGTACTAGACTAAGAGTCTTGTTAACACTAGCACGGTGTAAGTACTAGACTAAGAGTCTTGTTAACACTAGCACGGGTGTAAGTACTAGACTAAGAGTCTTGTTAACACTAGCACGGGTGTAAGTACTAGACTAAGAGTCTTGTTAACACTAGCACGGGTGTAAGTACTAGACTAAAGTCTTGTTAACACTAGCACGGGTGTAAGTACTAGACTAAGAGTCTTGTTAACACTAGCACAGTGTTTGTACTAGAGATGGAGGATGGCCTATTCGGGACAGGACAAAATTTTTAGCAAAATTTTCGGGACGGAGACACCGGGACAGGACAACCTACAAATCTGTTCCGGGACGGGAATCCGGGACCAAGTGAAATTCCGGGACGGGGACTGGTTTTCCGGTCGGGACGCAAAGCTCGAATTTGACATACCAGTTAATGAAATGACAATGAGAAATTCCTCGGAAGGGAATGTTGTTGATACGGAAGGGTTTTCACGGTCGAGAAATGAATTTGATACACTCGTTTATTCTCATATAACAAGTACAAGAAAAGGGTACTAGATCAACACTTTGTTCAAGAACATCAACAGATAGAGTTTTTAGATAACATAATTTTAGCGCCAGTTCCGGGACACATTTTAAAAATCCGGGACGGGACAATAAATATGGAAACCGAAAAATTTTCCCGGGACGGGACACCGGGACGGGACAAGGGTCAAATTTTTTTCGGTCGGGATACAGGGACGGGACAATCGCATGAAACTCCACCGGTCGGGACGGGAATGTCCCGTCCCGTCCCGCCACCATCTCTAGTTTGTACTAGACTAAGAGTCTTGCTCAGAATTTAATGCTGATCATTTCTAACCGATCGGTCTTGCGAAAAAAGTTCTTTTTCGCAAATAATTTTTACTGTTTTGGCCCTATGTGAACTAATTTAAATGTCTATAAAATGCAGAATCAAGTGAGCTTTCTGATGAGTGTAAATGTGTCTGTGAATGTTGCAAAAAGTTTAATGAAAAAGTGAAAAATTTCTGAAAAATTTATTCATCAAAAATTAAGTGGGGGCGCCGATTTTCAAAAACGCCGGCGCCGAAAATTTTTTCCGTGCAGCTATGGTCGTGCCCTTCCCGTGTTAATGATATTGCTATTTTTGCCTACCCCAGCAACATAAAAATGCGAAGAAACATTCATGAAAGAAAAACTGCGTTGTTCACACTGAAAATGTTAGGATTCAGAAAAAGTTACACAAAAAATTCAAGTCGTATGCACGAAAACGAAAAATGGGAACAAAAGAACAATAAAAGACAGGAAATATTTTTACTCGATAAAAATCAGAAGCCGTACATATAAAACCATACAAGCAAGATTGCAAAGAAGTCAACAAATGAAATTTTCGGTCTCTGCAATGGGTCACGCCTATTCGATCAACTGGACGACAAAATTCTCACGCGGCATCACAGTCAGACAAGCAATCGGCCCACGAACGGTAACCTAAAATGCAGTAGCTATTTTGGAAAAAGATTCTGCAAAACTTACTTCCACCTCACTCGAATTGACAATACGCATCACCAGAACGTTCGGCAAGACTCCGTGAAACACCCGCGGCACAATGAAGACATCGTTGCTCACTTCATAATTGGAGGTACCTGCCTTGAGAAGACCGAAGAAATTGACAGGAAGCAAAGGCTGGCAAGCTGATAGGTAGACCTTAAGAGAGACATTCACTGAGGCTGAAATATATAAAATAATTCGTGCGAAGAAACATAATGATGATCACTAACATTGGGCAGGCACTGTCACATCATTCACCGGTTCAAGGATATGCTGAAACGATTGATGGTTTGTTGATTGGAAGATGACTTTAGCTAGAACAGTGTGTGTCGGAATCTGAACAGGAACAGATAGGCCTCATAAGACTAAGAGACAAAATAACTTACACGAATGTCCAGATTCTGCATATTACCACCCGCATTGTTCTGACCTGGAATGTTCTGACCGGGGACGTTCTGATTTGGCGTAATTAGAGAAGCAATGTTCGGACCAGGCATTATCGGATGACGAATGATTGGAAATGGCATATTCACACTAACATTGCTCTGACTTGGACTGTTCTGACTGGGGACGTTCCGATTGGACATATTTGGAGAAGCAATATTCTGACCAGGCAAATTTGGATTAAGCACGTTCGGACCACCAATTTGCTCATGGGAAATGTTCTTCATCTCAAGTTCCAAGTTCCGTGACACCCTGTGCTAAGCGTCTTCTCATTGACCAAGACCCAATTGAAGTTGTCCCCATTCACTACCTTTGCTTTTACACCACGCGGAATGTCCAGCTTAATACCAGTATTGACCACGCGAGAACCTAAAGAATGAATTGTTTACAGTCAATTACGCAGTAAACCATGAAAATATTACTCCACTGATTGACGATCGCCGAGCGAGTAGAAGCAGTCAGACCAAAACCAGGACCATCGACTGTCAAGTCTTGCACAGTAGAAACCGTCTTTTTGTAGTTTACGGCAGCCATATTCTAAAAAAATAACAATAAACGAGCTTTTAAACACTTCCAATTTCACGAAACATACTATTTTTCTCAAAAATATTAACCACTGAATCAAGCATGTAGATTATTTGGACAAAAAACTTTTATTTTCCCTTTTATGACAAATAAAATTTCAAAAAATTGTTGTGTATCACCCAGGGTCCGTTTTACGGCTTTACCTTTCGGGTTTTTTCTCCATCTTTTTCTTATTCGACAATCAGAAAATTATATGTCATTTAAAAAAAAAGGTCATGCCTATCTATCTTTTATAAGCTCTGGGCCGCGATTCTTCAACATTTTGTAATGTTGTGGTCTAACGACGGCTCTGAGTGTCACACGACCAAGCGAGTCAAACGACTGGAAGCTAAACGTCTTGCTCTCATCTTCGGGATATACTTATAATTTTGATTTAAATTAACCACAGATACCTACCTTCCAAAAATCCACTGTGTTGGCATGAAAAGCAACAAGTCGAGAAAAAGCCAGTGTTGAAAGACAAATCAACTTTTTTACATCTTTTTTGCCCAAATAAGTCAATACTTCCAGCCAGATATCAGCTGGTATGATTTTGGTCATCTTTGTCTGAAAATTCAAGCAGTGTCTTCAAGTGGTATATCTTTTTGCAACTAAAAATGTGCATAAACAATCAAAACTGATAATGTAAATCATAATGATAATGTCGAAAGTGCACGCGGTTTTTTAAAACACCTGCTTAGCCATTAATATTATTCCAGTGGCCCCGCTCATACTTCTTGAAATTGGAATGCACTATTTTTCGCCCAGTTTTGGCAAAATCTTGATTACAGCTTCGGTACTTTTAAATTGCTCCCAATAGTTTTGGGTGTCAAAATGAAGCCCTGTTTTTGGTAAATACAAGGCATATTTGAACTTTGTTTTATCTTAAAAAATATATTACATTTTAGTACATTTCAGAAAGCAAAACTTGTTTCGGTTTAATGACACTTGGCTGAAGTTCCTTTTACCCCCTGGCCCAAAAAAGCGTTTTTCAACTCCTATCAACTATTTATGACTTTATATGGGTTAAAAACAATTAAAAACGATTGGGAAGACCATTTCCGAGAGAAAAATTTTAGACGAAATTTTGACCAAAACCATGATACACCCCTATGGTCGAAAAATGTAGGGTACCTGGATGCCCCCAAAACTCATAAAAAGATGGAATTTGAACATAGTTTTGTTGACTGGATCCTACCGCATGAAGAAAGGGGCTAGGTACTCATGTCGTTCAGTCCCCTGTTTGAAATATTTTTCGAATTTTTTTTAGTTTTTCAGTTTTATTTTATATACAACACAGCCTATACTTTCATTCATGAAAACACACAGATATTACATAATTACATCATATTACAAATATTACATGATATTACATAACATCATATAACTCCTTTACTTGTTTCCAGAAATAATAGAGAGAATCAGGCCCAGCAAATGTCTAAAGCCTTGGTACGCTTTCCACCTATCTGAGATCACTGTAGATCCCGGGAACACGAATCGCTCAATCAGACCGATAAGCGTAGGACCATCACGAGACGTAACTGGAACTATGAAGCACTCTTGATTGTTTCCACCCTCTACCCCTCCGAAATACCTTCAAAACGTACTTTAACTGAATACTCAAAACATTATAAAATCCCAACCATTGTTGTGTCCCTTTTCGTTGATTAATAGGGATTCTTCCTTGCTGATATTTTCTTCTAGTTAAGACAGTCTCGTCAATTTCAACGGTCTGCTGCGGTCACCGCGACCGCACCGCAGGACTGCTTCTTACCGGAGCCGCGATGAAGGATTCTCGCACACATCGCGGAACCACTTAAAGTAATGAGGCGAGTTTGGAACCGAATTGTTGGACCTAAAAATCAAAAAGTCAGAGCTTAAAGCAAGGCCACGCAGTTCAAGTAACGCATGAATACCATCTTGCGACGAAATTCATGCTCAATAAAGAGATTTCGCCAGCAAGCCCATGGAGCCCAATATTAGGATAGTGAAGAACAACTAAATTATACCGATTGTATAAAAATATTGACAATTGATAGAGTTATGGTGAAAGTATTATTTCAAATGACAGATTGCGTTCTGCACCTATATGGAGTTATCAGTCACAAAAGACCGCGACGGTCGCGCATTTCTTGGCGCGACCGCGACGCAATTTTCTTGACCCACTTTCAAATGATCTTCTTTGCCAGGGTAGCATTATTACGAATGAAGTATTCTACGCACACATCGCGGAACCACTTACGGTAATGAGTACGAGTATGGGAACCGATTGTAGTACCTATGTAAAATCAAAACAAGCATTAAAGAATTTTTCAAGCTGTTTAATAACGCATGTATACCATCTTGGCGACGAAATTCATGCCCAATAAAAGAATCGCTAGCCAGCCAATGTACCCAATATTAGGATAGTAACTAAATTATACAGATGCATAAAATATTGACAACAGAGAGTTATGAAAGTACCTCTTTCATTGACAGATGTGCTCCTTCAAATATTGTATCATGCAGAAACCCGACTTCTTTCTTGCATTTCTTGCGGTCGCAACGGAAAGATTGCTTGCCATTAGATCTTCTTCTGTAGCGCATTGGATTGCCGCAGGCACACAGACGCATAGAAGGAAGAACACCGAGCAGTTGAAGCCACTCTTGAAATTCATTGTCATTCTTCTGGTGCACAAAAGGTAGTAACTGTTAAAGATTGAGCCCACGGAGGAATTTCATTGCTGAAAGATCAACCAAAAAATGCAGTTAAAAATTAAGGCAGTTGAAAATTAATCTGCTCAACAACAAAAAATTTTGAAAAATATTTCAAAAAAAGGGGGAGGGGGCACTAAAAGACAAGAGTGCCGAAACTCTGGTATGCATATATTTTTTATGTATTCAGAGTCACTTTCGAGTGATTTGCGTCTAAGGTATGTGGGTGTGCGCATCTCAACCCCATTCGGGGGCGCAGGGGGCTTGGTTGGTTAGAGATGCGCGCATTCACTTACCTTAGACATAATTCCGAGCAAGGATCTTAATCAAAATGCATATAAAGACTCTTTTTGCCCAGCTCCTGTGACATACCAATCCCTAACTAGTTCACATAGGGCCAAAAAAGGAAAAATTATCTGCGAAAAAGAACTTTTTTCGCAACACTGATCGTTGTAGAAATGATCAGCGTGAAATTCTGAGCAAGACGCTTAGTTTAGTACAAGCACCCATGGCAGTGTTAAAGGAGCATGCATGTGCGTTATATCGAGAACTGACTGTATTTTCAAAAGTTACATTAACATTTTTTCAAATGAAAGTTTATTGCAAGTGGCGAAATTTTACGCTGACAAGTTTTGGGTCGGTGCAATTCAACCAATAGGTGCATTTTGCTCGTTAACGAGTTCTGCCGTTTGCAAGTATAAGAAAATTTATGCCAGCCAGTTTATTGCCTTCCAAGTTTTATTATAAAATGAAAAGTTGTAGGTATCAGTCACGACTGAAAATAATGCCTTTATTGCCAGCAAATCGATTCAAAGGTGATCGGTACAATGTCAGTAACAGCAGCAGAAGGGTATGGAGTAATTCAGCGCCAATATATTCCGACAGAGACAGGCACAATCAACTACTACTGATGGCTAATACTAGGTTTTGCTGCAGGACATCTAACAAGTCGATTCCTTCAGCACAGGCAGTGACAACATCTGCTACAAATTCAAAATTAAAGCCTTTGAATACGTTCTTGTCGCTCATTATTCTTCTGAGTTTTATTTAAAATATTCCTTGCTTCAGCAAAGATACTCGCTCATTGTACATTTTTTGATTTATTGAATCTTTTTGCAATTGTTTGGCATTCATTAATTGGAAATACATTGCATTAAAAACCCTTTGACTTTTCAATTTTTTTAAGTACTTTTGGCACTACCGGAGTATACCGCAACCACCCCCCCCCCAAATGAAATTTTTTTTGAACTTTTTCAAAACACCATTTTAACCATTTTTAAGCATTTCCTACACGTTGAACACGATAAAAAAAAGTGTTTTCACCTACTTTTTTCTATAAAAAGTCGATTTTTTTTTAATCTTGAATTTTGGTATTTTTAGTTGATTTGTGTTCATTATAACATAGTAAATCAGATGTTGAGGGTACCTTGGCCCCAAAAAGATGTAATTTGAACATAGTTTTGTTAACTGGGGCCTGCCGCATAGAGAAACTCTGGTATGCATACATATTTTATGCATCCAGAGTCACTTTCGAGTGATTTGCGTGTAAGGTATGTGGGTGTGCGCATCTCAACTCTAAGGCCCTTTGTACTCCGGTTATACTCCGATAGGGTCGTACTTTTTTTGGTGCTTTTAAAAATCAAACTTAGCAGTTACGTCTTTCCAGATAATATCTTTAATTGAATTCAGCACATAGCAATCGATTATTAATAGATGTGCAAATTATTTGTTTCTCTAATGTATGCAATCCCAAAGTTACAAGATACAAAAAAAAATATTATATTTATTTTTCTCAGCTCAAAGATCTTTCCCCATAGAAATGATCTCGTCCACCAAAAAGTCGAGGTCTGCCTCAGTGATCCCTTGGTTGGAGATGCTAAACAGATGAAACTACAATGAATATTTATAAGTTTAATTGGTCATTTACATCATGCGGAAGAAATTTGGTCTGTGCTTGTCCATGTCTGGCTGGTAACCTACCATAGTTGTGCCCCTCTCCATCATTTTCTGCTTAATCTTAGGTGCTACCTTCTCCAGTCGAGCGGCCTTTTCTTTAGGGTCTAGCCGGCGCAAACTGGGGGGAACATACCAAAAGCATACGTTTAAGTATTCAGGCTGAAATAAATTTTTGCCTCCTTTGAAGTTATCAACTATCGTTACCTGTTCAATTACCATCTCATATCCTTCAGTGTTTTTTATCTTCTGTATGAAGTACTGTGTTAATTGCATGAGTCGATTAACCTGAGTATGCAAGAATAATCTTTCGGGTACGTCGAGTACCCATTCTGCGACCTATGTAGGAAGATTCATGGTGAACACGATGGTGTGGGTCTGCTCTGCTTCGATCCGTAATGGACTGGGTGAAAAGTCCAAATTTAGAAAGTGACCCCATCCACTCAAACGGGTTTCACAAAAAAGGATATAGCTTTTTGATTACATGAGCACTCATATGGATATAACAGCCCATTTAAAGAGGCTTTCGAACGCATATTTTAACTTCTTATTTTTGCAAGGTACATCGCGAAATAAATGCATTTCAAAATTATGTCAATTTTTTAGATCACAGAATTTTCGTAAACAAGTAGCCGTTAAATTTTATTTAACAATTATCCACTCTAAATGTTTAACATGAAAAGACATAGCAGAAAGTGGCGGTTATTTTGAAACTAAGTGCAACAAAAGTACTGAAAGAAATTGTGACAAAATATGTAAAAAGAATATCTAAGTTGTAACATAAATATCCATGAACTTTTTTTCCGCTAGGCAAATCAATAGGGTTGTCGAGGCGAGGCCTCGATTTCGAGGATTCCCCTCGAATCCTCGAAGAATTTCGAGGATCGAGGTTCGAGGCGAAGCGAGGCCTCGAAAATTTCGAGGATCGAGTTTTGAGGCAAAGCCTCGCTTTGAAAATTTTTAAAATTGAAGAGAAACGGGGGGAGGTATAAGGAAAATTCGGCTGAGAGCGGGGGGAGCGGGGGGAGGGAGGGAGGCCAACCCTACTTCTGAAAGGTGTTTTTATAAGGCTAGTTTTCTCTTTGCCAATTCGCTCAGGTCTCGTCTAGCAAAACAGGCTGCCTCTAATCTGCTAATCATCAAAGAAAATTTTCGAGTTTTCGAGGCGAGGTTTCGAAATTTTCGAGGCGAGGCCTCGAAAATTTCGAGGATCAAGGTTCGAGGCCTCGAAAATTTCGAGGATCAAGGTTCGAGGCCTCGAAAATTTCGAGGTGCGTTCGAGGTATCGAGGTCTCGCCTCGAAAAATCCGAGGCCTCGACAACCCTACAAATCAATGATTCTGACACCGAATTCGTGTTCAGCATGGCCGATTTTCTTAGAAAACTGCTCTTGGGATTCCAACTGCACTATCAAATTTTAAATTCCTCTCATGACAAAAAATATTCAAATTTTTCAAAACCAAACATTTTTGTCTCGAGAGAAATTTGAACTTTGACAGGATTTTTAGAAATTCCAGAGCAGTTTCATAAGCAAATCGACCACGCTGAACATGAATCTGGTGTCAGAATCGATGGTTTGTAAAAAAAGTTAGCGCAATTTCTGTTATAATTTACTGCTTTATTTCGCATAGTTTGTCATAATTTTATTCAGTGCTATTGTTGCACTTAGTGTCAAAATGAGCGTTACCTTCAGCTCTATCTTTTCATGTTGAACATTTAGAGTTGATAACGGTTAAGTGAAATTTAACCGTTACTTGTTTCAAAAAATTCTGTGATCTAAAAAGTTGACATAATTTTGAAATGCATTTATTTCGCGATGTACCTTGCAAAAATAAAAAGTTAAAATATGCGTTCGAAAGCACATTTCCTGCTCTTCAAAATGAGCTGTTATATCTATATGAGTGCTTATGTAATCAAAAAGCTACATCCCTTTTAGCTCTATATGCATTGGGGTTGCCCCGGAAAAAAATGTGCCTTGGCACCCCTGTTGTTGTTTTTTTCTGAATTTTTTTCCTTTCGTTTTGTCTTTTTTAAAGCGTTTTCAGCTTTTATTATACTTTAAGCTTACAACGACGTAATTTACGATGTAGTTAATAGTCGATGTTAATGCTTGCAAGGTCATCGATTTCTCTAGGACCAACAATGTCTATTATGTATGAAATGAATAATAATAAGTCTTAAGTGAGATCACTTTTTTTCACATGAACTCTTTATTCTTGTAAATTGCAGAAAAGTGTAATAAATTAGGTGAATTAAAAGTTTTGAATAAAATTTGAAGCAACAGGGGGACCAATGCAAAATTTTGAAAAACACGAAAAAACAACAGTGGGACCAAGGCATATTTTTCGGGTCAACCTCAACACATATAGTAGATCGGGTAACTTTCTTTATTTGGACTTTTCCACCAGTCCATCACTGATCGAATCAGAGGAGACCCGCACCATCGTGTTCTGCATAAAATTCTCCTGCACAGGTCGCAGAATGGGTATCCGACGTGTTAAAAGGATATTAAAAAAGGTACTTGTTTACGGTAGCCTTGCATTCCCTATATATTTTCTTTGCATTTACCTTTGCTTTTCTACTTTTTATCAGTTAAACTAACTTTTGAGCGCCACATTAGCCACAATTTGAAAATGTCGTTGTGCCTGCCTGAATAAAAAAATTATGATTGGAGGTTTACGGAGGCTAAAGCTTGAGTTATAATTGAATCTCAATATTAGACAGAATTTCCAGCTTGACTGATTTCTCAGCATTTGGTTAATTTTTATCTAAAAACATTTGGGCCAAAATTATTTATTTATGTTTGAATATTCAATAATGGGGAGCTACTATTGGAGCGGGGCAAAATCGGCCTAAATAGGCCGATTTTGGGCTTGAGTATAGAATCCCCTCCTCCCCCTCACGCAGATTGATCAGATGGAAGAGATAACCTCATATTCGTATTCTTCGACCCCGATTTCAAGAAAAAGCCGCGTGTTTTTTTTAACTCTGAACAAAAAACCTTTTTTCGAACCACAGGGGGGTATATGATGGTGTTTTAGTCAAAAATTGAAAACTTAAATTGGCGCCTTTTGAATTTTTAAAAGGAATAAGGGATGTATAGGGAGGGAAGGGGAAAAAGGGGGCCAGTAATCACACAGGGCACACTAAAAAGAAGATGTTGAACATAGTTTTGAATACTGGGGCCTACCGCATAAAGAAACTCTGATATGCCTTTTTTAAATACATCCAGAGTCACTTTCGAGTGATTTGTGTCTGAGCTATGTGGGTGTGCGCATTTCAACTCCAAACCCCCAAGCCCCCAAAGGGAGCCCAAGTCACCTGCCTCACAAGGAAACTGATCGAACTGTACGATTCGATTCAAAAACTATACGATTCGATTTTTGAAAATGCCATCTTGTAGAGCTGGGTTGATTTACTATATAGAATTTTAATATTTATTGCTAACAGACAGAAAAAATCGAATCCGGAGACTCGAGAAACATTGAGCCACAAGCTGCTTTGTTCACTCCTGTGGGTTCTTAAAAACGTATTTGTTTATAATCTACCCTTGATATGGTGACACACCCAAAAGCTCGATTCTTAGCAAAGTCCGACTTTTTCTTTAACCCATATGTGGAAAAAAGTGTGGGTATCGAACTTTCGGGGTGTCACTATGGTGGCATATGGTGGCTTGACTATAGAAAATATTTTATTGAAAATCCACAGGGGGGACCAAGGCAATTTTGGTCTGTTTTGACAGGTTTCTCGAGTTTCCAAATTTGAATTTTTCTATCTGTTAGCGAAAAAATATTAAAATTCTATGAAGTAAAGCGACCATGTTCTACAAGATGGTATTATCAGAATCGATCGAATCGAATCGTACAGCTCGATCGGTTCCCTTGTTAGACATAATTGCGAGCAAGACTCTTGATCATAATATGCATATAGAGTCTCTTTTGCCTCGGCCCATGTTGAAAAACATGGTTGGGCAGTCGACAGTATTCCCTTCCTCTCCCAATACAGCCCTTATTCTCTTTAAAAATTCAAAAGGCGCCAATTTAAATTTTGAAATTTCCACAGCAAAATCACTTCAGAAAAACAGGTAACTTGCGAAAATTTGACCAAGGATGAAAAGAGTACCTTGAAGGGGTAGGATATCGGTATTATTTTGGAACTGACTTTTTTACAATTTTAATTATTATTATTTAAACATTTACAACCATATACTGAAAATGACGCAGAGAAGCAGAGCTACATTTTGAGTATAAGGTTGTAAATGAGCATGTAAACGTCAGTTCCAAAAATAATACTGAAGAATTATGGTACAACCCTGGGTAGAATGACAAGGAATTGAGCATTGTTGAATGTTTTTTCGAATTTTAATCATGACTCGAGTATACCATATACTTTTTTCTCTGTATGATAGAGTAAATAATTAGAGTACAATTAGAGTAAATACGGTAGCCTTATATCGAAGGTATACTTTTGTTAGTACATTATTTGCTGGCCAGAAAAAATATTTATGCGATCTTATATCGAGACTCAACCTTATTTATGACTACTTTGTCTTCTATTTCTCTTTTGACTAGGGTTGTCGAGCCCTCGAAATTTTCGAAGGCTCGGCTCGAAGCTCGAAAAAATGTCGAGCTTCGAGCCGAAAGCTCGATTTCGAGCCCTCGGCCCAACAATCCTACTTTTAACTCTGTTTTTTCCAACAAAAAAATACTCTGACCCGAAAATTTTTAAAAATATCTTGAGCCGGTCAATTCATGTTTTCAACCAAACATTACCACACTGCATAGCCTTGTCTCCAGTGTCATAAGAGCAGTCGTAAGGCTTGTCTTGTTGAAATAGGTAGTCCGCAGATTGCTGGTTGGTTTGAAATAGAAGACCCTGAATAATTTTTAAATGGCAAAGTCGGAGTACTTAATAAGATGCCCCCACTCAATTAAAGAAAACGCCGCCCAGAAATTTGCCTTGGTCCCCCAAAGCTGATTTTTTATGGATTTTTATGGAATTTTTTGTTGTTGTTTCTCTAACATTTTTTTTTAGTAAAAATGGTCACCATTTTGTTCAAAAATGCTAAAAACATTTAAAATAAAAAAGACAAAATTTCCAAAAAAAATCAGCTTGGGAGATCACGGCAAATTTATGCGGGGATGAGGCTCTTTGCGTTTTCTTTAATCTAGCCGGTAAAGTCAACAAAAACATATAGATCTCATATTTTGCATTAGTACCTCATGTCGTATAAAACAAGCACTGCATTGAAGTAGAGCACCCATCAACCTGGTAAAACAATATAGCTAGTTGTCCACTATATCAACCCATATACAAACTTGTGTGGATTCCAAGTGACCGACTGTGCTCGTTCTATGCCCACCAGTTTGTGACGGTGTTCAGGACTCAGCAGCAGACCTCCTCCCCATGCCGCCTATTGAACATTGTGAAAAAATTTTAGCCAACCGACTCAAGCAACTCACATCTACATGCATCCACACCTTATGTCGCTGGCAAATCTCCGAAATCTGTGGAAGTGGGTCTTAATTCGAAGGACAGTAAATCAAAAAAATAGCTGGTTCATCCTCACCCCAAGCCCCATACACGGTTGTTCCAGCTGTTGCACACACAAAGAAGGGATAAAGCCCTCAAAATATAACAATATATAAACATTAAAGTTAAAATATTTTCCGAGTCGGCATTACCTTCACTTTTGCAATTAATAATCTTCTGCTCCAATGCCTCAGGGATCATCCTTCCAATTTTATCGGTGGCAATAATAAAACAATTGTCTGTGCCTATGCCCAGAGCAGCGGCTGAAAGAGTAAATGGGTTTGTTGAATTAGAACCTGGCTTGTAGAATACATCTCGGTCGTTTAATCAAACCGGTCGATTAAAATCGACCGAAAACCGGGGCATTCGACTAATAAACTGAAAACCGGATAAGCAGAAAGCTAAAATTGTCATCGAGACATGTTTAGGTTAGGAATTTTCGGTTTGTCTTTTGGCTTCTCTGTTTCTTTTTGACTCCCTCGTTCTAGCTTATCGCTTGACCGCCGATTATTGGTCTAACAAAAAAATTAAGGGGTCAATTATTTTAGAGCTTGGATAAAACTACTTACTTGGCTTTTTTGATTTCTTCTCCGAGATCTTGTCGGATCTTGTGCGACAAATAGCTTCACATCTAGAGTTTTGCCATTTCTCGTCTCAATTACTCGCTGAGGCCAATAACTACCTAACCGAAAAATGAATATTGCTAAACTTCGGTTAATTTACGACAAAAACACCCGAAAACCTAGTTAACGCCGATTCACCGATCAAAAATAGACTGTTAAACCAAGGCCAAAAACCAACTTCAAAAAAAAACATTTTTTCGACCGGTCAAAAAATTCGACCGAATCCCAAGTACTGTTTCCAATAAAACAAACCTGCAGATTTGATGGAGTAATGACTCTAAAAATTATTTAATTCTGGATATATTATCATTCTATCGACACACATCTTCAGAGGTGAAAGTGCACAGTGTGGGAACAGAGGTCATGCCCTAAAAGTTACAAATACTTTATATCTTAGAGATTAATCAGCCCACCAATGGTTTGACACGAGGAAAATGGTGATGTCTGGCTGCATTCATAGCGTACCTGGAGAAGAAAATTTCGTGAATTCGGTTAATTAATAACTTCAGACATACAAGTTGGCTAGCGCACCACCTAAATTTAGTTTTAAAAGGTAAAAACTTTTCCACTAAGAACCTGGAGAGAAAATGGCATCCCCTTCACCTGCCTATAAGCATGTATAAATTTAAGCGTTTGTAGTGTTTTTGCGAAAACATACCGGCCAACCAATCAACTCAATCATTCGACGAATAATTTCTTTTTCCATTAAAATGAACACCTTAATTGAATCAATTTTTAGATGGAAGCTAAAGAAAAAAATTATACTGGTGAGATTTCATAGGTGAACCTAGATTATAGATGTGAATTACATTCTTAAATTATAAAACCACCTACATATTGGTGTTACAAGTCGCTGTTAGCCTAAATTAAAAATGCTTAAAAGGCAAATTATGGGTTGTAATCGAAATGGCGGGACCAGAAAATTTTTGTTTACAGTTTTGAATCAAATTATACATTTAAGGTTGTCGGATCGGATATCCGATTCCGGATATCGGATCGGACATCCGATTCCGATATTTTCGGATATCCGACAACCCTATATATATATTGATGACCTTAAATTACTAGGCAAAAAAATTCATCCGTTGTTCACAGTCCTTTATTGAGGTCGTGGTCCAATTCACGGTTGCGGTTGTCAGGAGAAAAAAAATGGAAAAGTAACAAATTATGGGTTGTGTGCCAATACATTTTTTGTATTGTCAACTTTAAAAAATATGTATGAAGAAGTTGAGTGCCGCCGACGGTCGAGGTGACCTCAGCCATGACTGCGACCTCGACCAAGGAGTATGAGCAACATCGATACAGATTGCGAGTAACTGCGAGCAAAAGCACCAGACATACTAAATCAGTGTGTCTGAACTTTTGCCTACTTTTCAAAACTAATCTGAGGCTATTAATATCAATTCAATGTATTTTTGTGATTTCAAGCACAGATGTGTTTTTTGAAACAAAATCTCGTATCTGAAATTGAAAAACTCCTCACCATTCACCAGCCATCGAGACTAAATTGATTGAATTGAAAGTTCTAACAAAAATTTTGAGAATCTGTATTACCTAAGTCCAATCCACAAGATATTTGGTTGAAAAATCTGGGATGGCCAGTTTTTACTCCAAGCTGAAATAAAGCTAATACTGAAGTCAATACATAAGTCAAACTTTACTCTGAGCACTTCTTCGCAACACTAAATTAGCAAACGACTAAAAATGTTTATGCGGATAAAAATCGAAAATTCATCATGGATCAAATTGAAATGTAGCGACTAATGGCTGAAATCTGGCGATTAATTTTCACAAAACTGATTTTTTCGATCATTTTTTTAAATTTTAGTGTTTCCTAAAGGCAAATCGGGGTCGTAGAACACAAAAAAAATTTTAAAAAGACATCTTCCTTGGGGACCACAGGCGCCTATCGGCGCCTCTATAGTATTTCGAAATTTCAATGAGGGGCTATGACTTCATTCATAAAAATAGGTATATCCCCTATTAGAACTCATTTTTTTCGCTGGTTCTTTTTTTAAAACGAAAGCTGACATTCTGGGGAACACGATGGTGTTAGCGACAAAAGTGATTTCGCTATCTACGACCCGTTCTGGCCTTCGAAGTAAAAAAGCGTTATCCACCCAACCACACATGCCAAATACTATATAAGATTCCTTGCTAAACCACTATTTCACAGCTTTCCACTTGCGCGCTGTCCAATCTCTTGCGGTTGCATCTGTAATTGTTGTTTTTTTTGTTTTCTGCAACCCCGATTTGCCTATACACTGTCGATAACAATATAAATTAAAAAATGAGTGAAAAAATTAGTTTTTTGAAAGTTAGTCGCCAGATTTCAGCAATTTCGCTAACTTTCCTAATTTAAAGTCAAATTTGAATTAGTAACCAGAATTAAGTAATTTTTCGTTATTTTTCAGTCATTACTCACTACATTTCAGTTACAGCCATTCATCATTACCTTCAGCAATTGTGAAAGATTCATCGGTTTTTCTGAAGTACATTCGTAGACTTCGAATTATTAACAAATAAGGCCATGCTTTTTTATAGCCCCAAATTTGCTTTTCTTCCAAACATATT
Source organism: Ditylenchus weischeri (assembly GCA_029231635.1). Classification (NCBI taxonomy): domain Eukaryota; kingdom Metazoa; phylum Nematoda; class Chromadorea; order Rhabditida; family Anguinidae; genus Ditylenchus; species Ditylenchus weischeri. Next base: position 79,612 of record JAMRYI010000030.1, on the reverse strand, counting down.
TTGTCTGTCTTTTTTGCCTAAGATTTACGGCGAAAAATATTTGGTACAAAAATAAGTACTTTTGGGACAGAAAAAAGTATATTTGGTACGAAAAAGTATTGCTCCAAAAAACCAGTACGTGACAAAATTTGCCAGGACCAAAATTTGCTCGGGCCTTAAAAGCGGTCAAAATTTGCCCAGAACTAAAATTTGGGCGTGCGGTCAATTCGTTCACGGTCAATTCATTCGCAGGTCAATTCATCCATAGGTGAATCCGTCCACGGCCAATTCGTAGACGGTCTAACACCTTAATACCTCTACCTAGGTACAACAACCTGAGCATCACCTGGACGCCCTAAGCAGCATAAAACTACTACAAAACTGAGGTTCTTGCAACTCAAATCGCTGTTTTAGCATTATAAAACCACCTTCAGGACATAATTTCGGATAAGGTACATTGATTTTTAATTACTTACAGCTAAATCCAACATTTCGGATTCTGGAGGTGGACTCATATATGGGAGGTGCCAGGTGCTTTTCCCACCCACCCCCAAGCATACTGGTCGACCTTCGACTTATGATTTGGGGTCGTCGACCTCGGAGTGGGTACTGTCCTTTAAGAAAATATAATGTCTGCTACCACCAGGATTTGAACTTGTAACCTCAAAAAATTTGGAGGCCCATCCAGGTGGACGTCCAGCTGGAAAATTGACTACAACCTGAAAATTTGGCGACAGAAAAACTTTTTAGTATTCACCAATGTATTCAGGACATCGTTGCAGTCAAGATAGAAATTATTATTTGCTCATTCAGAAAAATTCGCTCAAATTTTGGGTCGTCCACCTTGGAGTGGGTATCTGGCCAGAGTATTGAGATTCTGGGAAAGTATTGAGAAACAATGTTTTGGTCTTGAAAAAACTGCTTTCAGCACACGATTTTGGGTTGAATAGTACAGTTGTTTCAGCCTTTAGATTGGGAATTTGGGCAATTTTACCAAAACTCAAAAAATTTTAGTTCCGTGCAAATTTCGGCCTCTTTTAAAGCCTGTGCAAATTTTGTCCGTGACCGCAAAAGACTCATCAAATTTTTGAGTTTTTTATCCAAAAAAATTATTTTAGAATGCCGCATTTGCTAGCCCACGTGTCCGAGGCTTTAATTTTTAAACTTTCTGCAAATCGGGAATAGTTTGGATCGATCTCCAGATTTTTTGGTGTAAAACCAAAATCCAAAAAGTAGATTCAGAAAGTGGTCGCTAAGAAAACTCAAAAAACAAGTATACAAAATATTATTAGCACCTGGAATGCCCAAGTCGATGATCTGAAACGAAATTGATTTTTGTCATTTTCGCAAAGGACTTGATACCTGAGCCATTTCAGCCGGATGGTGGAATTCCAAAATTTTAGATGACCTATCATTTTGTTCATTGATATAGCCAATTAATATTTTCACAACTTGTTGTAGAAACCACTCAGTCTCTTTTTTATTGGAAGAATTTGTTGGGAGAAGGTCTAAAGAGAAATTGTATCAAAATTCTGACTTCAGCGTTATCCTTAGCCAAGACTTCCACCAATAAATGGTCCAAAACATTGCGACTTTCTGTACCTGTAGCGTGAAGGTGTCCGTTGTCTTCCATGGATTTATTCTGACTCATTATCGGGGCAAAAGTGGTGTCTAATGAATCCAAAATCGGTGTTCCTCCACAAATTATATTAGAAACCCAAAAATAAAAAAGCAGTTTTCTTCTTTTTTGCCAGTTCCAGAAGAAGCTTACTTCAAAGAAAAATAATAAAAGTATTTTAATCCTTGTGCTCTTCCAACTCCAAAATCTTTATGAATGTGTGGCTTTCCATGCCTTTCTTATTGCTTTTTCCTCATTCCCAAGCACTGCTACTGTAAAAGAAAGGAGAAAATTGTCAAATTCTTGGTTTTTTAAAGATGGGCCTCTTTCTTTTGCTCAACTCATAAAGCACGTAATCCCCTTTCATGCCTTCGTTTTATCGACGACTGCAGATCCTCCTCGTTTCTTTGCCCTTCATTTTGTAAGTGAAGGGGTTTAAACAAACAGAAAATGTGTCTAGTCTAAGTGGCACTTCTGCCTTGTTTTACTTAGAGATTACACTAAAAATTCGTTTTGGCACTTTCATTATTTCCAACCAGTGACGCATTTACCTCACGAACATTTTACTATTTTTATTTTTTTTCGTGTTGGCTTATTATTTATTGCGTCAGAAACAAAATTTATGACGCTCAAATCTTTTATACAATAAAAGACAGTAAAAATCATAATTTGTGAGCACTCGCCAGTTTATTTGTTTGGATGTCTTGAAATAAGTTAAAGCGAACAATTACATAATTCAAAGCAGTCATTTGAGAAAAAAGCTGATGATAATTCGGTAGACAAATTTACACCCAATAAAAGTTTGTCAAAAAATAGGGAGACTAACAGGTGAGGAATGTGATTAACAAGACAAACTCTAAACACGCAGTGGTCCAATCCTATTTAATAGGAAACCAGATAAATTAGCGTTCAATGTAATGAGGGTGTAACTGAGCTGTCTTCACTTACAAAGGTATTTCAGCAACTTGATACAAATTGTGACTTGGTACACCGACTTGATACATCGTCATTAAAGCCTAATTTTCCTAGTTATATTAATTTGGGAAGGGACAAAAAAGGGATCCACTTTTGTGTAATAAGGAAGATGTTAAACATAGTTTTGAATACTGAAGCCTACCGCATAAAAAAACTCTGGTATGCCTGCTCTTTTTTTTATCCAGAGTCACTTTCGAGTGATTTGTGTCACAGGTATGTGGGTGTGCGCATCTCAACCCCAAGCTACCAAACCCCCTGCGTCCCCGAATGTGGCGCAGGGGGTTTGGTGGGTTAGAGATGCTCGCACAAGCTTACGTGTGACATGATTCTAAGCAAAATTCTTGATCGAAAATAGATTCAGATAGTCTTTTTGCCCCGGGCCGTGCTGAAAAACAGGGTAAAACAGTCAAATATTAGAAAAATCAAAGGGTCCCAAACTCATTTTTTATAAATCAAAACTTAAAAATAATGTCTTTTATGATATTCTAAGGTAATTTTTAATCAATATGTGGTGTTTGAAAGCTTTTTTTTCAAGATTGATTTTGAAGGGATGAGTATAGAGTCTAAAATTGTATCAAGTTAGTGTATCAATCAGCAACTGTATCAAGTTGATGCATAAAGTCACAATTTGTATCAAGTTGCTGCTCGTTCCTTACAAAAGGTTAAAAGTGATTTCTCCTGTCAAAAGGTTCGAAAATTCCATCAAATTAATTATTTGTCCCGAATAAAAGACAGTAAAAACCATAATTAAATCTCACGTCAAATTTTCAAATCATTTTGTCTTGCAAGTATTTATTTTTATTATTTTTCATACAATTTTCGAAAAAGAATGCTCGAAAAAGAAAACAAATGCTCGCAAAATAAAATGCTTTGACGGGAACTAAATTTGATGGGAAGTTTGAACCATTTGACGAGAGATTTAAACTTTTTGTGGTAAATTTGATTTTGACGTGATAAAGAATTTAATTTGACGAGATTTGTTAACCTTTTGGCGGGAGAAATCAACCACAGCTTAAAAAAAAATTCACGAACAACAAGCAAATAGGCTTCCTTTTTGTATAAACACATAAATAAAATTTAGGCAGAAATACAGATACAGACACCCTTTCTCAACACTGGCCACACAGATATATCACAGTCAAAAAATTTCACTAAGATAATCGACGGTTTATTTATTTGATCTTGAGCTTTTGTCCATCGCACTTTCGCTTGTGAAAACGTTGAGCAAGAGAGTTGACCAGACTAACAAGGAACACCATCACCCTAAAAACCAATTGTATCAGCGGAAAGCCATTAAAAACACAAAAATGTTTACATGCAAATCACGATTGAGTTCATCAACATTCCAACCATGCTGTTTGCCTAAAACTTTTTTTAAGAACGATAAAAAGGACATTGAAAAACCTGATCTGGCACAGGATCTTCAGGTCTTCTATGCAGTCGAATCTTTTGAGCTCGAAGGAACTCTTTCAAAGGCGCTTGCACATACTCGCCAATGTGAGGAAGGAACTTCAGACGATTCACAAGATCTTCAATGTGATGTTCACTGAAGGCTAGCACCACACACAGCATCTAAAACCATGACTTTACACTCTTACTCCTGGTGCTATTAATTACACAAAAAATTTACTTGAAAGTGCATCTTCACAACCGCTTTACCAATGACTGTGGCGCCGAAGAAAGTCCAGAACGGGATCAAAAAATGACCGCAAGTTATGCCGGCCAACTAAAATTTTTATTAAAATTAAAATACAGGGTGATTCAAGAAATGTCTTTTATGGACTAAAATTTTTTCTAGCTCGAATTCCGAATTTCTGTTTTTGCAGATTGATTTATCTTGACGGGGAGTTTTATTTTCCGTACCTAACTCGAAAAATAAAAATTTTGAATTTTTTCATTTATTTACCTTGGTCCCCCCTTTGGTTCCAAAAAATGACCAATAATTTTGATTACAAATTTTAGCACGGGAATTTGAAAAAACCGATTGCTATGGCTCATAGGTGCTTAGAAAAGGCATTTTCATGTTATTCATATCATATTGATCATTGAAAAACGATTGCTATGCTTATCTGCGTATTTTCATCTCTTCCGTATTTCTCGTTCGAAGTCGAAGTCGATGGAAGAAGCGTGGAGCAATCATATGCCGATTTTGAATGAATTTCTCTCTTATGTTCTCGTTCATTTCAATTGTTGCCAATGTTCTTTGTTGATGCTGTCGGTTTTATCAAATTCCCGCGCTAAAATTTGTAATCAAAATTATTGGTCATTTTGGAACCAAAGGGGGGGGCCAAGGAAAAAAGCGAAAAAATTCAAAATTTTTATTTTTTGAGTTAGGTACGGAAAACCAAATCAAAGAAATCAATCTGCAAAAACAGAAATTCGGAATTCGAGCTAGAAAAAAATTTAGTCCATAAAAGAAAACCGGAGAATTTCTTGAATCTCCCTGTAATATAAATTCAAAAAAATTAACTAACATCAAAAAATGGGTTCGGAACTGAAGCAAACAACAGTATACCGGGAAAGCCAATTTTCTTTATGACCTCTTCCATAAATTTTTCCATGCGTATCTTCCACTTGGTAAGAATACCCTGAAATATATAGCCATATTATCAGATGAATTAATTAGCATGGTAAAAATCTGGAAATTTTCAATAAAATGTTTAACATGCATCTCAAAATACTTTTTACCGTGGTAGAATGTTCTTGTCACTTATCATAAAAAGATCTTTTTAGTGAGCTGTTAAGGCTTTTTCCTATAATATTGAATTGAAATATTGAAATTTCAAACTACCATCTCATTAGTTGGGTTGATTCCATCTACATAAGCACGATATTCTTGGTATTCTTCATCGTCAATTTCTTGACCAGAAATCCTAGCAGCTCTAGCCATAAAATATCTGAACAAAATTTTAAGGTTGATTCTTTCTTATTAAATTAATGCGAATGAGAATTACGGTGGCAGCTCCCCAAACGCAGTTCCCACACCCCACATCAAGGACTCGAGACGAACCTAGAAAGTAATATTAACTCATTGCCACAAAATCGAAAAGGTCACCTTGCTAACTATATCCCACAGTGAAATGGCGGCTGCTGCTATCAACGGTTTGTTAGTAGGACAAGTAATCCTGAAAGTTAGAATTAGTCTTTCTCATGAAACGGCAGTAACCGCATAACACTAAAATTTACTCAGTAGGGTATGGCGGCTCAGGGAAATCAATCTAATTTTTTTGAAACATTGGAATTTATTAAATAACACACAGTAAAAAGCATACTGAATTGCACTCAAAGGCTGCAAGCGTAACATGAGCAATGTGTGGACCCAAGTAAAGAACCTTAACAATAATACTATAAAGAATCCATTAAAAATGTTCAAACAGGTGTATATTTTGCGATCAGCTAGAAATAATCTGCAGGACTTCGTTATACCGAAGTTAGACCGATCCTCCCAAAAGTGTGTTTTGACTGCTTTCTTATACGTTTCAAGCTGTGAAACGTAGTAAAAATGGGTTTTCAGAAAAAAAAATTTGCCCAAAATTCTCATTTTCTTCGTTGCCTTCAGATTTCTTTATTCGTAAGCCACAATAACATACAATACCACGCTAATACTCCATTTCTCCATTTCTGATTTTTTAGTATTTTTTATATTGAATTATGATGAAAAAACAAATGGCTGCACTACTTTCTATGTTTGGTCGCTTCGCGGCCAAAGACTCAACTTGCTCCTGATTGCAAGGGATTGGGGAAGGGTGTACAAAGTAGTGCAGGCACACGATAAAGTGGTGCATTCATTTTTTTTATTCATCATAATTCAATACGAAACTACTAAAAAATCAGATGCCTGCACTACTTTCTAGATAAAATACGATCGCACACCACAACATTTACAAAAAGAAATTTTTGTTCAAAAATGTCTTTCCGCCCCAAAGAAACATGTTTTCTCGACTAATTAAGACCTGAAAAGCAAGAATAAGTGGTCAAAACACACTTTTGGGAGGAGGCGGTATGACGAAGTTTAGCCAAATAATCATCCGTTAGATCTGAATTCGGGTCCTTATCCCTTAAAAAGGTAGATAACAAGAAAAAAATTTGTACCTATGACCGAGTGAATAAACATAAATCTTTAATGTCCATATCTTTAGCGTAATTTAAAAAATTTAAATAAAAGGCTTAAGTTCAGAATCCACCCCCCTCCCCCAACGCAGAGTGCTCGGATGGAGGAGATAACCTCATATTCGTGTTTCGGGTGTTTTTTCAATCCAAGCCTCCAAAGGGGGCGCAGGGGGTTTGAGAGTTAGAGATACGCGCACTCACTTACCTCAGACATGAGCAAGACTCTCGGGGTGCGGATTCTGAACTGCAAAATTTATGTCAAAAATGGTAGGACTACACGAGGACACGGAGTTCGTCAAGTCAAACCTGCGTTAATTACGCGCTGGTTGCAAAATTCACATCTTTTGTAAAAGAAACTTACGAAGGTATGCAAGCCTGTACCAAGCCCTATTGAAGAAAGAACGCCCAGCCACATCCAATACAAAGACCATAGCACAGGCTTTTCGAATCTATACATAATCTCCTTATGCTGCCCAGGAGACAAATAAAGATAGACAAGGCCTGATCCAATAGCAATACATGGAATTAGTCGCTGGAGATGAAGCAAGCTGAAATAGTTACAAATGTTTTTGTAGATGATCATTCGAAACAATTAAACCTCTTGAGAAAATCTCTGACTAAACAAACAATTTCACAGACACAATAGAAAACTGTCCAAAATGGTCGTTTCCATAAGACATAAGAGTCACGATCTAAACGGTTGAGAGTATTCGTAGAGGGGCGATTTGTGCATTCCAGACTGTCCTCCTAGCTTGCCATTTGAGTGAGTACCATTGCTGCTTAAACAAATTCTATTTACGAGGAAACATAACAAATTTGTAATCTCCAATAAAATTCTATTGTATAAATCGTGTAATTGATTTATTAGTAATGATGATAATACAAAAGTCTATATCTGCTCATGGCTAAAAACTGAGAGAAAGAGCAATTCCAATGCCAAAAAAGTGTGGACAATTTGCGATTTATATTTCTAGTTGCGTTGAAGTTTGAGTTTTTTTTTGAGGTCACAGGTTCAAATTCTGCTGGCAGCAGACATCCTTTTTAAAATTTCTAAGCGGGGAACCAAGCACTTTTTTTAGGTTTTCGGGTTGCTATTTCCTGCGGTTTTATTTTGCCATGGGCAGATATCTTTAGGCTAAAGTAGGGTATAAGAAGTCCTCCCGAAAACCGGTTTTAACCACTTCTTCGTGTGTTTTAACATCTTTAACGTACAGAAAGCATGTTTTTAGGTATCCACGTTCATTCAAAATACCCTTTATGGGTATTGAAGTAATAAGTGTATACGCTGGGAAACCCCTGCTAATTTTAGGCTATTCGGGCACTGAAGTAGTACGGGTGGCCCTAGTTATCAAAATTACGCTCCAATAATATTTATTGCTTTATTGCGACACTATTGATCATATATGCATAAAGAGACTCTTTTAGCACAGTCCCAGTGATAAAAACCAGGTAAAATATCCTAAAAGGGGTATCCTGGTACCCCCAACAGTCAAAATTTTCAAAAAATATTTTTTTCCGGAAATGGTCTTCCGCCACCTAAAACATGTTTTCTGCACGTTAAAGATGTTAAAACACACGAAAAAGTGGTTAAATCCGGTTTTTGGGAGGACTTCTTATACCGTACTCCGGCCTATCTATATTGTATTTACTTGTAAGTCTACCGTGGCGGACTCAAGTTTTACGGTGGAATTCACTCTGGATAGGGCAGTTTGATATGTTCAATCGTTAGACAAAATCAAACTATTTTACTAGATTAAGCTAAAAGCATAAAAACCTACGATGAAGCATTAAATCGAACATGTCTCGAAGCTAAGGGCTGTTCAGGTGGTGGAGTGTTGCCATTGTTTTCATCAAACAAAGTGAAATTCGGCTTGCCCTTAATCTTCTTTCGGCCCATTTGCGAATCTGGAAAATAATTGCTTGACTATTCACAAGCAAGAACACACAAAATAAAGCAATCAACATGAGAGTAATCTTAAAAAATCAAAGAAACGATGAAAACAAATCACAAGTTTTTTCCATACTATTATTTTTAAAAAGCATTTCCAGGCTTATTATGTTCGTTCTAAACCACGACATCAAAAAGACTCTCTTTGTACATTTGTCTTTCTCAAAATTAATCAAAGCTGTTCGTGCAAGGACTAGCACATATACAAACACCAATTATACAGGGTGTTTCAAGAAATTCGCACACTTTTAAACGGCCATAACTTTTTTTCTAGGGCGATTTTTAAAATTCTGTAAACGCAGATCGACTCAGTTTTTGATGACAATTTTTTTGGTATATAATGTGAAAAACACGATTTTCGCTTGGTCCCCCCTGTTGTTTTGGCCTTACCCATCCAAAGGCCACCTACAGACCAGGAGCATACTTGCACGCGACCAAAAAACCAGCGGCGGCGGCGCGGCAGCGCAGGCAAAATGAAAATAGAGCGGCAGCGGCGAAAAGCGGCGCCGGCAGCAGCAGTAAAACAGCGGCGCCGCTCGCGGCAGCGGCGGCTTATATATTTTAAACAGCGGCGCGGCAGCGCGCCGGCAATTAACTATGACAGCGGCAGCGGCGCGTAAATTTATAATGCACCTGCCGCATGAAATTGGTTTAAGTCAAAAATGACTAATGTTTATAATTTTGTTTTAGTAAAAGTTTGCTTCAAAATTTAGTAAAAACATTTGGTGCTATTAGTTTTAAATTCATAATAAACAATTACTTAATCTTTTCATAAATTTGTAAACATATAGTTTACAAATCAACGCAACAGTATTAACAGTTATAAAACAGCAACTCTGGAGCAGCGATTAAGGCAGTAATAGTGGCAGCGGTAGCGGCGGCGGTTGCGGCGGCGGTCGAGGCGGCGGCACACAAAATATGACCGGCAGCGCCAGCGGCGGCAATCTTATAAAAGTCCCCGGCGGCGGCGGCGGCGGCGGCGGCAGCGGCGACCATTTTAAAAAAAGCGCGGCAGCGGCGCCGCTGCCGGCAGCGGCGCCGCTCAAAAGGCTGGGTTTTAGCCGCCGCTCGCGGCGCCGCTCACCCCCGGCGCCGCGAGCGGCGCCGGCCGTGCAAGTATGACCAGGAGCCAAACAACAGGGGGGACCAAGCGAAAATCGTGTTTTTCACATTATATACCAAAAAAATTGTCATCAAAAACTGAGTCGATCTGCGTTTACAGAATTTCCAATTCGCGTCAGAACAAAAAATTATGGCAGTTTAAAAGTGTGCGAATTTCTTGAAACACCCTGTACATAACTCAAGTCCTTATACAGTGGAACCTCTCTATAGGACCACTTCGCTATAAGACCACCCTCGCTATAAGACCACTTAAAAAAATTTTGGTTGGCCACGTTGGCAAAGAAAACCCACAAAGTTTACCCTCGCTATAAGACCACCCCTGCTATAAGACCACTTAGGGCCGGTCCCCAGGGAAGGTCTTATAGAGAGGTTCGACTGTAGCACATTTGGAAGCTAAAATAAAAAAATAGCAGAAGCTACCATTGTCTGCGCTAACCAGGTAAGAAGACCACGCATAAAAGTCCTATTAAAAGTCACATATCGTATTTCTCCTAATTGCCGCACAGTCTCTAATTAACGCACACCCCCAACTTTAAGGACTTATATCTCAGCCCATAAAAATCATTTAACGACGCTGTCTTTTGCGTTTTTTTTATCCCCACGTGCTCTACCTATTCCACTTTTTACCGTAAAATTAATAGACTATTAATAGACCCCCTCGACTTTGAGGGGCTGTATCTAACGCCAACTCTAACGTGTTCACGAAGTCGGAGTTGGAGTCGGAGTATTTTATTTTTTTATATAACATAATGTAAATTGGGCTTTTCACTATTTCTTATTGATATTTTTCCGATTAATTTACTGTGCTTTGACATTTTTACGCAAATTTTTTTTTCGTAGGGTTGAAAGGGTTTGAATTTTTGAGCTAGTATAATAATGAGTATATTTCTAACTTAATAATGTTTCATTGACTCCAACCAACCACTCTTACCCGACTCCGGGTTACTGAATGAGCCGTTACATGTTAGTATTTTTTTTTTCATTTACAAGGGAACTGCTCAAGCTTTCCGCCCGCCTAACGATAGTCTACTGCCATATTAAGGCATTCAAAGTATGCCTTGGCCTACGAGGACCACTTTCAAGCTGTTATTCTGGACATGCATGATTTTGATCAATGAGTGAGAAGCAGTTTTTTACATCTTGTCGATGACTGCACAAGACTAGTGCTAGTGGGCAAAGAAGCGGCTGGACCTCCGGCCAACTTCAAACAGTTTTCAGGCTATATGTTACAAAAAAAGTAAACTTTTTGGTTCTTTTTGGTTATCGGGACCTCCATCATTTTCGAACCCACCGGATTTGCCATTTAATATTGCTCGTTAAGATTTGGAATCGTGTGAATTGTGCTTTAATTAATAAAGGAGGATTAAAAAAACTGCTGAAAAAATAAAAATTTCATACCTTGTTGCGTTTGAAAACAATTACGGAGAGGGTTCCCGATAACCAAAAAGAACCAACTTTTTTGCTATTAAGTTTTCTTAACTACCATCAGCTCTACTGGTTCCATTTTTCTTCTAAATTTTCCTAAACACCCGAAAAATCTTGCCTTCAAACACAAAAATAACTCATCGTACAAGATTAATAGAAAAAAACACGGTGGCATACATTTACATATGCCTTTTTATATTAATTTTTTAAACACAATTTTCTCGGAAATCAAATTTTTTGTAATCATTTCGATTCACATTAAATCCTTGTTGTTTTTTTCAATTGTGTGCTTGACACAATCACAATATGTGTTCTTGTAGTCAGTTCCAACAAATTAAACCTCTTTATTACCAATAGAAAGGCGATAAGAACGAACTGAACATTTTGATTATTGAAAACAATTGTCTCTTTTCCTTTCCCTAAAACAATTGAATTTTGAAAGAACGGGAAAAACTTCATTGACCAAGACAGAAGCGAAAACTCGTTGTTCGAGCAAAAGAGGAAGGTGAAAATATTTGGCAGAAATAATTCATAGATTACCTAACCAACATGGCGGCAGTTAAAATAAGATATTGGCTCTACCACAGTTTATACCTCTTACCCAAAACAACTAACTAAATTGTCCACCTACTTTTTTTGGTTGAAGCTGTAGGGATTAAAAAAAATATTTAGATTTATTAATTTTCAAATTTTCTATTATTTACATAAAACTTAGCCCTATTGAACGACGGGGGGTGGGTTGTGGTTGTAGGGGAGGGGTGTGTGGTTTGCCTTAATCTGCCGTGCTGTTTTTCGGCTTGTGCTGAGGCGAAAGATAGGCCAGCGTAGGTTGGGGCGGATTCAGAATAGTTTCCCGATCTACAACAAAGTAAAAACATATGTTCGAGTCTTTTCTATTGTATGCTGGCCTATCCTAAGCTTGAGCGCAAGCCAAAAAAAACCAAAAAAAAATTGACAGGGAAGACCAAGGCATTTTTTTAGAAGAAGGTACAAACTCTGGTAGTGTCAATTTTTGCGTCTAGAAAAACAATATTTGGCATAAGCTTTTGAAATTTTGTTCATATCATTTTCGGAGCAAAGATAAAAGCAATCTACAACAAAAAAAATACTTGAAAATAAAGAAATGCAGCAATGCAAATACATTTAACTGAGAAATAGGAACAAAACTAGTAAAAACAGGAGGCCTTAAACAACTTCAATTCGTTTATTGGTTAGCCTTGACTTGAGAATTCCATCTTCTGTTACTTCAACAGTCTCTTCCCCGTTGTCTTCGATCTTTTTGGTCACTATCTTCTTGCCGTCCACATTTCTGGTGCAGGTGGTGGTTTTCTTGGCATTTTTCCCAGGTTCGTGAGAGGCGGTGAAACGAATTACAGAGGAGAATTCACTAAAATTGATTATGTAGGAGGTGGTTATGGTTGCAAATGGATATGCTTACCAATCATTTTCATCCTTATCGAATGAAGAGGAGGATGAGTCAAAGGAAGCAGAGTGACAATTAAAATTAAAAAGATTGTTGGAATGTCCTCTCCCTGTAAATTTTAGTTGTTAAAAGAATTAAGCACTTAAGCAATTAAAATTTATTAAATTTAATTCTTTGTGATATCTTTTTTTGAATTTTTTTGAATGAGCTGTTTCCTGGTAGGTGGATTGGCCGTAATCCTGCACCAATAAGATGGGCGCCAAGGTCTCCGAATCTAACTTGGATGGATTACTTTCGCTGGGGTTACGTGAAAAGTCGGATTTACACGGATCAGCCTATTGCTTCTCTTGCTGCTTTGAGTGAACGGATCGTCGAAGAAATGGGCCAAATTCCGCAGGATATGATCGATCGAGCTATGAATAACTTTTGTCACCGGCTAGAAATTTGCATTGAAAGAAATGGAAGAAGTGTGGAGACCAGATAAAAAATGCTGCTGTTGTTCCTTGAATAAACCTTTGTTGATAACTTGTTAAATTTTTTTTCAAGAATTTATAAAATAGCTGCAGCTTGGGTTCCAGTTGCCAAAAGCTCTACGTTCTTTTTTTAAACAAAATGGCAGTTCTAGGGCTTTCAAATGGGTGGTCGAACACAAAATTTGAGCCTTTCAATAAAAAATTATGGGCAAAACAAATGAGGGAGAAAAAGTTTGATCACCCTGTATAATTCAGTTATAAACTAGTAAAATAAAAATGTTTTTATTTAACCAAAAAAGTAGGGTTGGATTCGGTCGGCTTTTTTTGGATCGGTCGGTTAAAAAAACCCGGTTTTTTTACCGGTTGGTCTCTAAAACGGACCTACCAGTGCATAACATTGATAAAATGTAATAAAAAAAGGCGGGTACCAGCTGTGCCATACTCCCGTAAATGTTTTTTGCGTATTTTGACAAAAGATTTCGAGAAAAATTGGAGGTACCAGCATTTTTTATACTAGTTTTCAAAAAACTTACTTCTTGACAGAATACTGTCTTCATCAGAGGAAGAGTCAAAGAACATGAAAGAAGGCCTGAAGAGTGGAGAATCTGAGTCAAACTCTTTGAATGGATCTCCAAAAAATTCTCGAAAGACGTCGAATGGCGAACGGAAGTAAGCTCCACCTCCATTAGTTGCATAGAAGGAAGAGGAGGGGTTGGAGGAGCGTCGTCGACGAGCATCACTTTTCCCACCAGCCAATCCAAAGCGATCATACTCTGAGCGGCGTTTGACTGAAAAATGATAATTATTTATTTATCTTGCCATTTTTTGACATTAAATTTTTTTAACTTTCTTTAAAAATACATGCTGTATCAAATTGTTCTAACACTTCTGAACCACCATAACTTTTTTCCTAGACCGTTTTCCGACTTACGTGATTTCATTATTCCTATTGGTGATTTTTTTTAAATGCTACCTTTATACTCAAATTGAAGAACTGAAGGAAATTACCGGTAGTTAAAAGGCTAAACTCAAACATTTTAATTATTGCACACGGCTGTAACTGAATTACTACCTCCCCTCTAATGCCTAAATCACGTACTCTTCCCATTTCCTTTTCAATTCACAATAAAAGGACTGTAGTTCGGATATTTCTTCTAATTCTTCTATTTTTTCTTCTATTGGGTTTTAACATAAGTCATGGCGGTTTTTTTGTACGGTTTTGCATTCATTTATTATCTTCCATCTTTCAACAGTAATAACAACAATTCAATCAATTATGTATTCTCCCTCAGTTCTAACCACCTCCTCCCATCGATCTACCAGTTTGTTTATTCCGCTTTGCCAAAAGTCAGCCGGTCTGCTATCGAAGAAGTTGACGAGCCAATTTTCGAGATCCTCATCATTGTCGAATTTTACACCCCGAATTTGATTGGAGAGCGAATGAAAAGGGTGATAATCAGATAGAGCGAGGTCTGGGCTGTAAGGCCTAGCTGCTTTCCCTAGCTGCTTCTGTATCCTTCGCACGACGGTTGAAAGCGAAAATGCAAATCCTTGTCCACTTGACACTCCATCGTTTATGCCTACAAATTACCAAGAATTGATCATTCCAGAAAAACAATAACAAAGATCTTGTAGAGCAAAAAATGAGCTTTCCATTGGTATGTAAAGTATCTCGCATGTGTGTGATAATTAGCGAATAAAATTCATTACTAAAAACCGCCATGACTTGTGTTACAACCCAATAAAATGTTTCTATTGTATCAAAAAATTTCATTCAAGTAAAAAGTTTGGCCCTATTGACCTATCCGGGGCCATTTTTCCCTTTGGTCCCCCCTTTGGTTTTTTTTTGAAAATTTTGATGTGAAATTTGTGAACATTGTGAACACAAATTGAGCCTAGGCCTAACCCTGGAGACATTTTGGAAATATTTCACATCAAAATTTTCAAAAAATCAATATCAATGTGATCTTCACGGTTAAAAAGACTTCTTGCTCAAAATCCGCTGAGATCTTGCTGTGATATATGTCAGCTAGGTGAAAATTGGTGAAAAAATGTGCAATTTACTTCATTTTTTTTTGTAAATTCGAAAAGGTGGGGGGATTAAGACAAAGTTAAATCTGATCCTTCACACACAAAACAATTTTTTACAATTTTCTTCTTGAAAAAAGTAGCACTTGTTTTTACTTCTTCTGCAAAAAGTCTTCTTTTATCAAACCAAAAAAAATTTATTTCAGCAACAGCAGCAAAAAGCGATCCAATTCAACTGGTCCAAATTAATTGCTTCTATCCACACTTGAAACAGCTGAGAAGTGGCTGTGTGTGCATTAGCTTGTTAAACAAGTGCATTCAACTGGTCCTAGACAACTTTCGCTTTTTCGCCTTTTTCCCATGCTTGGACTTTTCCCCATCTTCAGAAATAGCCAATGGATATTTGTTGAAGAGAAAATTTGTTACACAAAATGTGAGAAGTAGGGTCAAGTGTAAAACTACTACTGCTCCACAAGTGGATGATGGTGCATTTAGGGGGACTAAACAAGCTGTGCTGAAAAAAATTACACAATTGTTTACATAGCCTCATAGTTAAACAACACAAATAGATTGGTAGAAACTATGGTGGGGAATTTTTTTTGTGAAATTGACTGCAGATGGAATCGGGAGTCCGAATCAATTTAAGCTTTTCCACTCTGGTTTAAGACCCTGAACTCCGAAATTCCTAACTCTAGGCCAGACACTGGTCCCTGTAGGGATTTCAAACCCAGTTTTTGGGAACCTATTTTATGAAGTCTTTTAATAAATATATCTTTTGATAAAAAAGTGAAAGTTTTGCAAAAAAAATTTGAAAGAAGAATCACGTCCCGTAAAAAGTTTTTCAAGCCCAATTTATAACCATCAAAAAAGATTACCATCAGAAAGAACTTCATATGCCTGTGCTATTTGTTTGAACTTTTTCTCTGCTTTGAGTTTGTTGTCGTCGCCTGGGTTTTTGTCTGGATGCCACTTGAGTGCCAACTTTCGGTACCTAGAAAAGTATTTTTAATTAATTATACAGGTGAGCAGAGCGTCTTTTTCAACAGTTTCGTTTAAAAGTTTTGAAATTTGGTCTCCTAAGCAGGGGTTCGATCGCGAATTTCTAAAATAAAGGCATCTAGTGTCAAAAATAAAGGCAATTTAAAGGAATTTTCACCAAAATAAAGGCAACTTAAAGGCATGTTGTCCCTATGCTTCAAACCCGACAAAAATCAACAAAAAAAACAACTTTATTGACGAACAACATATTTTCCTCCCTCCTTTCCTGCTTTCAACAACTCTTTCTGCCCAAGAAAGTAGTCATAACTTTCATAACATTCGTCAAAATGTGCCTTTATTTTCAAAAAAAAATTAAAGGCAAAATTTTCAAATTAAGGGCAATGCCTTTAATTAAGGGATATAATCGGACCCCTGCTCCTAAGTCTCAAAGAAAAGCTTTATTTTTACTTGTTTTAAACAAATTTAAAAATAAAAATAATAGTGTTAAAATATACTCTAGAAATCACTTTAATTTTAATCAAGCTTTGAAAAAGAGGTCTCATCCAAAACAACACCAGGGTTCAAGTTTTAAAATAAGAAGCTAACGAAAACTTACGCTTTTTTGATTTCGCCATCATCCGCCGACTTTTCCACACCCAACACCTTGTAGAGACACACTGTAGCACTGCTGCCTCCATCTCCATCGATTGACCTGGGACTCATCTTGCTGCTTCTAACACGACCTGCCGCTACTAACAGCCCACCAACTCACCTTCTTGCCTCCAATAGAAAAAATAATACCTGAAAATTTTATGTATAAAATCATGAAAATTGTCTTCAAGAATAATGCATCAAAACAACTGCAGCATCATCACCGCAGAGTTAAACAGAGCTTATGTGGTGGAAATAGTTATTATAGATGGATAAATGGAGCAAGGCAAGTGATAACAGCACTAGGTAATCATCGACGCACACAAACATCAATACACTGCTGGTCTCAAAAATGGTGCAAAAGAGCAATTATATCTGTCAAAAAAATACTGGTGAAACGACAAAAAAAACGGAAATTTCAAAAAGATAAGTTGTAGACAATTGTAGATAAGAAAAATAATTAATTGTGGTTCTAAAACCAAAAGTTCAGTCGTCATTAATGACTCAGTAGCACGGCTAGTGCAATTTTTGGTTTTTTTTTAATGGTTTTGTTGCTGGTCAACGTTTGGAGCCTCTAAATATCAATACAAGTAATTTTAATCATTTATAATTTTCATTTGACTCAAAGTCACTGAATTGGAGTTAAACAACACATAAGATACAAAAAATGACTGCAAATGGCTGGTTTTTTGTATGTCGAAATTAAAAAATCTCTTTTGGATTTTGGCAAAGGGGTATTAAAGCAGATATTTCCAGATATTTTTTGTAAATTTGGTCTTGTTTCACACCTGCAGTAAAACCTCTGATTAATGCCCCGTGCGATAATTAAGGGAGGGTAGTTTTTTGAGTTGTAGTTAGAGGTTCTGCGGTATTTTATTTTTAAATTTTTGGGCTACCCTGTATTTAGCAACAAAAGTCTAGAAAAAAGAGTGTCTGAAATAGTGGTGTGCATTTCTGTAATTTCGCTACCAGTATTTTCTTATGGACCCTCGCTGTCGGCGACAACGGGAATTCCTGAAATTTGAATTGGCGGAGGACAGTACTCTTCCGTTTAACGTTGTACTAGGGTTGCTGCATGGAAAGCTTTCCGGACAGAAAAGAACGCGGAAAGTTTTCCAAAAAAATGGAAAGAAATAAAAACAGGAGAAGAGAAACTCTCTGTGGGCCGAACCCGTGTTACACCTCGTTTTTATGCGTTTTCGCTAGGGTTATTCAGACGGTAAGTTACCACGGTAACCTACTACAGCCTGTGTAACTTACCAAAAATCTGTAAGTTTAAAACAGTTAACTACGGATAACCGTACAGTTAACTGTACAGTTAACTGTACAGTTAACTGTATACTACCACCCGTACAATCCCTTGTTATTTCTGTCCGATTTCTCACCGCCAACCGGAACGTTTTCCGGAAAACTTTCCGAATAACTTTCCAAATCTTTTCTGTCCGGAAAGAAAAGCAACCCTGCGTTGTACTCTTTTAAATCATGAAATTTTTGAAAAACGAAGAAAACTGTATTCCGCCAATTCAAATTTTAACAATTCCCATTGTCTTAAAAAAGAGCGGCAAAGACTTTTTGTGTACAGTCGACTCCCTCCATAGTGTACACCCGCCATAGTGTACACCCCCGCCATAGTGCACACCCGGTTCTGATTTGGTTGGCCACCATATAAATTTATAGTAACGAACCCCCCGCCATAGTGCACACCCTCCATAGTGCACCCCCCGCCATAGTGCACACCTGGGCTGGAACCAAACCAATAAACGTCTCTCTCTATAGTGCACACTTTACATATTTTTACATCAACTTTCAAAAAAGTAAATGTTTTAAAGCGAAACTAGTTTAATTTTTTTTATCATTACAACTTTAAAACAACTAACGCATCATTGTTGTTCTATTCATGTACTTTCGCGAGTGCAGTTTTGTCAAACACAAAGTGGTTCTTTTAGCGGGCGCTCGAAAATTAAACTGGAGCAAATAACGCTTACCGTATTATCTCTAATAAGCGCCCCGGGGCGCTTATTTTTCAACCCTCCGAAAATCGCGAAAATTTTGGGTCGATCTCGAGATTTTTGGGTGCACAACCAAAATCTAAAAAGTGGAATCGGTAGAGCTCATGGGAGTTAAGAAAATGCAATAAACAGCTTTGCAAAATATTTGCTCTGCCCCGAGATACAGACCCTCAAAGTAGAGGGGGGGGGGCGCTTATTAGAGAGGGGGCGCTTATTAGAGATAATACGGTAAGTTTTTCCCACCGAATACTACAGCAGAATCGCAGTTGATTTCTTAACATCTTAAAAATTATCAACACGAGTCTCATACGCAACCTACTTTGTCAGCCAATGGATCAAGGGATCATTCAGAACTTGAAGGTACATTATAGGCGCTTTCTCCTTAGTGAACGAATCGCAGCAATCGACACCAATACTGACTTCAAAATAAATCTTCTCAAGGCGTTGTGTCTCTTTCATCGAGCCTGGAGGTACATGAGACCCGACACGCTTGCAAATTGCTTTCTAAAAGCAGGATTCATCGTGGATGGACAGGTGGAGCTTTATTTATTTTATTTTTTGGTTGATAATTTGATAACTTAGATTGGAAGAAATTGCAGAAGCCGTCTCGACAGCCGAAGCGGAATATGACAGTGACTCTGAAGAGGTGATAATTGATGAGGAAGAGCCGGTACAGTCTGCGGTTACAACTCGAGAAGCCATCGAGGGATTCAAGCTCTTCCAGCGCTACGTGGAAACTAACTTCGCTGATCCTGCCGTGTTAGGAATGTGTGACAAGCTGGATGAACTACTGACGAATGAACGCTTGAAGAAGATGAAGCAGAAAAATCCTTTTGATTATTTTACGGCTGACAAATGATTGAGTGTTATTGATACTGTTGTTGTTCGAATAAAACTTTGTTTTAGATGGAAAACCCCTCTATAGTGCACACATGGCCGTGTTAAAGCAAAATAGCTCTCCCCATAGTGCACCCCCCGACATAGTGCACCCCCCGCCATAGTGCACACCTGGCGCCGGTCCCTTGGGTGTGCACTATGGAGGGAGTCGACTGTAATATACAAATCAAGATTCATTTTTTATCCAATAAGTAACTTAATATTGATGTCGTCCTTGACATCCAACAATGGCTATAGGGTGCACAAATTGATATAAAACATACACACACACAACAGGCAATGGCAATACCCCCACCTAAAAAGCAATTCTCCAGACAACAACTCACACACAAAATATGAATGGATGCATTTGGGAGGAGAAGAAGGAGCAATGGGCAGTGGGATAGCCGGCTGGTTAGCAACTCAAGATGTGTCACTGGTCAAAAGCTCCTCAAGAGACCAACCCCCTCCTACTTCCACCACCATTATTATTATTCAATCAATCCTCCTCTCCCAATTGACACTTCAACGCCAATTTTAGTGTATTTTGAGATATGAATTGGTTTGTCACCTGGTGATAGCTTTATTAGTAGTGCTTAAAATATTGGGACCCGGCTTAGGGTGATGATGACAAAGTGAATGCTGGCCACTTCATTTTCCTCCCTCTTTTCCCCTTTGCTCAGCAGTTATGATGATTAGGCAGAGGAAAAGAGCAAAAGGGTGTATTGGTCATCTAAAAGTATTTTTTGCAAAAAAATAGACTAAAATTGGAAAAGTAGAACAGATAAAGATATAAATAGCAACTTTAAGTTTTCAAAGTGCTCAAACAATTGTGCGATCCAATGTTCTAGACATAACTTTAACAAAAAGTGGGAAGTGCATAATATATGGTTTAATCCGCTTAAAATTGACTCCAACATCCTGGTCCGGATATTTTTGATCTTTGTTATTACTGAATCAAAATGAAGTAATCTGTAAATTCCAATGCCCAGTTTACATTTGCGTTTTTCAAATTTTAACTCAATATTTTCTATCCAATGAAGCTTACCGTATTTTCTCTAATAAAAGCCCAGTCTCTAATTGAAGCCCAGTCTCTAATTGAAGCCCAGTCTCTAATTGAAGCCCACCCCCAGAGGGGGGTTGAAAAATATAAGCCCATGGGCTTCTATTAGAGAAAATACGGTAGTTAACTAACGAGCTCTTAAGCTTTACCGGGTACGCCAAAAGTTCCCGGACAACTTTTAGATTTAATTGTAAAATTTTAAAATAAAAATATTATTAATATACAGTTTTGTAGCCCTGAATCTCCTCTTTCAAATGGTATATTAAACATTTATTTCACTCAATAAAATGACCACCATTGGCATCAATACATAACTTGAGTCTTTTTGGAAAATTGTCAATGGCATTTTGGATCCTCTTCTGTGGAATTGTTGCCCATTCTTTGACGAGGGAAGCTTTCAAAGCTGCGATTGTTTTGACCGTGATTGGACTACTTTGTGTGGCCTTACCTGAAGTCTAAAGCCTGCTCAAAGCCACACAAAACAATCGCAGCTTTGAAAGCTTCCCTCGTCAAAGAATGGGCAGAAATTCCACAGAAGATGATCCAGAATGCCATTGACAATTTTTCAAAAAGACTCAAGTTATGTAATGATGCCAATGGTGGTCATTTTATTGAGTGAAATAAATGTTTGATATACCATTTGAAAGAGGAGATTCAGGGCTACAAAACTGTATATTAATAATATTTTATTTTAAAATTTTACAATTAAATCTAAAAGTTGTCCGGGAACTTTTGGCGCACCCGGTACTAGATTTTATTAATTAAAGTCAACCGAAAAACTTGTTCGGTTGAGGGCCCCTCTGACTTTTTAGGCTCCTATTTAGGCTTAGAGCTTAAGCTCAGGGTAGACCAGCGTATGTTAACCGAAACTAAGAAATGTCTTGCGCACTTTTTTGCGCTTGCGCACTTCCTGAGTCTGGGACTATTATTCATAGTCAATGAAAAAAGGAGTCCCCTAACCGAACAAGTTCCAGTATTTCCACACTTTTTTAACCCCAGATTCTTTCGCCAGTTGTTTTTGGTCAGTTGCGAGAATTCTGACTTTGCCGAGTCAATTTTCAAAAACTTCGGCATTGAGACGAGTGAGTCTCGATATAACGTCAACCTTTTCTCTAAAATGATAGACATTATATCAAGATCGACTGTACTTACATCTTCAAATTTCAACATTTTACAAATTATACAAAAGTCGTTTACAAATCCCAACAGTAAAATAAAGTCAAAATCGAGAAAACTTTTTAAAAAAATCAAGCAAAATGCTGGAATTAATAAAATAGGCGCTAAATTCCAAAGACCCAGAGCTGCACTTAACTCATTTTGAATCCGTAAAAAGTAGTAATGTTTATAGTATCGATTAGTTGCTACACTCCAACCCACCACTTATGCTGCTCATCATTAAATTAATCGACTGCTCATCGGCTTCTTCTTTCTTTTGCTCCACTCCAAATCGGAGATTTTAAAAGGAAGAAGAGGGCAAAGAAAACAAATGGATTGAAGAGTAGCAACACAAAATCAGAAACAGTCTTCTCCAACTGTAATCGTTTTATGCGGGATTTTTAGAGGTGCTGCTGTCTACTATGAACAAAACAAAAATGGCAAAAAGATATTGGATTTGTCCTTGGAAATAAAGAAAAAGAGAGATTGTCCATCTTTTTGGAAAAGGGCAATCACAGTCAGTCTCTTTTTGGTGGCTTTCCTTTGGGGAAGGGGAAATAAACGGCGATAAGAATAACATCACCACCACCAACACCCACCGGACTTGTTTTTTTGGACAACCAACAAAACAAGGGGTTAATCCAGGGCAAAAACAATGGCTCAAATATATATTGAGGGGGAGGTGCTTGATACAACGACAGATGTTTCTTTGCTCTTTTGGATCTGCTCGGCCAATCACTCAAGCTTGCTTCTGGGGGGATCGATTCGAAATCACACACGGCAGAAAAGCTGTTAAGAAATTAAGGTGGTATTGCTGCTGAATTTGGTGGTTGTTCCAAGTGGTTGTTTGTATAGCCTCTTTCATATAATTTAAAATTGGAAAGCTGTTTGGATGGGAAAACGCTAGAGGTATAGGTTGGTGGGAACTGTGTAGCTGCTGGATGAATGAGGGCATAAATCCTACAAATACTATTACTACAATTGGATGGGTGGACAAACAGCGGGAGAATACTACCACTACTTCTGGAGCAAAAGATTTTTTTGGAGATGTTTGTGAAAAGAAAATTAATCAAAAAATAATCCACAAAGTTATTTGTGTATCGTATTTTCTCTAATAAAAAACCCCTCTAATTAAAGACCCCCCCCCCTAGAAGATGAATAAAATGAATAAGACCCGGGTCTTTTATTAGAGGAAATAAGGCATCTTTTAGACATCTTCACTCGTTCACTACAAATGCTTATTTTTGGAATATTTAAAATTGGAGTGGTCGTAAATTCAGAGTTCTTTTTCTATTCCGTCAATGTGAAATAGCAAGTCCTCAAAAATTTCACAGAATTCTATTGCACAGGCCAACCAAAATTCACAACTACCGTAAATACTCTAATAAACGGGCCGGTTAACAGTTAACTATTTTCAAATTTGTTTTGCTTTTTTAACCCTAACATTGTTTATTATTTAAAACGTACGACCACTCATTTTGTAGAGTTTGGAAAGATCTACAAAATTAGTGGTCGTATGTTTTAAAAAATAAACAATGTTGGGGTTAAAAAAACAAAACAAATTTGAAAATAGTTAACTGTAGGGGGGCCCGTTTATTAGAGTATTTACGGTAAAGACCCCCTAGAGGATGAATAAAATGAATAAGACCCGGGTCTTTTATTAGAGGAAATAAGTAGGGTTGGCGGGTAACCGAGATTTTCGGGTACCCGACCCGAACCGAAAACCGGAAAATTTCCGGTTTTCGGATAAAAAAACCGAAAACGGGTACCCGAACCGCCAACCCTAGAAATAAGGTAATTGAAATTTCAACACTAGCCTATGGACTAGACCTAGTATAGCCTAGCTGAAAATGCCAATAATTCATAGTAGCGTGAAATACGTGCACCCTTGTCACTGGCATAAAATATATTTTTGACGCTAATCGGTTACACAAGGTGACACGATAAAACTGTACCAGTTTTTAAAAAACTTTTGAATTAAAATTTGTGGTCGAAATTTATTTTTGTTCCCGTTTTTAGGGAAAAGTGGTTGCATTTCTAATCAAATTTTTTGTATTTTTTCCAGGTAGCTTAACTGCTACCATCGATTATCGTGGGAAAAATTAATTGGACAAGGAGCTACGTAGGCAAATTTTTCAAAGAAATAGTGCAGTATTTTTATGTAACCCTGAACACCCTGCACTTCCAAGCGACTTCGTAAACTTGTTCAGATAGCTTTACTAGATTTTTCAAGATGAGACATGGCAAAATCATGGGCTTTGGGGTAAAGGCAGGGCTCCCAAATGTCCTTATTAATAAGATTTGTCCTTATTTTGGAACCCCAAATCTTATTTTTTTTCAAAATTTTACGTTGAAATGTTATTTTCGGTGGTCAAAAGAGCAATAAGCACTGGATAAAATGCCATTTTCCCCAAAATACCCTAAATATCCTTATTTTCAAAATTTTGATTTGGGAGCCCTGGGTAAAGGCAATATTTTGAAGGTAAATTTCAATCGTCCAAGTCGTATGGAAGGTCAACCTGAAGAGGGCATAAGCTTGGAGTTAAACCATCTTTACATAATAGTTCCAAACAGCAACAGCATCTATCCACCCCCCATAGGTCAGCAAAATAATCTTTGTGCTGCCAACTGATAAAGTGCAATACTAACTGATAGCAGCAGCATGCTATATTTGCTGTGTGGTGGGTGGAGGTAGAATCGGAAAAGTGGAGGATAGTCCATTATCAAAAATGATCCAAATAAAGTGGCGATCGAATAATTCCATTAACACTATTACAAGTATACAACACCCTCAACCTGGGGGAGGAGGGGCACAGGGCAGTTGCTGTTGACAAGGGGGTGGGACAGTCTGTATTGTTTGCAATAACCACTATATTAGCAGTATTATTAGTAATATATTTGCGCTTCCTGCACCACCGCCAACAATATAGTAGTAGTAGTTGAAGAAGGAGTAGCAACAAAAAGGAGGGGGGAAGAGTCGACAAGCAAATAAATAAATATGTAATAAAGAAGAAGGAGCAGGAAGGAAACAAGCAAAAGAAAGGCGAGACCTTGCTTGTTTAGCCTATTATTTACGGCTCTATATACATACACACAAAAGTATTGGAGTTTCGCCAACGGTCTACCCCGTTCGCCAAAAAAAGAAGTGCTTTAATTTCAGAATTACTCTTCGAAAATGGGACATAAAACAGTTCGTAGTGGTTTTTTCTAAATTTTATTGCTTTTCGATTATAAAGTATCTTTTTTGCAAAAAAATGTTTTGAGGCATTCCAGAGTGCAAAAAGATTTCAGGAATGTGAATTATTTGAAAATATTTGCAGTTGCTGAGATATGAATATAAGCTGGAGTATTCCAGGGCTTCGAAAAGTTTTTATTTATAAAATTTGTCTTTGTTTTGAAACTCCAAACCTTTTTTTTTTAATTTTAAGTCAAAATAATATCTTTTAGGCAGGGCTCCCAAATGTCCTTATTAATAAGATTTGTCCTTATTTTGGGACCCCAAATCTTATTTTTTTCAAAATTTTACGTTGAAATGTTATTTTCGGTGGTCAAAAGAGCAATAAGCACTGGATAAAATGCCATTTTCCCCAAAATATCTTAAATATCCTTATTTTCAAAATTTTGATTTGGGAACCCTGCTTTTAGGCTGTACGTGAAAACTCCCGGCAAATGTGTGAGTTTTCCCGTCAAATTTAATGACTTTTCCCGTCAAATTTGTGAAGCTTTTATTCTTGGTAGTTTTTTTTATAAATTTTAAATTTGTTTAACCAGCATGTAGCCCAGGATCTCAGCTTTCTTACAAGCTATCAAATGACCACATGAGGTTTGAAAAAGTTGGAGGAAAAGGTGTTTAAATGGATTAAATTCTCGAAAAATTTGCTCTATCAAAAGACTTTTTCCTCCAACTTTTTCAAACCTCAAGTGGTCATTTGATAGCTTGTAAGAAAGCTGAGATCCTGGGCTACATGCTGGTTAAACAAATTTAAAATTTATAAAAAAAACTATTAAGAATAAAAGCTTTCAAATTTGACAGGAAAAGTCATTAAATTTGACGGGAAAACTCACACATTTGACGGGAGTTTTCAATTAGATCCTATCTTTTAGCAGCAAAAGAGCAATAGGCACTGGATAAAATAGCATATTTTTGCTAAAATGTCCCAAAATGTCCTTATTTTGAGCAAATGTCCTCATTTTTAAAGTTTTAAGTTCGAAGCTGTGGAGTACTCGCATTTGGAAACTGCGACTGTACAACTTTTAGCAATACCCAGCAGTATAAGATTTTTTCGAGCTTTTTTACCTTATTCGGATTCCATTGGCACATTTGCTCGGGTGTCAAAAAAAATTTCTCAGAACAAAAATTTTGGCAAAAAAATGCATACTTGATTACAAATACAAAAAAACACTATGAACTGAAATTTCGCTTTAAAATGTGCTAGAGGACGAGAATTGAAGTCAAGCATTAGTGCTGCCGCAAGCAAAGAATTCATCTTTTGCGTTACCTAAACAACCAATTCAAAAAGAAACTAATAGGTCATAAACAAAGAGGAACAACAACTTTTTTCTTCAACAACAGTCTTTATTTTTTTAACAAAAGAACGAGCTAATTCGATCAGCTCATAGGGGAACGGGGTTGCGCGAACACCTTAATTAAATCCACTAGGTATTGAATGGTGGGATGAGGTTGCTAGTTTTTGTGTGAAAAAAGCTATTGGATTAGTTGGCTGTGTTTGATGCGTGGGACTATAGGGATAGATGAGTGCGCGTATTCGCAAAAAGAATTGGGTGAGACTAGTGTTGTATTGTTATTCCCATGCCGCTGATTGCAAGCCAAGTGTTAGCACTTTTAGAAGTGTTTGCTGCCAACTACAAATGTTTATTGTATTTCACGGCTTTTGATTGAGCTAAAAATAGAAGTCGAGAAATAGATGTGTTTTGTATTTATGGCGTGCTTTTTACAATTATAGAATATATGTGCTGAACATTTCTCGTTTCCAACATAGCCTTTGAAGGTGCAAAAATGAAAAAAAATTATGTTTTTGTCTAGGGTTGTGTGACGAGCTACTGCTAGCAATTTTTCAATATTTGCTTCGAGTGTTTGCCAGACCTTTGAAAGTGGGGCCAATATTATCTGCAAAAGAACAATTTTTTCCGACTAAAACACTTTTTCCAGCAAATTTTATATTGCATGATCACTTGTTAAATTTTGTCCCGCCAATTAAAAAAATTTTCCTAATTATTGAACTTCTGTTCGGATTTTTCAACTTGGTTTCTGACAAAACTGCACCTAAAATTAAATTCTTGGATTTGTTTTGTTAGAAACTTAGTTGAAGAATCTGTACATAACTTCAATGATTAGGAAATATTTTTGAATTGGCTGGGACGAAATTTGAACAGGTGAGCATGCAGCGAAAGATCTTAGCTTTCTAACAAGCTATCAAACTTCACTAAATGGTCACAGAATAGCCGCAAAAATATAAAATATTGGTATACAGCAGTATCGTCGCTTTTGAGTCGGAAAAAAGTATTGTCCTTTGCAAAATACTCTTGTATTTTTTTAAATTGCCGCGAATTTAGATTTTTCAATTTTTTTGTTGTTACTGTTTTAGGTATCGCAATTTGAAAGCTTAGTTTGGTCAATTGAAAAAATATTTGAAGGATTTTATGCGTAAAAGTACTTTTATGAATTTGCTCCGAAATGGAGTATTTGCTTGACCAATTACTTAACCCTGTTTGGCCAAAAAACCTCAAACTTTCCTAGAAAATATGTTTTATCACAAATAACAATCGCCTTTTCATTACCCAAATAGATGGTCTAGAAGAAGATACAAACAGCAATACACGATCTAGCGATTTACGTTAGCTATAGACCATCGATTGCAGGCACACTTAAAAAATTTGTTCTATTCCGTACATTTTTTTTGGAACAGGTGTATATTTATAGGCCAGCAAGCAGGGAGGATCATGCACAAAAACAATCAATTTTCCAGCTTTGCAAAAGCAATAACAAAGCAAGCAATAGAGCAAGGCAACAGATGCCTCGAGAAGCTGTTCACAAACACATCCAATTCTCGTTATAAACGAGCCCGAAATTGAGGGTGGAGAAAAAAAGGAAGAAAGAGGAGAACGAAAAAAATAATTTTATGATCGAGCACTAACCAAAAATATCTTCTTTACTCAATTTCCCCAAAATCATAAATTGCTAGGCATTTCTTTAGGGAATACTCTCCCCCTTCACACATCTAATAGAAATGTTGCAGTCAGCCCATTTTTTTACGCACACACAAAACTGAAGAAAAACAGAAGAAATTAATGAGATGTGCATAGTGCGCAGAACCAATAAATTTATCTATCAGATAAAATACCGACCGATTTTACCTGATAGATAAAATTTATCTGCTAGATAAAATTTTATGTATCGGGTAAAATTTCATTATTTTGAATGTTCATTGAGAAAATAAAAAATGGGTTTCATTGTGAATAATATATTAGAATAATTGGAATAAAAATGTTTGATGGGTTTCCAAAATAAAATTCTGGGAGATATGAAATTTAATTTTGGAAACCCATCAAACATTTTTATTCCAATTATTCTAATATATTATTCACACTGTAACCCATTTTTTATTTTCTCAATGAATATTCAAATAATGAAATTTTATCTGACACAGTTTGTCTAGCAGATAGAATCGATCGGTATTTTATCTGATAGATAAATTTATCGGTTCAGATGAATTTATCGGAGATGTGTTTAGAAATTAACCCACACAAAACTCTCTTATTAATGAATCACAAAAACAACCAACCAAATACTTGCATCACTAATAAAAAAACAGAGAAAGAGTAGCGAACCACTCATTCATTCATTAATTCTGCAAACACAGCTCCACAACAACAACTAGTGAGAGTCAGGTCTGAGAAGGTACCGTTTGCATAATAATAAATGATTGGAGAAAAACAGGCAAGGTCAAATATAGTCAACTGAGTTTTTTTTCACAAAATGTGTCTTTTTAAATTCGTACCTTTTTTAATTTTTTTGAAGGATACGTTTTTTTCTAACTTATGCCAAGCGTTAGGCTCAGATTAGGCCAGCGTACGTTGAGACGGGCTCAAATTCAAACGTGTGCGCCAAACTGACAAAATGGCATGTAAAAAAAATTAAAACGGCTGGAATAGGGCCCGTCCCCATCCGGACGGTCTAGCAATTGGCCCAACAAATATGGACGGTGACGGACGGTGACGGCAGCTCGATTAAAAAAGGTTGACGGGCATGGACGGTAGATATGCAATATCTATTAGGGTCTTTCAAGAAAATGTATTTGCTGTGTTTCAGTCTCTTTATTTTAGATTTCTTATGGAGAAGTCAATCGGGTCTGCAGTAAACATTTATAATAAAAAAATTAAGAGTCATTGTATTTAGTCAGCCTCAGTCTTTTTTATAAAAAAATCTCTTACCCAAAAATACTTTCACTTCCGAGAAAAAGGCTGCTCTTAGAGCTGTAAAGTTAAATATTTTGTTCCAAAAAAGTATAACGCAGCTTTATCCAAAAATACAACCAGAGCAAGCCATATATACACACAAACAGCAACAATTCTAGTAATGGTCATTGTTGCTTGCAAAGGAATTAGACGAACAAGAGTGACTCAAGAACGGGAATTAGCGAGGGGATGTGCAACACAAGCATGAAATATTTGCAGAAAGCAACCAAAAAAAGTAGTAGGGGAAGAAGAACTAGAATTGAGCATAAACCTCAAAGCAAACTACTAGTTCCTCCCCTTCCGGTCATTTCTAGAAGAAGGGATTTTAGATAGGGACAGCCCTTATAGAAGTAGGAAAGCACCTCTTCCCCTACGTCCAGTCCATTATTATTAGCTGCAAATGGGTGCGCCTTGGCCCAGTCTCCTTCTTCTAGGGTAATACACTGACGCCTGACCAATCCCAACAGAAATAACCCGTGAGTGATCCCCCCTTCTGCTGCTATACGATTAAACTGGAAACAAATTAGCAGCATAAATAAATTTCCTTTTATAAATGAATAGGAGGGGAAAGCGAAATTAATGATGCAAAATAGAAAAAGGCGCAAGTTTTTTTTGTCACAATTATTGTTCGCTACAAATAGTAATATGGCTGCCATAAATAGTCATGTTTACTACTAAAGTTATATACATACATATATCTGGTAATGGACATTCAGGGAGAGGATTAATGAATAAAAGAGCCACTGGCTAGTTCTACTTATCCATCCTACAGTTCCGTGCTGCAAATAGAGTGGGGTACATCTGCTTTCCCTCCTGCTCATTATAAACGGGGATTGGAGTTGAAAAATGAAATTGAGGATAACTGTAAAAATGGTGGTGTACGACTGGTGCGTAGACGTTTGGTATTTTTTGTGCCATTTTTATAATTCGAGCTTTTATAAATTTGATTTCTTTGCAGCTTGGAACACACATTTGAGCCCGTCCCAATCGAAAAATTTTTTTCTTTTTTTCCTTTTTTTTAACAAGTGTGCTTCGCCCAAATAAAAAAAATCAAAAACATGCACCAAATAAACAAAAATAAATGAATTTTAAAAGGCACAGATTTAAAAAATTAGCACAAAAGTTGCCAAACACCACTATGCCATACAACTAGTGTTGGCAAGGGTAGTATTAAAACGACTTGCCGACTAGTTGCTGGGTTTGTGAGCACTTTTTTAACAGCCTGTGAAATCTTCATTTTTGGCATTTCAGAAATTATTTTTGAACTGTTTTTTAGATTTTGCCGTTCTGCGTATAATGGTTCAAAAAAAATTGTGAAATACCAAAAATGAAGATTCTACAGCCTGTTGAAAAAGTGATGTCAAACCCAGCAACTAGTCGGCAAGTCGTTTTAAGACTATCCTTGTCAACCTTACATACAACCATAAATGATCTTCAAAACTTTTTAAAAACTCATGAATTGTTATACAGTTAACTCGATTTTTAAATTGTTTTTGACCTTATTTCTTGTTTTCTCAGAATTTTGAGCTTTTTACCCCATGATTGAAAGCTTAGAATGATAGCTACGCAATTGTATATAAACTTCTTGGTTTCGTCCACGAAAATTTATCAATTTTGAGAAAAATACGTTTTTTTTTTCGAGTCGTAGGACTCGAAAAGATTCGAACGTATTTCCAATAAAATATATAAGTTTTTGTGAACTAAACCAAGAAATTTATATACCATTCTGTAGCTAACATTCTAAGCTTTCAATCGTATGGTAAGAAGCTCAAAATTTTGGGGAAAAAATATTAATAAAACAAGAAATAAGGTCAAAAAAATTTAAAAAATCAAGTTAACTGTGTAACAACCCTACTCATAAGCTTTTTAATTATCTTCAAAACGTTTTAATTATCTTTTGCCAGCGACTCAGAAATCTTTTCCAAGCAACCCGAGCCCGCTTCACAAGAGCACTATATCAAGACTATATTCTAGACCCTAATCTTGGATTTCAGAGAATTTTTATCAAATCTAAGCATATTTTTTAGACATCTTCACTCGTTCACTACAAATGCTTATTTTTGGAATATTTAAAATTGGAGTGGTCGTAAATTCAGAGTTCTTTTTCTATTCCGTCAATGTGAAATAGCAAGTCCTCAAAAATTTCACAGAATTCTATTTCACAGGCCAACCGAAATTCACAACTACCATAAATACTAGGGCTGGCCATTTGGGCTATTGCGGGTTTGCGGGGCGGGTTTTGGATGCCAAAATTTTGCGTGCGGGTTCGCGGGGCGGGTTCTCGAAATTTTTAAAGTGCGGGGCGGATTAAAAAAAAATTTCTTGCGGGTCCCGCTCGGGTCCCGCGTTTATTTGCGGGTAGAACGAAAAAACACTTTAAAACAGTTAATTAATTCAATCGAACGAGTGAATTTTCTTTATACAACCATATCAACAAATAGGATCAATAACTGTAGTTAATCAACGGGAGAGCTTTGTTCAAAAAAGAGAATCATTTCCGCTGACTCCGGATCTAGACTCATTCTTCTGTAGTGATAAACATATACATTTCGGTAAGATCTTCACAAATTTGTCCATCGAGTTTTGGTTAGCTTTGAGCTTGGCTTCTAATTCATCGAGCACCTTTGCATGCTGTTGATGAGTCCTTGCATGGCGCGTTAGGCTTGATGTGCTCCGGCCACTCAGCCTGATGACTTCTCCACACTCCTTGCAAGAATAATCAAAATCGGATCCCTCCATCTACTCAAAAAGTGCAAGCTTCCAAACGAGAGCAGACATTCTAAAAATAACGGAGACATAACGAGTACATACGCGTATGTATATAAAATTTCTCTATTATGACTCATGCTTGCGTACTTTAACAATTTATTTTATCCAGTGTTTGCTGAAAAAAGTTGTGCGGGGCAACCCGCGCGGGTTCTACCCTCCGCGTGCGGGTTTGCGGGGCGGGTTCAAAAAAATTTCCAACTGCGGGGCGCGGGGCGGGTTTTCAAAAATTGCCAAAATCGTGCGGGCGGGGCGGGTTACCCGCGCGGGTCCCGCCCCGCGTCCAGCCCTAATAAATACTCTAATAAACGGGCCTCCTACAGTTAACTATTTTCAAATTTGTTTTGCTTTTCTAACCCCAACATTTTTTATTTTTTAAAACGTACGACAACTCATTTATTAGATCTTTCCAAACTCTACAAAATGAGTGGTCGAACGTTTTAAAAAATAAAATATGTTAGGGTTAAAAAATCAAAACAAATTTGAAAAAAGTTAACTGTAGGGGCCCGTTCATTAATCAGGTGAACGCCGCTCCATCTCCAATTATTTTACGTGAGCAATCAAGAATCACTAATTCTAACACTGAATATATCTGTCTCACCAGCAGCCCCTATTAAAGATGAGGAGGAGAAACTTGGTGGGATGCAGGAGAAAAGACATTAAAGACCGGCGCTGGGCTGCATCTATTGGTTGATTTTGTCTCCCCGTCATTAGTGTGTTCGCTACAGCTGCTCCTTCTTTGATCGCCCCTATTCCTTGCTTGAAGGGGGAGGAGAAGGCATCCAACCTGCAAAACAACACTAAACTAACTTTCATGTTTTCGCTTTAATTGTGTTCTCCCATCCTATTTTTGATGTGTCTCATAACCTCCTTTTTCAATGAATAATTCTCCGCCGACTTTTTAGCCCTAAAGGCAAATGAAGCGAAAAGCACATAATAAAAACGAGTCAATGGTAGTCGCCTAGAAGGACCAATGATGATCAATGAAATTCGCACTCTCTAGTTGTTAGTGAGGTGTCACATTTATTTGTAAAACCCAAATCAAATTACAGGTGCCGTATTTCCTCTAATTAGCGCCCCATCTGATACAAAATCGTGCTCTTGGCATCGTGTTTTTGGCCCACTTTTTGATCACTTCTCTCAGGCAAGTTACCAACAATTTTGTAGCTAGAGAGATGAGCTATCAAATGTTTGGTAACTTCCCTGAGAGAAGTGATCAAAAAGTGGGCCGGAAACACAATGCCAAGAGCACGATTTTGAATCAGGTGGGGCGCTAATTAGAGGAAATACGGTGATTATAATTATAGCTTGCCATATTTTCTCACATGAGCTACCTCCTTAAACGTGGAAAAATGTATCCAACTAAATTCTTATGGGAATCTTGCTGCCTGACTGCATATTAGCCGATGCATGGCTCAAAGTGAGAAGTGAAGACTACGTACATTTTGTCACTTTCGGGAGGACTCATATAAGCGGAGATAGGGTAAATAAATAACATTCAATGCCATTAAACGCTCAGCTATAAGATCAACAGCCAAACGCTCTCTCAAAGAGAGGAAACTGAAAATAATAACATGACAGGGTCAAAAATCGTCTGATTCTAAACATTTATTGTAAACGGCAACAACAATTTCTAAAACATGCAACCATGTTTTAATGAGGAGTCTCTTTATCTTGCGTGCCACCACCCTTGATATACAACTTCTCCAATCGCTCCGCTTCATCACTTCCAGTAGGCTCGTTTCTCTGCTTCATCAGCTTGTCATACATCGGCTTATAAGTAGATTTGTATTCTTCTTTGCATTTATCAATCACTTCCAGAACCTACAAAATAACTAGATTATCAAGATATGAAAAAAATAAACGTCGAATACAAAGAGTTTAGGTACATCTTTACACCTACAATTTACAAAATTTACCTTTTCGAAACCCTCTCCGGTCCTTGAAGACACCGCTACACTGTTAAGGTTGTCATAAAAGGAATCCAGAACCAGACTTAGAGATCTAGTCAAATCATTCATATATGTTGACTGGTTCTCATCCAATGCCTCTTGAAATGATTCGAAATCACCCATCCATTTTGTTGCAAAGTCTGGTTTCACTAGAAAAAATATAAGTCACCATAAACCAAAATCGTATTACAGCATGCATACCGATATCAGCCTAAAATTAAACAGATAAGAATCAGCTAACAGAGTTTATACTAAACTACCTTGTTAAAGACAATAAAGAAAGGCAACTTAGTCCGGTACAAAATCGAGCAGGCGTACAGCATATTGGACATAAAAGTTGTTGGATTCTTAGCTCTGGCACTGTCCACCACATAAGCAATCATCGTCGGATAAGTTGAAGCCAGCGTATCTACAAAAGATAACATCCCAAAGAGTACTTCAGTTCTAATATTCTCACCTGTGATAATAGTACCACTCGCACTCCAAGTGAAGGCTTCTATCTGGCCCGGCGTATCGATCAAGAAGTAGGGAGTTGAATTTTCACGCTTTTTTAATAGATCCATCACCTTATAATACACGATTTAGAAATCATTGCGACAAAAAAAATTTACCTGGTGGAAACGAGTACATAGCAAATTCAAGCAAGTCATTATAGCACCCTAAATAAAATTGGTCTATCGATAAAAAATTAGATTGTCATACATTTGGGCCCAATCCGTATTCACTCATCACTGCCTTGTACTTGATCGTATCACGGATATCCACATTTGCTGGATATGGAACCTGCAAAGCAATCCAATGAAAATCGTGTATGTCGAAGTCTGCTATTAAACTTACAGAAGCGGTAGCAGGATCCAAATTGATGACCTACAAATAGATTCATGCAGCAAGTCCGAATATTTAGACTAAATGGACATACGTATGGAAACTTTTTCTGCGCATGCATAACACTGGTCAGACGCTAAAAACACAAAATGCAAAAGGCTGATTTTGTGAATAAACAAATAAACAGACTTGAACGAATGATGTCTTGCCACTTCCAGCCATCCCAAGCACGAGAATACATGGCGTACCGTCAGAGGTCGATGAAGAGGTCGAGCAGGACTGGAAATTTTTCTCTTCCACCACAATGCTAGGAACAGTCTCATTTTCCATTTTTACCTAAAATTTTTAAGACCATACTAGCGTAAAACGAAAAGTAATAATAATAAGAGATAAGCAATTCGGTTATTTAACGCCATTACAAATACAAAGAAAATGAAACCTCATGTTTTATTGCGATAATATCACAGGAAAGCACGATAAAATCAGTAAACGATCCAATAAAGTTTGACAAACCTTTTTGTTCAGCAAAAAGACTATTTTCTACAGCTCCACTCATACTTCCTGCGCAACACGCAACAAAATTTGTTGCGCGTTGCGTGTTGCGGATCTCTGTTGTGCACAAGTGGCGCAACAAGTACTTAGAATTTGTTTTGTTTAATTTTTTGAATTCTTTGGTGTATGTCCCAAGTTAGAAATTGTCGGTTGTCCTCGTAACGAATTGCGAAGCTGAGTTTTGTAGGAGTTGATGTACCCCTATATTTACTGTGGTTTTTTTTGCTGTGGGTTCAAGTTCTCAGTGGGTTCAATTCGAGACTAAAAATGGTTAACCTTATTATTAGAAAATTTTTAGACGGTAAGAAATTCTGCCTTACTATTACTATTATTAAGCTATTTTTATTTTTGTTAATTCAGAGACACAATAGCAACTGCCTAATGAGCCGTTCTACATGGTGTGCAGTGAATTCGTCCACGGTAAATTTGTCCACAGGTAAATTCGTCCTCAAAATTTTTATTATCTCCAAGGGCCAAACAAATCATCCTATTCAACCTAAAATTGTGTGCTGAAAACGGTTTGTTAAGACTTAAATGTTGGTTTTTGACTAACCGAAATCTCAATACCCTAGGTAGGTACCCACTCCGAGGTGGTCGACCCCGAAATTTGGGGAATCATTTTTAATAGGCAAACAAATTATGCTATGTTCATTAAAAGTAGGTTCTAATAACTGTTTGCAAAAAGCAACACCTGGTTTTAACTTATTAACACCTCAGAAACTGAGGTGTTCCCCTCTCCTCTAGGTGGACGTCCAGTTGGACAACTTGAGTACAGCCTGAGAATTTACCAACACAAAACCAGCTTTTTATCCTTGCTAACGTGTTCAGGGGATCTTTCTAGGGCAAGATAGAACTTTTGGTCTGACCATTTAGAATGATTACCAAAAAAATTGGGGTCAACCACTTTGGAGTGGGTACCTATCCAGGGTATAAAGATTCTGGTTCGTCAAAACAGCATTTTGGCATCAACAAATCGTTTTCAGCACATAATTTTAGGTTGAATAGCTTTGTTTTTTTTGACCCGCGGAAATGATAAAAATATTTTGGGACGAATTGACCTGTGGACAGATCGTACGTGCACCAATTGACCTAGTACCATTCTACACAACGCAGGAGTACAGTGAAAAGCACACCAAAGTTGCATCGCGAGTGGCTGCTGGTTGTCGGCTCAACAACACAACCGCTCGAAGCTACAAGATTGCGGAGATGGCGTGCTGGGAGAAGTGTACTATTCTCTTCATTTCAGGCGTCTACCCTCCCGGTGGTGAGGGTACGATCCAGGGGACGGCAACACTCTATAATATGGTTGAGATACCGTCCAAATTGTTAGTGTATACTATAGGTTAATGAAGTGCTTAACTACCTGTTTGTCTACCCAAACTGAGGTCTACTTGTCATATAAAAACTATTTGCAAGTAAAAATTGAAACTACCGGCTTATTGTTTGTTGTTACGCCACTCGCTGTTGCGCGCAACAAAACGCCATGTTGCATTGCTTTGTTGCGCTTCTCAAAAAAATACGTTGCGCGCAACATGCTAAAAATGTGTTGCGCTACTACTTCTGGGTAAAATATCGATTCGTGGTACTTTATGACGGAACTTTTAGAAATTTTTATCGAAAAACATCAATTTTATATGGAAAAGTTTCTTGAATGTCATCCCTTACACCAAAATCTCATCTTGAATCCGAATCCGTTGAGATCAGTAATTTTTATGAGCTGAGATATCCATCTCAGTAGGCCAGGGGTGCGACTTTTCTGACTTGTTTACTCAAAGTAGATATATCTCAGCTTATAAAAATTACTTTGATCTGATCTCAACGGATTCGGATTCAAGATGAGATTTTGGTAGGGGTGACTTTCAAGAAACTTTTCCTTATAAAATTGATGTATTTCAATAAAAGTTTCTAAAAGTTCCGTCATAAAGTACCACGTATCGATAGTCGTCCCTACTGCTGCGCAACTCTGTTGTGCCAACGTGTTGTGCGGGAGTATGAGTGGAGCTTACGAGAAAACTCTTTTTGTTGCAATTTTTCTGACGTGAAACGACTTTTTTTCGGAAAAAGAAAAATGGCTGAGCGGCAACAAAAAGTGTTTTAGCGGCAAGAAAAAAGGTTTGCCTAATCAAGTATACCAGTTAAATATAATAATTCACATGATTTATGACACAGTTTGACGAGTTTTTCTTGCTATTTACAATCCCTCATAAATATATACAGGTTCTATTAGTTCTCAGACATGGTGAATTGATCCTGTCTTCGAAGAAGATGATTTAACGTCAGGATCATCAGGTATTAGTGTCCCGTTTAAAGATATGTCCTGTCCATCGCCTGCCAACACTGGCATGCTACATACTTTTTGCACAAAACCTTAAAATAATCTAGTAAAAGTTTGAAAAGAAACTTTCTTTTGAATACCAGGGATACTTGGATGTCTAGGGCTCATTCCTCTAGCTGATCCTAAATAAGGCGAGTTTCTGGCCACTTGAGTGCTAGGAGAAGCTCTTGATGCCGACTGTTCGCCGATAGAGTTTGGTCTTTGACGGATTTCAAATAAATCACATATCAAATTTATTTTGAAAAGGCGAGAATTTTTCCTGCCCTGGAAAAATTAGGTTTTTTATATAATTATACTTTTAGTTAACACGAGAACGGTAGGTTGTAATTTCTGTCGCTTCTGACTCGGAATTGCATGCTGAACACTATAGTGCAATTAGTTTTTAAAATTTTGAGCGTTTATTTTTTTGGATCCCCAAAAATCGGAAAAATTTGAGGTCGATCTCTATATTTTTGGGCGAAAATCCAAAATCCAAAGAGCGGAATCGGTAGAGCTCGCGGAAGTTAGAGAACAGACCGAAAAAACTTTCTGCTTCGAGATACAAACCATCAAAGTCAGGGGGCGCGTTCATTAGAGCGGGCGCGTTAATAAGAGGAAATACGGTAAATTACAATTAACCGTTCTCGTGTTAAAGGAGGGGTACATATCGAGATGCGAATATTTTGAACTCTCAGGTTCAAATCCTCCTGGGTGCACACCCTATTTTGAGTTAAGTCACTTCTAGGGCCATAAAGTATCGAGCAATCGATTGGAATCATTTCCAGCACTGCTTTGCTGTCAGCCACCACCTTAACTTTGCGATTTCATGCAAATGTCCATAGTTGCACGGGCGCCGGCGCCGCTAGTCAAAACGGGCGCCGGCGCCAGGCGCCGACCTGACAAAATTTTGAGGAGACCTGACAATTTTTGGGTGCCAGAGTTGCCCAAAATTTTTTTTCGAGGTTGCCAGTGACTTACTTTTAAATTGAAAAAAAAACTTATAGGTCATACTTGCTATTACTGCAGATGCTAAGAGTATTTTCATAAAACAAGTCGGCGCCGGCGCCCGTGCAACTATGCAAATGAACATCGAAATAATGGGAAACCAGCTAGAAGCCATTTACTTTGGTTTTCATCACCTCATCCTCTACCCATTTTATTGGCTTCTCACGAAGTGACATCAACTTTTTAGAGTCAGAATTTCACGAGGAATCACATGAAAATATTTTCACACCAAAATCGATTCAGAAAATTAGGTAGCTTGCAGAGGTTTGACCCAGCAAGAAAAGAGTACGTTTGAAGGGCAGGATGGCACGGAAGCGAACATGTTTCAATGTTTTTTAATTTTAGCTTCAACTTTATGGTAATCTTTGTATGATAGCTCAAATGAAAGCCTAGAATCAGGGCTACACATTGGTATATAGAAACATGCGCACTTAAAAAAAATTACTAGGCTTTATCAAAAATATTTGGATTTGTGCAAGCTGAAATCAGATGAAATCGGCTTGTACAAGCCAGAATATTTTCGGTAAAATTTTCTAACATTTTTTCAAATAGATATGTTCTCATAAACCAATGTGTAGCCCCGATTCTAAGCTTTTGTTTGGACTATTATACAGAATAAAATACGATATAATTAGGACCTTAGTAACAGAGCCAAAATTTAAAAAAAAAACGCTCAAAAATGCCCAGCTCCGTGCCTTCATACCCCAGTTAAAAACAAGGGCGCCTACCGCCGCAGAGACTTTCGAAGTTTATGTTTTTTTGCACTGGATGAACTTGTGTCCACTAGTTAGATACCTTTCAAACATCTAGAGAATAGGTAGTGACAAATAAGAGTGTAATACATACCAATCAAAGCTGTGAAAAAACCCAATAATGATTGACTTTCATATAAAACGAAGGTTTAAGCTAGGTCTTGGCTTGTAAGTGAGCTCAAATAGCAAGTGAAACCCTGTGCTGATAGTTTAGTCCAATTGCCAAGAGCTTGAGGACCATTTTGATACCAAACTTGTAAATAAAATGTGGAACATTGGGGTAAAAAATTTCGTGTGCACCCAGGGGTATTCAAAACTGATAGTTGACAATATTCGCATCTCGATGTGTCCCCGCCAAGTTAAAGAATTTAGCTAACTTTAGTTATTCTCTGTTTTGCTGCCATACATCTTATATGGTCATCAAAAACAAATTTGGCACTGAGCATTGGCTTGGAACCCTTTTTAGTCCTAGACTTCACATCTTCCACAACCACATGTAAAGCTCTACTGTCTGATGAATCTCCGGTCACTGCTGTATCCTACGAAAACAAACAAGAATTTTTAAAGGTCCATTTACAATGAGGAGGCTTTTTGCGAATGATAAAGAGACTCGGAAACAGAATCCTCATTTTTTTATTTTTCCCCAAAATTATTCAGTTGGTGCGGTTTTTTTATTTTCCAGTCGCTTGCAGTTGCTGACATCATGTAGTTGAGGTTTATGGCTACCAAATGAGCTATTGACGAAGTCAATATTGCTTCATAAATTCCGATAAAATTTTAAGAATCCGCCCAAGAATTCTTCTTAGAATTCGAGTGCTTGGGCGGATTCTTTCTTTTTTATCTCAATTTTTTAAACAATATCTAATTTATCAATAGCTCATGTGGTAGCATTGAATCTTAGCTACAAGATGGCATCAACAGAACAATTTAAAAAAAAAATCAAAAACAGAGTTATGGCAGGGATGTGATCCGTCCTTATTAATAAGATTTGTTCTTATTTTGGGACTCCAAATCTTATTTATTTTTAAGATTTTACATCGAAATCTTGTTTTTTGTCACAAAAATAGCAAAAGCACTGGATAAAATAGCATATTTTGCCAAAAATACCCTAAAATGTTCTTTTTTTTTGAGCAAATGTCTTTATTTTCAAAGTTTTGAGATCTCATCCCTGAGTTATGGCCATTTTTGAGTGACAAATCTTATTTAGCATCCGCAAACAGCCTCATTATTGTGTATGCGCCTTAAA
Organism: Ditylenchus weischeri; assembly: GCA_029231635.1. Lineage (NCBI taxonomy): Eukaryota > Metazoa > Nematoda > Chromadorea > Rhabditida > Anguinidae > Ditylenchus > Ditylenchus weischeri. The sequence goes on along the minus strand of JAMRYI010000030.1, from coordinate 38,891 downwards.
TAGCACACGTTAGATAAATGAAATTTTGCCTGTAGCAATCCTACAAATCTGACGATAGCCCAGCCTAGCTTTTTATTGTCTGGCTCTACCAAAATCAATTGGAACTGGTCTGTCACTAAGAAGCGACTTAACCTTTCATTTTTCTCATTGATTACAGTGCATGAAAGAAGGTCACTATTATCTGAAGACAAAATATATGTTTCCAATATAAAAGGATGGTTTAGACAGTTGAACACACTCAAGTTTATGCAGTCGTTCATCTCAGCCATCGGTTGAAGCTTAGATGAGAGAGGTAAATGGGTTTCTGATAATGTCTTGTTCACCAGTGATGCATTATGCTAAAGCAAAAAACTAACCTGATTCACCAGATAAGTCATGAACAAATTTGCGAAGCAAAAAGTAAAATTGCAAAGCCTATAAATTTGATGAATTAAGAGGAATGGCGCTTGCTTTTGGGGGAAGGCCGGGAAAGGCCGTGCGTACTGAACTACCGTATTTCCTCTAATAGAGCGGCATGCTGCTCTATTTTTTAAACACCACCAACGTATCTCCCCTCGGGGGTGCAGCTCTATTAGAGCATGCTGATCTATTAGAGCATGCCGCTCCATTACGAAATGACACGTACGGTCCATGAGACCTGAATATTTTTACGGAGATTTACGACAAAATTTAATTCCAACGATAACTATAATACAGGGTGGCCTAACATAAACGCATGAATTCATTTTCGCCAAAACTTTTTTAATTTTCGGTACTTTTATCCCCAATAACTAGGAATTTGAGCAAAATATGAATGGTGCTTGCACATATTTATGTACCATCAGGGCTATCTATCACGCACAAACTTATATCTGGAAGATTACAATTTCACGGAGAATTTTCAATCTTCCTTCTGAAAAAAAGTTTCGAAAACCCTCAATTTCAAGCATAAAATGGTCTTAGACATGTCATAACTGCTCAATGCGTGATCAATACTTGCAGAGAAATTTAAGAGCTACAAGATAGGCAAAAAATCAGCACAAAAATTCAACAAAAGTCACTCAGAAATTACAGGAGAAGAGGTAAGACCAGCAGTTTACATACAATATTCTTGGCCGACTTTCTGAAGAAAATTAAGAGTGCAATGTAGCAGAATGATCAGCGTGAAAAATGCAACAGAACTATGGCAAAGAATCACAAATCAACAAGCAGATATCACAAAATTCAAGCCAAAACATTTGACCCTAAACCCCACAAAAAACCAGGGGCTTTTGGACGGGTTTTGTATTGAAAACTGCAACAGATACAGTTGTTAGATCACAGGTGAGACTGTGTTTTCCTTGCTTTTGAGAGGGCTGAAGAAGTATGCTGGCAGCCTGGTTTGTTTTACCTCGTCTCTTGTAATTTCTGGGTGACTTTTGTTGAATTTTCGTGCTGATTTTTCGCCTATCTTGTAGCTCTTGAATTTCTCTGCAAGTATTGGTCACGCATTGAGCAGTTAAACCCAACTATGACATGTCTAGGACCTTTTTATGCTTAAAATTGAGGGTTTCGGAAACTTTTTTTCAGAAGGAAGATTGAAAATTCTTCGTGAAATTGTAATCTTCCAGATATAAGTTTGCGCGTAATAGATAGCCCTGATCACGCCTTGAATTTTGAGATGTTACACGCCCATGTGGTACATAAATTTGTGCAAGCACCATTCATATTTTGCTCAAATTCCAAGTGATTGGGGGTGGGCAAATTCACCTATTTTCAAATGCTGTTATACCCGTTCGAACACATCCTGTTTCCGAAAAAATTTTCAGCTATCGTGCTCAGCGTGAAATTCTGCACAAAACGCATAGTTTAGTACGCACGGCCTTTCCCGTGTTAGAAAATTACTCTGCGAATTCTCTCATCATTGCCAGATGGAAGTCGTTGAGCCAACGGAATACCGCTTAAAAAACGTAAATAGATTTTTTCAGCAGTAAAAATAAACCACTAATACCTGAGAGGAGTGTTGCTAGGGGGCAAGTAAAGACCAGGATCTTCACTAATTGTGCTCATCCGAATTTCGTTAATCTGAAAAAGACTGATTTATACATTAGGTTGTCGGAAAAGTCCGGTCATGACCTAAACAACCCAAGAACTTTCTGATAGGATCCAAAAAAGTATTAAAAAAAAATTTCATCAAAATTCTCTTATGAGTTGCGAAATAGAAACTTTTATTGGTTTCAAAATTTTAATATTTTCTGTTAAAATTTTAACTTTGTAACATTGGAGAATTTCATTATCACTTTTATAAATCTTATTTAGTATTTGGCATGTGTGGGTGGGTAACGCTTTTTTACTTCGAAGGCCAGAACGGGTCGTAGATAGCGAAATCACTTTTGTCGCTAATACCATCGTGTTCCCCAGAATGCCAGCTTTCGTTTTAAAAAAAGAACAGGCGAAAAAAATGAGTTCTAATAGGGGATATACCTATTTTTATGAATGAAGTCATAGCACCTCATTGAAATTTCGAAATACTATAGAGGCGCCGCTATCGGCGCCTCTATAGGCGATAGGCGCCTGTGGTCCCTTGTATTAAATATTTGGAACACATCAGAAAAGCGTTGAAGCATTTCGGTCTTTCTCCACCTTCTCCGACAACCTAATATTGGGTTAATACATAAGTTGATGCACACTTTTTGATGGGTTGCAAAATATTTTTATTTATAAAATATGCAAATAAATTTTTATGGGTTTCACTTATTGAATTTTTCGCAGAAAAAGGTTAATTGTAAAACCCATGAAAATTTATTTGCATATTTTATAAATAAAAATATTTTGCAACCCATCAAAAAGTGCAAGTCACTTTGGGGTTGTTGCAGGACTTATGCATCAACCCATCATACATTGCATTGTTTCGTTCAGTCAACTCACAGATAGCTGGTGGTACTCGTCTTCGAACATCTCTAAGAACAAATTCTCTGAGAAGACTAAATTTCTCAAGTAGGACAACAGTGCAGTCTGACTCCTCCTGCCCGCTTCCTCCACGGCCACATGGAAAAATTCATCGGACTCAATGGCAATTAAAAGTCTCCTCAGTACCATGCACGCCAGTTCAATCGTAATTGGCCTGATTGAAGTGTCTGTAGGAAAAAAATGGTAAAATTTACAAGAAATTATGTTCAAAGACCTGGCTTGGAACAATTTTCAATTATGCGTATTAAGTTCTCCTGTAAAAATTCAATAAATAGATTTTTTTAACAACAAGACAACCATTAGTTGAGTGTCACATTTGCTAGATTTGCCGGTGCATGGAAACTGGGCAGCGTCGAGAATTTCCGACGTGGCACCTAAAAATATTTGCGATTGATAAAAATGAAAAAAAAAACTTTTTAGCAAAACTAATGCGTACAACACAAGACAACACATATCAAACACACATAAATGCCGAAAACCCACTTCTGGGAGAGTTCGTCAAAACATGGTTATAACAAGCTAGAGAAGCATTAATACATGTAGCAGAAGTTTCAAAATTCTTAGGAAGCTCAAAAAACGTTATTCAAACCTTCGTTTTGAGAAATGCAAAATAAGAGCATTAGGGCATAGAAACAGGCATGGTCGTCGTGTCCCTCATTCAGAGCTTTCAAATGACTGTAGAAAAATAATCTAAAAATAATAAGGTAAGTTATTTAAATTTTTCGACCCTACAAACAATCTAACGAGGTTTTACGACGTCTCTAGTTAAAAAGTTTTGCATAATATTTGTATTAGTAGTTAAAATTTTTAGAAAATTTGATAAACTTCCTTATTAACACGAGAACGGCTGACTGTGATGTTTGTATATATCGACGTAACTTTTAGTTCTGCGTCGATCTAATTTTTTTGTTTTTACGAAATATGAATAAAACATGCTCAAACATGCCATTAAAAAAAATTGTTTTTATTGAGGCGTGAACACTGTTTTAGGTGGATGGAAGTTTTTGTAGTTCGCATATCTTATTTTAACCATTATGCTTATTTGATAGCCCTGGATCTCAGCCTTTGAATTTGGTATCGTAGAGCTGTTAGGAGCTTAAACTGTTCAGTCAAAAACTAAAAAGGAGGAGAGGGTACATTTTTTGAAAATCAGGATTGTTTTAAACCCAAGGGAAAAATTTTTGCACGACTTTCAGTTAACAAATCTAGACATACCATACGAAAGCCCTTGGAATCCTGCACCAAATAGTATTTTGGATTTTTCATATTGAGAAAAAAATTATGGATAAAATGGCGATAAAAATTTAAAATAAAACTATTTGAAAAATCATTTTGATGTAAAACTTTTTTTGCTGGACAAAGCATTAATTCCGGGATTTGGACATTTTTCCGTGGCATAGTATTTTAAAGTTTTTTTATTTTCCTTTTTATTTCAACGTATCATATTTCTCTTCCCCTTTCATGGGTGACACGAAATTTTTCTACGTCAAGATTTTTGTTTATCACTTTCGTAGGCAGCTGTGGGAAACGGTAAATTCGCCAACAGTAAATTCGCCAACATGTAAATTTGCCAACAAATCTTATTTTTTTCCTTTTTTTTGTTAAAATTCTGTACAAAAAAGCTTCCGTTTATAGTTATTATTTTTTACAAATCAGTTTTCACTTTATGTAACACAAATTATGCGCCTAGTTTTTTCTGGGCTACTAATATTTGTTTTTTTGTCCGAAATTATGCGCTACTCATCACTTATTTTTCTCAGATCAATGGCTAAATATGAGCTACTGAAGTCAGAGAAGAACAAGGAGTTGCTAAAAGACAATGATGGCCATCTCTACTGAAAGATAATGTCAAGAGGCGAGCGAACTTACTGGTGTTGTGTGTTGAAGGAAGCCGGGGCTGATGGAGATAAAGGGTCTAAATGCCGTGGTAAATTTTAAAGTACTTAAGTCATTTGACTATATTGCTATCTTTTTTACAGGAAAAGCGGTCACTTTCAATGGGAATATTTCGACGAGTGCTGCTCACAATCACTTGCCCGACTGGAATCGCGTTGAGATGAAGCGTCTGCAAGGAATAATTCAAGGAAAGGCAATCGAGTGCAAAGACCTGCAGAGAAAAATTATTGTAAGCTCAATCGACTCTATTTTTGAAGAAGCGCGGCCTTTTATCCGAGGAATATTCGCAACATGAGACATGAAGCAAAACAGGAGCCATCAAATCCGAAGAGTCTGCAAGATCTTGTGGATGTGATTAATTTTCAGCGTCTGACTTTCTTCACGTCTCACTTTCTTTTTTTGTTTTCAGATTCCGAATTCATTCAAAATAGCTCAAAATGAAGAGTTTCTGAAGTACGATGGCTGGAATGGAGAAGAGCGCGTTTTAATATTCTCATCGAACAAGTGCCTGGACTATTTGGAGCAAGTTCCCAAATGGGGATGTGATGGCACTTCCAAAGTCGTTCCTTTGCTCTTTGATCAGCTGTCTCTACGCGCGTCTAGCCCACACGTATGTTCCAGTTGGGTTCACCTTGCTCAACCGTCGATTGGGAGTCAAGCTATGAACTCGTGCTCAGAAGACTGCTGGAGATTGGACCAAAACTTAGCCCCACAGCATAGCACTGGACTTCGAAAAAGCCGAAGCTAATGCATTCAAGGTTACTTTATTATGTTCTATCAACATAATATTTCTTTTTCTTTTTTTGATTTTTTGATTCTTTTTTTTCGTTCTTTAGAATCTGGTCTTTCTGGCTGATGAGAAGTTAAACAAAAAAGCAATTGAGCCAAGGACTTGCTTCTTCCATAAACAGCAAGCCCTCTATCGAAATGTTTGCACAAAGGGTTACAAGGACCTCTATAATGCTAATCAGGAATACAGGAAACAAGTTCATTTGATGTCTGCAATACCGTTCGTTCCAGTCAAAGACGTAGAGGAAGCGTTTGATAAGTTGAGGTTAAGCATTTTTATCCTCTTTTTTTCAATAAAATTTCGTTCCTTTTCAGCAAATTCGCAGAAACGTCGAAATTTTCGGTTGAGCTAGACGATATTTTGGAATACTATGAAAACAATTACATTGGGCGACCTAAATCAGATGGGAAACGTGAAAAGCCAAGTATAATTGCCCGATTTTAAGTTGTTTTACAGACGAATTTTTTGTAATTATGATCATGCTATATGTAATCTACGAGGCCTTCTTGAGACTGATGAGCCAACGACAAGCAATGGGATCGAGAGCTTTAATTGTCAGATGCTCAGAACTACGGCCGCTTCTAATCCAACTATGTGGAAGCTGATTGAGGGACTGCGACTTGAGTTAAAAATGTCAGAGCAAGAAATGGGAGCATACAGAGCTGGTGAAAACACACCGCGCCGTGGAATTGCTTACAGACACATGAATGATCGTCTAAAGAATGTGGTGAAGCGCTATGCTGAGATGCCGAAAATTGAATTTCTCAGATCTATTGCTGCTAATCTTGGTAGTGCAATGATTGGTCTTTCAAACTCAGCCAAAGGTAGTCCAGTCTTTCTTGTAAATTTTCACTCACATATTTTTATTTAGTTCTGGAGCCGACAGGAAAAAGGCGCAATGTTGATACTTTGCCAGGTGGAGGAAAATCATGTGTGTGCTTTTTTCCAGCACTTCTTCTTTTCACACATTTTTAGTGCTATCAAGCAAGCGCCAGAAGTTAGACGAGGAGGTCATCGTTTGCAGCTCAGACTTCGTACAGAAAATGAAACGAAATCCTGCACTGTTGGAAAAAGAGCCTAATAGTTTTATTGCCATTAAAAAAGATGGTAACTGCTTCTACCGGTTTGTCATTCCCCATTTGAAAAAGATCTTAAACTACCTGTAAAGATCAATTTACTTAATGATGTACGATACTCAAAACTACTGGGGACTAGTGAGAAGCGAATTGATACAATTTCTGCCTCAATCAAGATATGCCATGGCTCGCTTCTTCCGAGATATTGAAGGGGATTCTGCGACCGTGGACGAATATGTGGAGCACTATATGAAGCCATCAGTTTGGGGGTCATCACAGCAGCTTCTTTTGGCAGCTAAACTCTATTCGGTCAATTCCATTCTTTACCAGCCAGCTATTACTCCACGTTACGTCAATTTTTCAATGGACCTTGCTGAGGTATGAATTCATTTTTCTTGTTTGCATTGGTTTTATTTTTTGTGCAGGAAGAGCCCAAGAAGATCACACAAGCAAGTGGTGGCACAAGACTTGCTTATTATTGTGTATGTTAACCTTGAATTCTTGCATTGGTTACTAAAAAATATTTTAGGCTGACGCTCCACTAATTCCAATGGCCGAAACATTCATGATTCGCTACCGAGAGAAAGAAAAACACTTTGATGTTGTTGAAATAAATTTTGATGATTGTTAACTTTGTTTTGTTGAATGTTATATGAAGAGAATAAAAAATTCTCGTTTGTTTTCGTAGGATACAGCAGTGACCGGAGATCCATCAGACAGTAGAGCTTTACATGTGGTTGTGGAAGATGTGAAGTCTAGGACTAAAAAGGGTTCCAAGCCAATGCTCAGTGCAAATTTGTTTTTTATGCTGCTGAACCATGCTGAACACGAATTCGGTGTCAGAATTGATGCTTTGTCTAGCAAAAAATTTTTTTTTTACATTTTTCACATATACCCCTACATTTATGGCTTATCTATGGACCAAAAAATACTTTTTACCTCTCTTGAACTTTTTCAGATAGCGACCTAATAACTAAGTGCAAGCCCTTCTCAACTGATCGAGCCCACTCAGAACAGACGTCACTCTGGTCGCCAAAGAACAAAGAAGTAAGCAAGTTCTGTACTGCCTCCTTATTGTGAATGACCTTAATTTGAGAAATAAAAATGGCCGAGAAGTTCAGCTCCTAAAATACCATCACAAACTGAGATAGAAGGAAGAGGGCCGACACTTTGGACAATAATATTGTTGAATGACATCGAAGATCGGCTAGTGAAGCTGAAAACATTCCAATGAGAAAACCAAAACAAGAATTAAAGGAAAATAATCTACCCAAGTAGAGAGGTCCAAACACATAAGTGAACAATCCATTCAGTAAAAGAGCATTCTGAATACGCATGGAATTTAGGCACACCGACAACTGCACAAAAAGTATCCGAGAAAAAATTGAACTTTACAAAAAGTCCCAGCTTGTAGTACTCATGTAGTGGTGTCCAGATGGTTGAGTGATGGATCACACCATGCTCAGCGGTGGATTAGGTTACGTTAGGAGGTAGATTAGACCAGATATACGGGTGGATCCGACCATTCTTTTTTATATAAGATATCCACCTGCCCAATGAGAACCTACTTCAGATTTCGGGTCTTATGTAAGAAAAATTGCAGGTATTGACAAACCGGTTTCGCCAAGCAAATTTAGGTCACTAAAAATGGTTTGTATTTGACTATGACCAAATTTTATTTTTTTCAGTTCATTATGGTCCACCTCACTCGAGGGTACCCACCTCACGTTTTCGTGTTCGGGTGGCTAAAAACGGGATTTTAACCCTGTTAAATTTTAATTCCTCACACGATTTTATTGTTTATGTTTATTATTTGTTATTGTTGCTTATGAATATGTATAAAACTTGATTTTTTCAGGCCATCCAGGTGGATATCCGCCTACCCAAAGGGTACCCACCCTTGGTTTTGGGGTAAGACCGTAATTTTGATCTTATCAAACCCCATTCTATACACGATTTAACGTCAGAATAATTAGTTTTCTTTTTATTTTGACTAAACTTTTTCGGGCCATTCAGATGGATATCCACCTGGTGGCCAAACGACCTATTCGTGCAGAAACGAAACTGGGCATCTACGATCTAGCATCCGTCATTACGATTATTCACCCATTCAGCAACCCTACTTTTTGTCCAGTTCAATTATTTCTCAGACACTTTTTGTCGGTGTGCCTAAATTTAGAATGGCGAGAGACTAAAAGAAAATTCTGCAAAATTTTATACGGAATTTTCTAACTTACTCATTAATAATAAGATTTTACTGATTTTTTACTTACACATAACAATATATTTATCGCAAAAAAGGTATCGAAAGTTGACTACATTTTTAAGTTTGAGAGCTTTGGTCATGGAAAAATTAAAAAAAAAATTACAAGTTCTGTGTTGCCGATCATGAGAATGTCGTTTACCTAAAAATAAAATTAACTATAAGAAAGAAACCCATGAAAGTCCAGACGTAATGCATGTTATCCAAGTGGGCATCTATCATATTTAGCAAAGTATTACGATTACTCGCTTCATTCTGGGCTGAGCGAGCAAATACATCCATTTCTATCACCTATCATAATTAAGAAACACATTAGCAAATGTGAAACAAACAATCTAACTCAGCCGCGTACCTGTTCAGCGACTCCTTTAGAAACAAAGCTAAAATAATCCTTGGAGCGATTGAGCACAAACTTTGACATGGAGTCATCTTTGACCTTTCAATAAATAACAGTTAAAAATTTAAGTACAGTCAAACCTCGATATAGTGGCCCCGTGGCCCCCACCTCAAGTTCGTTCCCGCCTTGGGTGCGACACTTTTTTCACCCTGATTTTCGAAGTATTTCACCACTTCTGTTTTGACAGTCTGGTCCCAAATATCGTGAAGATTCCGATTTTCCCAGTCGTTTTTCAAAAACTGAATAATTTTTTCATTTGAAAATGAAAACCTCGATACAGTGGCCCCCTATTTAAAAATTAAAGGGCCACTATATCAAGGTTTTCATTTTCAAATGGAAAAATTATTCAGTTTTTGAAAAGCGACTGGGAAAATCGGAATCTTCACGATATTTGGGACCAGACTGTCAAAACAAAAGTGGTAAAAAACTTCGAAAATCAGGGTGAAAAAAGTGTCGGACCCAAGGCGGGAACGAACTTGAGGTGGGGGCCACTATATCGAGGTTTGACTGTAAAAAAGTTTTTTGTAAAATACTTTGAAGATGTTAAGTGATAGTGTTCTGACAGCTATCCTGACCATTGATTCCCCTGAAAAAAGCCGATGAAAATGAAAGACTTGAAAATTAGATAATTGGCCTGCCATTGTTGTAGAATCTCAATGCTTCAGTGAAAAGGGGAAACTCGTCAGTGCTCTTAAGAGTTAAAAGGTATAATTTTTTTGTATTTTTCCAAATAGCTAAATATACTTCGCTGTAAAAGAAGTGAATGGTATGAGGGTTGACTTTGAAGGATAGCGTTTTGAGAAATGATATGTAGTAGGCCAAAACCTCTTCATTATTGAAGTCGAACTTGTGACAAATGATTTCATTTACATGATTGTTACTGAGTAGAAAATCTGAGATATAAATTAGTTAATGGCCTTGTTCATAGCCGGGTCAGCTTTTTCTTATATTCAAAAAATGTCAATATTTTTTTTAAATTCTTTTATTTTGATATTTATGACCCTAGAGCAACTTTTTGAGCTCTACACGAAAATTTGTACAGTGTTTCCGAGTGATTTATGAATATTTGGCGCACAAAAATCGGTGGGTGAAAAAAGTTGAGGGGCCAACTTATGAGTCAACAGTTGCTAAAATTTTGTAGAGACAAGAGTTTAAATTTCTGTTAATTCCATCTAGTAGAGCTCAAAAAGTTGAGTGGGGGTCACAAATATCAGATTTGGCACTTTCTCCTCAAAAATTTGATATTTTAGCAGTTTTGAAAAAAGTTGACCCCTAAAAAGTTGAGGAGTCAACTCGACTATGATTACAGCCAATCATGAAAACTATGTTATGTTGGCAATATTTCCTCATCATTAAAGAACACAATGTTAATCGAAAGTATCGTAGAACTCGGGATTGCACAATGGTAAAAAATCAACTGATCACAAATTTGATTGACCACGAATTCGAGGGTCGACTGACCACGGTTTTCGAACTCGCGCCTCTTACATTCAGGCTGTTTCATGATATTTCTAAACTCAGGCTTAGGTTCAGGGTAGGCCAGCGCATATTAGGACAGGTTCAAACGTGTGGCCCGACTTGATAAAAATCAAAATTTTAAAAGGCGCAAGTTCAAAAAGCATGATCAGTCGACCATCGAATTCGTGGTCAGTCATAATTCGTAATCAGTCTATCCTCGTCCTTGTATAATGCGTGTAGAGCTCTTCACTTTTATTTGTTGATAAACAAATTACGAATTAGGCTCAGTCATAAAAAAGCGATGCAGCATTGGGCGATGTTATACAGATCATGTTTTCTGTATTTTTTACTTTTGGGTTTAAAGCAGCTGAATAATCTGCGCAGTATAGATCGGGCTGTATGTGAAATGCAGCATATACCGTAAAACCTATATTATAAGCCCATCCTCTGATAAAAAGCTCATGTCCCTATTTTTGGATTAATAGTTCAGAGTTAAGGCCATTTTGGTGAAAAATTTCACGATTTTTATAGGGTTGAAAAATATAAGTCCACGAACTTTTAATAGAGGTTATACGGTAATTATCTTTTAAATTTCAGTCAAAATAGTGAAGTCCAGCACCTAATTTTTGAAATTCACTATCTAATTACAGTTTTCGGCTATTCAAAAATGATGAAAAATTTAAAAAATTAAATTGAATTTGCGATTTTTGTGGCACGTTTTCGAAATCCATAAACGGGGAGGAGAAAAATGGGCCATTTTCAAATTGGGCCAATGCAAACTGGCCCACATTTTTGAGTCAAGCAACACGGGTACCAAGGCAATGTTTTTTCACCAGACTTTCACCTTTTTCCTGAACTTGAGTGCTTTTTCAAATTTTACATTTTGATGCTTTTTTACTTCATTCCTTGTACTACATTCTATATAAAGGCATCTCTTGTGACCCACTTTTGGTGGCGTTATATCGCGAAGGCATTATACGAAATTGTAGACTGTACCCATTTGAGAAAATGCAATTCGCTTTCAATACAGAGGGTTTTGTTTTTTGTTAGGGTTTTTTTCTGGTCAACATTAGTTACTATTTCCGTATCTCTCTAATGAACGCCGCCTTTTCAAACATAGGTTGAAAAAAGTCAATACACGCTTTCCCCAGAACTAATTTATGCACTCGTCCCACACACAACGGTAACAAGCAAACAGATTTTTAACAATTTCTTTGGTACTTTTCCAAATGAGCAGCGATGGATACGAGAAATACGAGGTAATCCGACTCCATTGGCATAGTTAAGAGTCAGCTGCTGGATCTGTTTTCCTGAATAAATTGCTCAAATATGTGGCCCAATTTGCATTAGCCCACTTTGCAATGGGCCATTTTTCTCCTCCCCCCGTAAACGCAGATTGACTCAGTTTGAACTTGGAGCGTACTGTATGCCTCGATGACAAAGCGTTCCACACGCGCCTTCCCTCGTAACTTTTATTGTTCTTTTAATTAAAAAACGGGTAAGCGTGGATGTTAGAGAAAGAAAGCAAAAAAAAATGACTAACTTACACAGAGAAGTTTCATGCCTGATGTTCTCGAAAAGGATATTCAAGGTTTGAAGGATTTGCACATTTACATAACATCCGCACCTTTGCTTCATAATCTAACCGAGAAGAACAATAACTTAGGTCTGATTTGTAAAGAGAAGACATTACCGATAAAAAGTGGGCAAGCATCTGTCTTTCCAGGAAAAAACTGAGGTTTCAAAATTATTATCGTTGGACAAAAAAGTCAAAGGACTTACTCGAAAACAGATCCATCGTTTTGATCTCCCTAAATTTTTAATTTTGTTAAAGAAGCTTTATAATTAGCATACCCATATAAGAATTTCTGTAATCGCTCGAAGAGCCTAGAAATTTCATTAAAAAGATAATTCGTGAAAAAAGACTAGAGCAGCACCTCAATAAGAAGGGTTTTATTGCCTTCTGTCACTTTTTCATTTTTTATGAGCACACCATGCAAGTATCTTAAAGTGATAAAAACGAACTCCAACAAATCCAGCATTGAAAGTTTTACCTCAAATATTCTAAGGAATGAGGGTTTTTCGACTTCCATAACTGATTTTTCTTCCCGAAAATCAAGTTCATGAGAAGTTTTTAAAGGAAGTGATGACTGAATAGAACTTAGAAAGTATTTGGGATTAAGCCGATGGTAATATGCGACATCTATGACCTCGCTATAACACAAAAAAAACTAGGTGTTCGTCGGTAACCCTTTTTTGGAGATAAAGATGATAATAAGTTGAAAACGGAGATGACTGCTTTTTTATAAAACTGTAGACCATGCGATTAGAAGTCTACAAATAAATATTTTGAAAAAATAAAACGCCACAAAATTTTCCGCGAAAGGTTGTATATTTTAAATTTTGATAAATGAAATTCTGAAAATAGTTTTCTGTTTGCAGCTTTTTCTTGTGAGTAAACATTTTTCTTCTCGTAAAGTCTTTTTTGCTGCAAAAAAATTCGGCGTGCCTATAAAAGATAAATTAGAGAAATGGTCAATGAACTATTTGATAAAAAAAAGACATTCGGTCAAATAAGGGTTTGCTCAAATAACATATGTGATCAATGTCTTGTTTGAATTTTTATATGTTTGACTAATCGCACATTTGGCCTCGCACTTGTTTTATCAATAAACATTTGGAATGCATGAATATATTTGATCTGCCAAGAGGTGAAGAAGCAAGCATTGAATTCCTACAAAATCGTGGGCTCCTTCCTTAAACAAAAAATATCTGCCCAAAATTTTTTCAAAAACCTGACCCGATAAGGGATAAGTACCATACTGACTATACGGACCGGCTCAAGCCCAAAGAAAAAATTAAGCTCCGGGCTGGGCCGGGCTCAAAAAAATATGTGCGGGCCGTGAAAAAGTAGGACCGTGCACATGCCTGATGACCACCTGCTTTTGGTGGGGCATGGGCTATTATCCTCTTAAAAACGATGAAAACTGTTCTTTTACCTAGTAGGTACTGTATTTTGAAGGCATGAAAATTTTTTGCTGGAAAACAGCCAAAAAGGCAGGATGGTGAGGTAAAAATAGGTGACATTGCTAATTTAGCTTAAAAAGAATTGATATCGGGCTTTCCGAGTCAGTCCATACACAGATCTTCTTTTGACCAAAAGAGTAATTTGACCAAATGTTTATTGATAAAACAAGTGCGAGGCCAAATGTTCAAACAAGACATTGATCACATATGTTATTTGAGCAAACCCTTATTTGACCAAATGTCTTTTTTTATCAAATAGTTCATTGACCATTTCTCTAATTTATCGTTTGTAGGCACGCCAAAAATTCGCCTTAGAAACACTTCTTTGACCGGAAAGCCTTTTTTTGCCGCAAAAACCTTTTTTTCTGTCGTTAAAATCATGGATGTCAAAAGCGATAAATTTTTGGCGTTTTGTCAAACTCCAAAGCGATAAAAAAAGTGATGAAAATTTTATTGCTTTTTTAATCGTTTTTAAAAGCCACAATTTGAGATGTCTTTCTGGTCTTATTTCTTGAAAATTTTCAATGTAAATAACTTTTCTTGGCACTTGTCTACTTCTTACATAACTGCCCACTTATATTTGCTACTTTTAGAGATTTTAAAGTTAATTGTAAAGATACAGCCCCAATGGTCGCGTTTTGATTTGGCTTCTGCTGTCATAGTTAGCCCTCTATTCTCCTTGTGGCTGTTTATTTTGGCTTCCGCGTTTGATTGTGTCGTTTGGCCTATCATGTCATTGTGACCACCGAAATGTGACCATCGTGCACAGGACTGTCCGATTTTCGAATTTTTGGGTCCTAACCATCAGAAATCTGCAAGTTCACTCAGGGTCGTTTGCAGGGTCGTGAAAAAGTCGTAAATATACGCGAAAAGATTAGAACGCCAAATACAAAAAATATTATGAAATCAACTGGCCAAGGGGCTACATTGACTTTTTGCCTGTGAAGACCAAGGTAACTACTAGTTTAAAACGATTTTACTATGCTTTGATCACTGGAGCTCAAAAAACCTCTTTATGAATTTCGCATAAAATTACTTCTCAACATCTCGGCCCAACATCAAAAGCAACATAGCCCAGAACAATTTTTATTATTTAATATAACCAATAGAAGAATGAAACAAACTGAATAAACCATGCGAGGATAATTAAAGAAGATATCATATGATGAAGATTGAACTACTCTTTGGAAGCAGCATCCATTACTTGCTTTTCACTTATGCGGGACGATGATTGCTTGCAGGATTTCTGATAGAGTTTTCTGATAGAGGTTAGTTGTGCGCATCTCAACCTCAAGCCACCTGCGCCCCCGAAGGTGCTTGAGAGTTAGAGATGCGCGCACATACTTACCTTAGACATGATTCCGAGAAGAACTCTTGATCATAAAATACACATAGAGACTCTATTTGCAAAGCTCCAGTGACCGAAACGTGGTAGAGCACAAGGCAAAAAGTCAACTTTTGGTCAAAAATTAAAAAAAAATCAGTTTTTAGCTCAGAAAATATCAGGAAACAATTTTTTTTATCGTTTTTAGCGTATGAGAATTACTTAGGAGATGTTTAAACACTATTTTTGAAGAATTAAAAAATGCGCTATTAGACTGTAGTGTCGGGGAGCACGTTGCTGTAGTGATTTACTTCAGGCTTGTTGGTTTTCTCGGAGTAGGACGCTTGACCACAACACAACTTTCTTATTGCTAGCACCTAAAATAGAATATATATTGCTCAATCAACACCAAAAATCCTAAAAAGGGCACCTCAAATGGTAATTGACGAAAGCGATAAAAAGACTGAAAAATTCAAACGATAATTAGTTCTCGTTTGAATTTTAATCGCTTTTTAATCTTTTTATTGGAGACAGAAATGGGCAAAACTTTTTTTTGTCCCAGATTCACTTTTTTTTTGTCCCAGATTTCCTCATTTTTGTCACAGATTTAGTCAAAACCACAGTGGGGAACAAGCACTTTCAAAATAGGTCAAAAATTTTTTACTCATAACAGCCTAATATTTTTTCTGTGGCGTTTCTATCATGTTTTGAGCATTTTTGCTACAAATTTTTTTTTCGCAAAATTTTTTGCCTTGGGGATGAAATTGTTTGTTAAAAAATGTTTGGATACTGTAAATTTATCAGGGGTACCAAACCAACAAAATGTAGCCTAGGATCCTAACTTTTAAAAGTTCTCCTCTTTTGATAGAAAGTAAAAAAATCACAAATTGACGTATGTTAAAGAAGTTACGACACTTCGAAGAAATAAGTTATTTTCTCGAATAAAACATAAGGAAAACGTTTTCGTCAAGAAAAATAAATAAACCCGACCGGACAATTTTAGTCTTATTGCAAAGCCGTAACTCTGCCAATTTTCTTTTGCCGTGAAAAATCGTTTTACGTTAAAGGGGCATGCCCGTGCGCGATACCGAGAAAAGGCGGGGACCAGCAGTTCTTTTCTTTCTCGAAGACTATTTCGATGCGTTCTCATATAGATTTTTTAGGTTTTCTGTCTAGTTTTTAAAAGTAGTATAAGGTCATCAATATTAGAAAATATGAAAAACGAATGAAAAAGGGAACGATTCAAAAAAATTTGCTGGTAATCGCCCCATCTTAATTTTTCAAAACGCGAGGGTATGCCCCTTTAAAAGACCATGCTCGCGGTGGTCTGGTGGGCTCCCGCCAATTCAAAAAAATTTCCTAATCATTGATCTACTGATCGGATTTTCTAACTTGGTTTCTGACAAAACAAGGCTTAGAATTTGATTTTAGGTGTAGTTTTGTTAGAAACGAAGTTAAATCCGAACAAAAGATCAATGATTAGGAAAATTTTTTGAATAGGCGGCACCCACCACACCACTGCGAGCACTGAAAAAATTGCAGAAAAAAAGTTACCATATTCTACGCACACCCTCCCGTTCAAAATCGTGTTTGTGGCATTGCATTTTTGACATAATTTTGCAGGTGAAGGAGAAAAATGGGCCATTTCAAATTAGGCCATTTCAAATTGGGCCTTTTCAAATTGGTCCCATTTCAAATTGGGCCTTTT
Organism: Ditylenchus weischeri; assembly: GCA_029231635.1. NCBI lineage: Eukaryota > Metazoa > Nematoda > Chromadorea > Rhabditida > Anguinidae > Ditylenchus > Ditylenchus weischeri. The sequence continues at coordinate 22,024 of JAMRYI010000030.1, read as the reverse complement.
CAAATTGGGCCAATGCAAATTGGGCCAATCGTCCCACACACAACGGTAACAAGCAAACAGATTTTTAACAATTTCTTTGGTACTTTTCCAAATGAGCAGCGATGGATACGAGAAATTCAATACGAGGTAATCCGACTCCATTGGCATAGTTAAGAGTCAGCTGCTGGATCTGTTCTCCTGAATAAATTTCAAAATGTGGCCCAATTTGAATTTGGCCCAATTTGAAATGGCCCATTTTTCTCCTCCCCATTTGTGGATGACACACAAGCAAAATACTGCCTACTTTGTAGCCAGTGAGAAGCGCTACAAAATGAGTGGTAACTTGCCTGACAAAAGTCTTTAAAAAATAGGTCAAAAAACACAATGCCACAAACACATTTTTTTAATTTAAGGGGGGGGAGGTCGGTTGAGAGAGAATGCGGTATCTTGTGACAAAAAAGTCTTTCGGCGAAAGGTCATTTTACTGGAAAAGGATTTTGGGGCAACAAAAAAGGATGCTGCAGCAAAAAAGCCAATTTGCAGCAAAAAAAGTCTTTTTGTAGCGAGAAAAAAAGTCTTTTCGCAGCAAAGATATTTGCAGCAAGAAAAGTCTGTTTGCAGTGCAATCTTTTCGAGACAAAGCATTTGGATGACATAATAAATATGATCAGATCAGATCGATCTGATCTGATCTGATCTTTGGCGATCTGATCTGATCTGATCTCGATCTGATCTGATCTGATCTGATCGATCTGATCTGATCTTTTGCCCACCCCTGGTTTGCACTAAAAAAGCCCTTTTGCACCAAGAAAAAGCTTTGTTCACCAAAAAAGGTTTTTACGGCAGCAAAAAAATTTGCCATATTCTTTCATTATTAGTCGCTCCTGTAACTTTTCAGATTTCAATGCTTCCAGAAGCTTATCTTAGAGCAGAGGTTGTTCGTGCAAGAGCAGAACAGTCTAAATGTGTCGTTGAAGGTAAGTGTTTGTTCGTGCAACGCATCATAATTTAGCTTGTGCCTTTTTTAGATGTGCAATTTCACGTAAGAAGCCAAAGCGGAAAGCTAAATACTAAAGTGGATGCATTAGTCAAGGAAATCTCTGAGCTTTACAACAGCAACAATCTCAACGAATTAGTCCAAAACTCGCATCTCTGCGCCCGCCATATGGAGGTAACTTAATTTGCACAGCTCCCTTTTGAATATTTTGTAAAAATCATTACAAAATTTTCAGCACGTGGGACTGTTTGAAGAATGCACACCAGCTATCACAACTTCGAAGAAAGGGCTAAATTCATACACAGTCGATTTTGTCGTCAAAGAACCCAGGCCTCTCAAAGGTGGAATAAAGCTAGAGATGACAATGGCTGGCAACCCTTGTGGCAGTGTAGCAATGGGAAAACAAGTTTCAATTTTTTCTCTGCTCACATTTTAATATGGTTTCTTATATTTTTAGAGCGTATTTGGAAGAGGGGAGTCAGCAGATCTTTCTTTCACTAAGACTATGGCTGGTCACAACTTCAACTTCACAGCTGCTAAGCCGTTCCTTGGATGGCAAAAGTACTCGAATGTGATTGGATCTGCTTTCAGGACCTTAGACAATGTGCCATGGAATAACTCACATCTCACGGAAAATGGATTCGCACTTCGATATAATGGTCAAATTCTCTCAAAAAAGCTTATGCATTCGTTGTGTTTCTACTTTGTATGCGTCATTCCCATCAGTCTTTTTTAATCATGGCTTATTTCAGGGTTGGAGACGTTTTGATCCTCTTGCAAACGCACCTATTCAGGTACGGGAGCATGCCGGTATCTTCTTGAACGTCATTTGCTTAATAAAAACTGTGTTCACTTATCATATTGTAGGTCATACGACAAAGATTTCATTTGAGAATACGCTTTCAAGAGATACCAGAGATCGGCCTATCTTAGGTAACTGCCGAATTTATATTTTGTTGCATTTTTTTCACTGTGCTGAATATATGTATTTACAGCTTCATCTGGAGCCTTTTTCAAGTGGTCCCAAGAGTATGCTGGTAAGTTTCTCGTGATTTTCTAATCGTGCCTTGGTCGTCTATAATTTTAACATTTTAGGTCTATTGGGGGATTCTGCTTTCGTAAAGCATCAATTTGATGTTCAGGTAATTGAAATCAATTTTTTAAAACTCATCATTTATTACTCTAGGCTGCAGCTCCGCTTTACTTTGGTGCTTTTATCGGAGCTTCGTTACGCATGGCCCATTTACAAGGATTAGGAGGCAGGAGTATTCATTTACTCGACAGAGCGTACTTAGGAGGTTTTCTACGGTCTCTGCGAGTAACTCACCGTTCATAAAATTTAGGGCCACACGATGTTCGTGGATTTGACTTGAACTCGCTTGGAACACGTGCTGGCACCTGTAGCCTTGGTGGAGCATCTTCGTTGGCCGCGGCATTTCATGTTTACGTGCCGCTGGTACCTGCAAATATGGTAGTTTGGTTTTATACTCGACGTGATCGCCGAGTTAATTATTTTAATTCAGCTCTACGCTCATGGATTTGTCACAGCTGGGAACGTCTGCTCGGTATCATTGCAAGAGAGAAGCTCTCATCTATGTTAATCTTTGTTATTTCTAGGTTCGCGCACGAAATTTGTTTAGGGATATGGCGGAAAACCCTCGCGTATGTTTCTAATTAGAGGAATTCCAATCATTCATCGGAGTTTTAGGTCTCTGCAGGGATCGGATTAACATTCGTATACATGAATGCACTTCGCTTGGAGGTAACACGCATTTTCTGAAGTATCACATGCTTGTAAGACTTTTTAGCTCAATTATGTCCACCCCCTGCGTTATGTTCCTGGTGATGTGTTCTCTGCTTCCCGAGTTCAGTTCGGAGTAGGCGTCAACTTCTTATGATTGCAAGGCAGTGCCTGAAAATTAGAACATTAGGAAACACTTCGTTAGATCTAAATTTTTAAATTTGTGTGAACAATACGATGTGTGTTTGTTGTTTGTTGACTGTATATTCTCAGTAAAGCGTAAAGAGATTCTCGTACAGTGGCCCTATGGACTGATATTTGGTTGGCAATTTACCATTAATTTTTCGTGGGTGTCACAGAAATCGAGTTTTTTATTTTTCGATCAGATGTCTAAGCGTACACTCAGCTTCGTCACAGGGAACAAGAACAAGTTGAAAGAAGTGCAAGTAAAGTTATTGAAATGATTGAAACAAATATCTAAAGCCCTGTTTTAGGAATTGCTTGGAAATATTTATGATGTAATTTTCTTACTGCTTTTATGGTTCTTTTTTGAATTCTTGGATTTTTTTTAATTTTTAAAAACAATAATTGTTAAGAGAGAACCAACCACACATACAGGAGGAGTAGAAATTTGGGCCATTTCGAATTAAGCACATTTAATCGGGCCAGCTTCAAATTAAAGTATTCTTTAGAGTCGCGTGATGTTTTCTTGTAAAAATTTGTTTCGCAAAATTTTGGCGAATCCGAGCTTATTAACCGCTGAATTCACTGGATAATTCTACGAAATTCACTTCTTATTTGAATGATGACCCTAAACTAACTTAAAAAGCCTTCTAACCTTGAGAAGTGGAAGAATTTTTTTTTGAGAAAATTTTGAATTTTTTGGACAGCAAGTGTTTAGAATTGTCTGTTGGATATGGACTTTTTCGGGTGCAAATCGGATCTTTTTTGGTGCAAATCGGATTCTTTTGTTGCAAGTCGGATGCAAAAAGATCCGATTTACACCAAAAAGAAATCTCTTTGCACCAGAAAAAATTGTATGTTTCTCTATTAATTACCCACTTTCTGATAGTTACCCCTTCTCCCTAATAGTTACCCCCATAGGCACCCTGTAATTCAGCTCAAAATATTTATTGTGCAAATCTGTTTTTTGCGTTTTCTTAATCATCACAATCTCGGTTGATTCCATTTTTTAGACTTTATTTGGGCACCCAAAAATTTCAAAAGCGACCTTGAAATTTTTCGATTTTTCAAGGGTTGAAAAATAATTACCCCGGGGTAACTAATAAAGAAAATACGGTATCCCTGTTTGTTTACTATATAGAACAGAGGAAATGGTTTAGGAGGTGATTTTAGTTTACAAGTCGAGTCTCTCATTAACATACACCCTTGAGACCGGCCCTAGCCGTATGTTTATGAGAGGTGTGTGTTAATGGGAGTGTATGTTAACGAGAGAGCCAGGTTCCATAACTTAGCTTAGTGTATGTTAATAGGAGAGTCCGTTCAATTTTAATAAAAAATATCTACTCAAACAAACAAAAATCTACAGCAATGAAATCAAGGGTTAGTCACAAAATATTCAGCAATTGTTCTCTGATTCAGTTTGTTCATTCTTTCTTCGGCCAGGAAGTCGTCCAGTTTATCAAACAGTTTGGGCGCGGTGGGATTGGGGACATTATCTACGTAGTTCTGGAGGATTCTCATTGCTCGGCTGACCAAAGTGAGCTCCGTTGGTTTCGAGTTGTGCGTCCACAGCCAAGTATTCTGCCATCGTGCCTTCCACTTCAGTGTTTGCTTGCAATACGGTCCAGAGACAGTCTATGTAGGCCATAATGTTTTCTTCTCTGTCATCGTCTTCGTGCTGTAAAAAATACATTCAACAACAATGAACAGAAAATTAACAATAATAAAAATCCAACCTCTTCATTGATCACAAATTCAGCTTTGCGGAGCAACGGCTCAACGTTTCTGGCTTGACGGCATCCCAAGAGCGGCGGAGGAATTGGAGAAACGCAGGAGATGCAAGAGACGCAGGAGAGTTTTTTTTCACTTTTTTGTCTTTGTCCCCCCAAGACAATTGGTCGAAAATGACAATTTTCATTGGTAATCAAAACATGTCCAAAAATGACTTTATTCATAACAACATGGAACATCATCACAAATAACAGCAAGAAGCTACAATCCAGAAACTTGTAAAACCATTCTTTGATCCTCTTCTTACCTGGAACATCTGAGCGGCGCGGAAGTTGATAGCGACGGCGGAAACACCTTTGAACACGAACCGGACTTCCAAATTTTCCATACTCGACAACACAAAACGCTTTTTTTTGAACGGTGAACACCATTTCTGAGAGTAGCCTGAAAAGAGTAGCTTAATTGATTGCGCAAACAATAATGCAGAAGTACAGAAACAATGAAAATATCATAGTCCCAAAAATGGTAATTTCTGGACCAAAGGGGGAACCAAGGCAAGAAAGTGAAAAAATTAAAAGAAATTTTTTTTGAGTTACATATGAAAAACAAAAATGCCTGTCAAGAGAAATCGTATCGCGTTTACAGAATTTCAATATCGTGTCAGGAAAAAAAGTTGCAGCCATTTCAAAAGGGGCGAATTTTTTGAAACACCCTGTATGTTAATGGGATGAGTTGTTGATGAGAGACTCGACTTTACTTTAAAAGGTTGGGTTTGGGATTCTTAGAGCGGCACCACTCGTTTAAAATCATATTCTTGGCATTATGTTTTTGAACTACTTTTTTGAGACTAATCTCAGACAAGTTACCACCCAATTTGTGGCCAGCGAGATGAGGTACAAGATGAGTGGTAACTTGCAAAAAGGAAGTCATGAAAAAGTAGATCATTTTAACAAAAAAGTACGTCATACACCATTTTGAATTATAGGGGTGCCGTTTATTAGAATACGGAATATAATGTTCCCTATTTCGCTAAATTTTGGCGAATCCATGCGAATTTACTAACAAATTTACCAGTGAATTCACCTAATTTTGGTTTCGCCGACGAATCTTAAAACCCTAGAGATTTCTTATTGAAAGTTGGCCTAGTTTTTATGGGCGCACTTTGAAATGGCCCAATTTTCTCCTCTCCACATTTAGTAATAATGTAATTTTGTAGATAGTCAATATTGATTTGGATTTGGAGGAAATTCAAGGTGACCCAGAAAGTATTACGAGGAGAAAATGCAGTGAAGCGGTTAGTTGAATATTTAAACAGATTTTTTACTCATGGATTAAACTTTGAAGGTTCGACTTACAAACAAGCCTGTTCTTGTAGAGGATACTTCTCTGTGTTTCAATGCTCTGGGAGGTTTACCAGGCCCTTATATCAAACATTTTCTTTCCAATCTGAAACCGGCCGGTTTATATAAGGTACTTGCTCTTCAAACATTTATTATTATTTTATTTGTGGTTAGCGAGCAGGGCTGGGCACGGGTCGCAAAAACTCGGCCCATGAGCTGTTTTAACAATGTGCGGTACATAAAGCCCGATAAAATTTTACCTTTTAGATTTTTTTGAAAATTTTATTGTCATTTTTTCGAAGGAGTGTTTCAGTTATATATTGTTGCACTTTTACTTTTCTGAGCACAAGTTTTCCTAACAACTTTTTTTCCAGTATGGGAAATATGCTCGTGCTCGTCCTAACGTAAGCTGGCCTACTACGCGCCTAAGGCTCAAACTAAGATCCAAAAAAAGTCTTTCGGAAATAGCCGTCGGTTGAAGATCGCAAGTTAATTTTGTCGTCAGTTAATATGTTATCCGATTTGTCTGCTTCTCTGCAATGCTTATCTTTTTTTTAACTATAGACTAATTCCAAGTTAATTTTTTATTTAACACTCAAATGGCTGACCATTTACGACAACTCAAATTTTTTGTTTTTTTCAGAGAAACTTTTAAAGGTTTTCACTATGATTACTACTAACCACCTATGACAAATAACCACAAAATATCAAGCTTACTTTGTATCTAATTTGAAAAAATCCACTTTTTCGACTTTTTATCGTGGTCTTTTGACACCCATGATACCCCTATCGACCATATCTTGAAAAAAATTTCTCGCCAAGACCCAGGAATAAGAGTAATTCTAGACCAATTTCTATGCGAAAAACACGATTTTTTTTTGCTTCAAGACAATTCAATTACTTGTTTTACTTTGATCATTTGTTATGACAACAAATATTCGAATTCCCGCCCATCTGCGAAATCAAATATATCCTAAATTTATCTAAAAATCAAAAATAAAAGAGTTCTGAGGTAAAAATAGGCATTAGGTGAATTCATTGACAGGTGAATTCATTGACAGGTGAATTCATTGACAGGTGAATTCATTGACAGGTGAATTCATTGACAGGTGTCGACAGGTTCATTGACAGGTGAATTCATTGACAGGTGAATTCATTGACAGGTGAATTCATTGACAGGTGAATTCATCGACAGGTGAATTCATTGACAGGTGAATTCATTGACAGGTGAATTCATTGACAGGTGAATTCATTGACAGGTGAATTCATTGACAGGTGAATTCATTGACAGGTGAATTCATTGACAGGTGAATTCATTGACAGGTGAATTCATCGTGAATTCATTGACAGGTGAATTCATTGACAGGTGAATTCATTGACAGGTGAATTCATTGACAGGTGAATTCATTGACAGGTGAATTCATGACAGGTGAATTCATTGACAGGTGAATTCATCGACAGGTGAATTCATTGACAGGTGAATTCATTGACAGGTGAATTTGACAGGTGAATTCATTGACAGGTGAATTCATTGACAGGTGAATTCATTGACAGGTGAATTCATTGACAGGTGAATTCATTGACAGGTGAATTCATTGACAGGTGATTCATTGACAGGTGAATTCATCGACAGGTGAATTCATTGACAGGTGAATTCATTGACAGAATTCATTGTGAATTCATTGACAGGTGAATTCATTGACAGGTGAATTCATTGACAGGTGAATTCATTGACAGGTGAATTCATTGACAGGTGAATTCATTGACAGGTGAATTCATTGACAGGTGAATTCATTGACAGGTGAATTCATTGACAGGTGAATTCATTGACAGGTGAATTCATTGACAGGTGAATTCATTGACAGGTGAATTCATTGACAGGTGAATTCATTGACAGGTGAATTCATGACAGGTGAATTCATTGACAGGTGAATTCATTGACAGGTGAATTCATTGACAGGTGAATTCATTGACAGGTGAATTCATTGACAGGTGAATTCATTGACAGGTGAATTCATTGACAGGTGAATTCATTGACAGGTGAATTCATTGACAGGTGAATTCATTGACAGGTGAATTCATTGACAGGTGAATTCATTGACAGGTGAATTCATTGACAGGTGAATTCATTGACAGGTGAATTCATTGACAGGTGAATTCATTGACAGGTGGTGAATTCATTGACAGGTGAATTCATTGACAGGTGAATTCATTTGAACAGGTGAATTCATTGACAGGTGAATTCATTGACAGGTGAATTCATTGAATTCAGGTGAATTCATTGACAGGTGAATTCATTGACAGGTGAATTCATTGACAGGTGAATTCATTGACAGGTGAATTCATTGACAGGTGAATTCATTGACAGGTGAATTCATTGACAGGTGAATTCATTGACAGGTGAATTCATTGACAGGTGAATTCATTGACAGGTGAATTCATTGACAGGTGAATTCATTGACAGGTGAATTCATTGACAGGTGAATTCATTGACAGGTGAATTCATTGACAGGTGAATTCATTGACAGGTGAATTCATTGACAGGTGAATTCATTGACAGGTGAATTCATTGACAGGTGAATTCATTGACAGGTGAATTCATTGACAGGTGAATTCATTGACAGGTGAATTCATTGACAGGTGAATTCATTGACAGGTGAATTCATTGACAGGTGAATTCATTGACAGGTGAATTCATTGACAGGTGAATTCATTGACAGGTGAATTCATTGACAGGTGAATTCATTGACAGTGAATTCATTGACAGGTGAATTCATTGACAGGTGAATTCATTGACAGGTGAATTCATTGTGAATTCATTGACAGGTGAATTCATTGACAGGTGAATTCATTGACAGGTGTGACAGGAATTCATTGACAGGTGAATTCATTGACAGGTGAATTCATTGACAGGTGAATTCATTGACAGGTGAATTCATTGACAGGTGAATTCATTGACAGGTGAATTCATTGACAGGTGAATTTGACAGGTGAATTCATTGACAGGTGAATTCATTGACAGGTGAATTCATTGACAGGTGAATTCATTGACAGGTGAATTCATTGACAGGTGAATTCATTGACAGGTGAATTCATTGACAGGTGAATTCATTGACAGGTGAATTCATTGACAGGTGAATTCATTGACAGGTGAATTCATTGACAGGTGAATTCATTGACAGGTGAATTCATCGACAGGTGTGACATTCATTGACAGGTGAATTCATCGACAGGTGAATTCATTGACAGGTGAATTCATTGACAGGTGAATTCATTGACAGGTGAATTCATTGACAGGTGAATTCATTGACAGGTGAATTCATTGACAGGTGAATTCATTGACAGGTGAATTCATTGACAGGTGAATTCATTGACAGGTCATTGACAGGTGAATTCATTGAATTCATTGACAGGTGAATTCATTGACAGGTGAATTCATCGACAGGTGAATTCATTGACAGGTGAATTCATTGACAGGTGAATTCATTGACAGGTGAATTCATTGACAGGTGAATTCATTGGTGAATTCATTGACAGGTGAATTCATCGACAGGTGAATTCATTGACAGGTGAATTCATTGACAGGTGAATTCATCGACAGGTGAATTCATTGACAGGTGAATTCATTGACAGGTGAATTCATCGACAGGTGAATTCATTGACAGGTGACATTGACAGGTGAATTCATCGACAGGTGAATTCATGACAGGTGAATTCATTGACAGGTGAATTCATCGACAGGTGAATTCATTGACAGGTGAATTCATTGACAGGTGAATTCATTGACAGGTGAATTCATCGACAATTCATCGACAGGTGAATTCATTGACAGGTGAATTCATTGACATCATCGACAGGTGAATTCATTGACAGGTGAATTCATCGACAGGTGAATTCATTCACAGGTGAATTCATCGACAGGTGAATTCATTGACAGGTGAATTCATCGACAGGTGAATTCATCGACAGGTGAATTCATCGACAGGTGAATTCATTGACAGGTGAATTCATTGACAGGTGAATTCATTGACAGGTGAATTCATCGACATTTTGGCGTTCTGTTATATAGCCTTTTTCGTGTTTTCATTCCACTTTTTTGAAAATAGTTACCAAAAACCACATAAAGTCACCTCAGAAACTTCGAAAAAGGCATTTTATTTAAGTTCTGGTCAATTGAAAATTGAGTTTTCAGAACTTTGATTTTTCGACCTTTCGAATACTTTATCATTTTTTTGAGTGCGTGCATTTACGACCCATCAAACATGTGAGGTAGGTAAACCAGGTCGTGACATAAGAACAAATATGTAGTTAAGGTGAGTAAATCAATCGTACAAAAACGTTCTACATAATTATTAGGTATATAGATTAACACACACGGCCATTTAGTCAAGTCTACTTAAAGAGCTTCATGATTTTAAGTCTAACGGCAAACCATAGGGACATCAGATTCATAGGGTGTAGTACTCACTAGAACCAAATAACAGGGTCTGCAAAATTAACACATATAAAATGGGTTAGGATACGGTTGGTTAATTTCGTGATCGGTCGGTTCATTTACAGTTAAACCTCGGTATAACGTAATTCAAGGGACCGGCCAAAAAGTTACGTTACATCGAAGTTACGCTATATCGAGGTTACGTTATATACAGGTTTATTTTCTTAAGTTTTACAAATTTTACGTTAAATCGAGGGTTTGGAACTTTATTATCAATACTTCAACAAACAATCAATGATTAGGCGCAAAGTTTCAACTTGGTTCAATTTCTTCACTCGTTCTTTTGCCAGCACATCGTCTACTTTGTCGCACAGAAGCTGAATCGTAGGATTGGCATTTGCATCGGCGTAGCGCTGGAAGATCTTCAAGGCTTCGGCTGCTTCTCGAGATGTTACTGGCGGCTCCGGCTCTTCGTCGATATCCATCACGTCTGGGTCACTGAAAAGAAAACTTAATCTGAAACAAAACAAAGCCCAAGATTTACCTCTCCGCTTCCGGCTCCTGCATATCCTCTGTAGAGACATCAGCCACAATTTCGGCCAGTGTGCGTGTTCCATCGACCACAGCCAAGTATTCGTCGAGACTGCCCTCAGTCAGATGACGATGTCGAATGACGCTGTTCGAATTTGTCGGGCCAGCCCTGACTTGCCTTGAATCCTTCAACTCCAAGAAGTCCAGACATTTCCATTGCTTTCATCTGACACAACCAAAGTGTGAAAAATTACAGAAACCAAAGACTCAGTACCACGCCCGACATCTGAATGTTCTCGCTTCTTGCTTCTTTGAACCACTGAAGCACTCCCCCTTCTAATAAAGGTGAATAACCGATAGAAACCAGCAAAAATGCAAAAACAAAGTAAACATAATTGAGCCGCGACCAACAATACGTGTGCAAAATTCTCTCCAGGACAAAATAGATTCTAATGTTTTTAATTTTTTGGCAATTTAGTGGATTTACGCTATATCGAGGGTCGACTTTTTGAACAGAGAACGGACAAAAAGTTAAATTAAATCGAGGTTTACGTTATATCGAGTTACGCTATATCGAGGTTTAACTGTACCGCGTTTTCAATGCACCCGGTTTTCGTTCCCATCTAATTTGTCAAAAATCAGTCCGCTTCGGTTGATCGACCGTATAAATTCGCAACGACAAACGCAAAATATAAAATGAGACAAAAACTTTATTGCAAACAGAACCAACAATGACAGTGCAACCAAACAATAATACATGCAAAATGTATGACTATACATATATCATTTTAGACGATAAACTTCAGTTACAGCGACACACGCAAGAAAATATAACCAGTTGGTAGTTTTGAGCATCCGGGCCTGCTGCACATAGAAACTCTGGCATGAATGCTTTTTCATACATCCACAGTCACTTTTAAGTGACTTGTGTCTCAGGTAACCCAAAGAGAGCGCAGGGGCTTGATGGATTAGAGACACTTACCTTAGACATGATTCCGAGTAAGACTCTTAATCAAAAAATGCATTTAGAGACTCTTTTTACCAAGTACCATGTTGAAAAACATGGTATGACAGTCATACAGTCGAAAATTTAAAGTGCCTAAAACTCAATTTTTTATGGACCGGAACCTAAAAAATGCATTTTTAGCTTCTGAGGTGATTATGAGTCAATATACGATGACTGGGAACACTTTTAAAAAAGTTGATTTGGAGAGGGTTTGATGCAAGAAACGTCAAAATGTGATAAACAAGTGTGATATATAAAAAAATTAATATTTGACATGGGCCCGGCCCGGAGTTTGGCCGGCTCATGCATACCTCTGCTCGCGATACGAATAATTTGTAATAATTTAGCTTCTGCATGGTTTTGACGATAAGAAGGCCTACGCTCTCTGCACAGTTAATAATTAATTTTGAAAGTTATTTATAATTATTTATCCAAATACCTATTAGTTTGGGCTATGTGAAGACATAGACAAGCCTGTGCATATATTCCAGGGTATATTTAATTTCCTAGTTTTCATTTAATTCAATTTTGTATTTTTAGGCAGGGTTGAAGGCAGTATTGTACCGCCTCGCGGTCCAACCAATTTTGGTTGGGACCCATGCTTTGAACCGAGTGGTTTCAGTCAGACTTTTGCTGAAATGTCTGCTGAGACGAAAAATTCTATTTCACATAGGCAAGAATTTTAAACATGGGTGTAATTAATAGGCATGAGATATTCAGAAGCCTTGCACTCCAACAGCTCAGAGCTCATTTTGAGAAGTGATTTTCTGTATCAATAAAGGCAACAAATCCCTTCATCTCTTGTTTTTTTTGTAAAAGTATATGTGCGTAATTGATCCGTAAATGATTTTTTATTCTAAAGGCCACAAGTCAAATTGTGCCACAACAAGTTTGGTAACGTATAAATATATAGTTGACTCTCGATATTAGGCCACTTCCATAAAAGATCAATTTGAAAAAAAAAACTGTTTTTTTGCCTCGTTCTTTTTGCCTCGCTCCAGTAACCAAAACAGGGTAGAATACCTTAAAAATCGTCATTTACAAAATTTTAAATTTTTTTTCTGAAAATGACATTTTATAAGGAAAAGTAGGTGAATACACCTTTATGTCGTGTTTAACTTGTAGGAAATGCTCACAAAATGGTTAAAATGGTTTTTGAAGGAGTTAAAAAAAATTTCATTTGGAGGGAGGGTTTGGTTTATACTCCGGTAGGGTCGCGTTCCCGAGAGCTCATCATACCTACACCAGCACAAACTCGTTTGATAGAAACTTTTTTAACTCGGTTTTTCAGATAATACTCAAGATCACAGCAGTACAGCGTAGATTAGGAAGGACCCGAACGCGCTTCACGAACTTAAAAAAACAAGAAAAAGTCTTCAAACAAGTTGGTACCAAATAAATGGGACCAAATGAGTGAAGAAGCAAAGACCGACTAAAAGATATCAAGCTACCTTCAACAAATTTATTTTCGGGTTTTCACAATCATGAGCATTTGATAAAATTCTCCAAATGGATAATTCAACAATAGTACTGCTGGTGTTGCGTAGGATACTGCGGCACACTCGGATAGACAAAGACCTGCGAGCTTGAGAACGGCGGCGATGGAATGTAGTAGTAGGGGATCGGCTGATTCAAGTGGTACGACGGCATCGGCTGCTGACTAGCGACAGAAGGAAAGCTGAAACTGAACGCAGAAGCAGGAGTTATTGGAGGCGCAAACCCATTACCGCCTGAAAAGCGGATGAAAAAATCTGCACTGCTTTCAAAAAATTCAAACCAGTCTGAAAATTCTGTTTCATGGCCGGACCCAAACGAAGGAGACAGTTCTTGAGCACAAACTACTGCGGATCCTAGAGGGAGATTATTGACGAGTAAGAAGTATTAACAAAACATACAGCTGCCAGAATGGTGTTGCTCACATTTCCACTGCTTTCGAAAGTAACGAAACCGAACTTCTTGGAGATTCCATTGAAATCCTTGACCACATTGACAGAAGCCACATCAGCGAACTTGTTGAAGAACTCTCGCAAATCATCATCAGTAGTCTAAAGTAGGGGAGTAAATAAAGCAAGCAAATCAGAAGTCATTACTTACATCAGGAGACAAACCACCCACAAAGATGCGATTCGGAACATACTTTCTTTCCGGTTGAGCAACGCCACTGTATCCTTGAGCATATCTAATTGGTGAAGGAGGAGCACACAAAGGATAATTTTTTTTTAACGAGTTCACAAACCGTTGAGACGACATGCTTTTCAACTTCAGTTAAAAGCCAATCTGAAAGAAACGAATATTTTATGGTGATACTTCCGATAGTTCACGATGCAACACCACAAAAATGATGTAAAAAATGTTGCAACTTAGATAAGAGGTGGGCATAATTGTTCGAAAACCCTAATGCATGATACCGTATTCACTCTATTAATCCACCACCCTCCGAAGAGGGTTGAAAAAATGGCACATTCAAAAGTTGGCACATACTCCAAGGCACAAACTAAAAGGGCAGAAAGTAGTAAATCTCCTTGGAAAATTCGTTTACTTGATTAGCAAAGGTTCCCTAAAAGTGGCCTAGAAGCTAAAGAAGGTGGCTTCTGTTTCTTCTCATTTTCAGATGCCACTTTAACGCGTCTTCTGAAAGCTACACTTGGTGTGATTCTGTCAAAAATTATTTTAACTAAGGCATTTGACCATTCAATCGATAGAGAAAAATCTCAGCTACAAAACGATGTAAAAACATCTGAGATAAGAAAACAAAATACAGTTTAGAGATGATGAGTAGGCCTTTCGTGATTATGCGATTGCGATTATTTTGGTCCTCAGTGAGGACTCCTTACCCGATGCGATTGCGTTTTGTTGAAAAAATCAAATGCGATTAATCGCAACGATTATCGCAAAAAAATCAGGTGCGATTAATCGTGCGATTATGCGATTATTTTTGCTTTTAGCTCCTGCAAACCAAAAAGTTTAGCAGATCAACATTTTACACAAATTAAAGCTTTTATTCAAACTTTTATTGTAAACGTGGACATATGCGACAAAAATCAATCTTATATAGTATTTGGCATGTGTGGGTGGGTGGTTGGTTGGTTAACGCTTTTTTACTTCGAAGGCCAGAACGGGTCGTAAATAGCGAAATCACTTTTGTCGCTAATACCATCGTGTTCCCCAGAATGTCAGCTTTCGTTTAAAAAAAAGAACCAGCGAAAAAAATGAGTTCTAATAGGGGATATACCTATTTTTATGAATGAAGTCATAGCCCCTCATTGAAATTTCGAAATACTATAGAGGCGCCGATAGGCGCCTGTGGTCCCTTATAACTAATATTTGAAGTTGAGCAGCGGCAGATTCTTGTTCAAGAAAATGAGCATTTCTGCATTTTCCGCACTGAGCCTTGAGCGTCTGTAGTCGAAAACATCGCGGGCGACCGAAAAAAGTTGTTCACTAGGCTGGCTTGTTGCTGGGGCAGAGAAGAAACGACGAGCCAGTCTTGCCAAGATCGGATACATTTTATCGTTTTCCTAAAAAAATCCGTCCATGTACACTAAATAGAGTTTTCATAAAAAATACCTTCCAAAATATTAATGGATCTTGTTCCGCATTGATACACTTCTGCTTCAGGTAGGCCTTCATCTCTATAATCCCATCAACTGGACGCGTGTCTTCCACTTCATCTCCATCCTCGAACAAGTTGATGTGGCGGCCGAAGAAAGAGTTTGTTTGTTGACGCTTTGGCAGCGGAGAGCTAGGAATAAGAAATGCAAAATATAGTGCAAAATAATATAAAATGATACGAAAAAGGCAAGATACCGATTTCTGATGATTTCTGACACTCCTCTTGGATCCATGAGCACACGGCCGAGTTGAATTGAACCTTATTTTTTTGCAATCCTGTCCTTGAATCTTGGATCGAGACAGCAGACAATAAAGCAGCCAAAATTAAATTAAAAACTTACTTCTGTTCTTCATCGTCAAATTTTTCTACAAGCTGTCCAAATACAGAAGCGCGCATTTGCTGTAAATCTGGATCGGTGATTGCATGCATGTCTGCGGTGTGAGAGCCCTTGCAATTGGAAATTGCACAGAAATAGGTTCATCTTCTCTGCACATATGCTTCGATGCGGACTCCAACGGATCAAGAACTTTGATGAGCTTCTTCAGTAAGACCCATTCTTGTTCCTTCAACTCTAAGTGGCGCTTATTATACCTGGTGAGGTAGAGATCAATAGAAGTTCTTTGCTCCAGCAATCGCTCACCCATGTGGTAGCTTGAGTTCCATCTGGTGGGTTCATCCTGAAAAAGACGTTGCAAAGGCAATATAGCTAGTGTATTCTATAACCTTCAAAATGCTATGCTCTTTCAATTTAAGCGCTTTTTGCTCTTCTCTGAGTCGATCTTTAGCGAGCTGGGAATGGTTGAAGTGGCCTACAATTTTCCGGCACCCATCAAGCATAGACTTAACTTCAGTATTTTTGAGTAGGGCATTGTTGACGACCAATCAGCTTGTGTGCTCCGCAGTCAGCATGAAGGTGTCTTCCTTCTTCAAATTCCTTAATTGTATTGATTGAGAATGAAGAAATAAACACCATATTTCACCTTTTTCATATTGCTGCCTTCATCTCTCAGAAATACGTGGATCTTCGCTTCTTCAATTCCCCACCCTTGCAACATCTTTTCGACTTTCTCGCTGATTTTTTCAAAGCTGTGGCTGCCAGGGAAGTGACGGACGCACAATACAAATTTCTGACGTTTCCAAGATGAGTCTATTCCGTGTGCTGTAAGGCTAAAAGTCTTGCGCTTGGTTTCATACACTAAAGTTGCATAATGAAGCAAACCTGATAAAGCTTTCTGTCGGGCCAGACCAAATATCCGAAGTGAAGGAAAGCACAGAGCAATCTTCGAGACGAAGCATCACCTCCTTCTTGACAGCATTGTAGATTCTTGGCATTGCCCACATTGTATAGTGCTGTCTTCCTTGAGAAAAATTCCTCAAATAATAATAGAGAAACAAAATAATATACCTTTCAGATTTTCCTCATCACCTGATGCTAGAAGGGCACTAAACGTTCCGTCTTCGACAACCGCGAACGGCTGGTTGGTGCACGCGACGAAGTGGATAACTTTCTTGTCGAGAGTCGATATTTCGATATTCGCAAACGGATAAAATGAAATCTTATCCCATAAAAAATAAAACACCTGATCCCTTGATGACAAATTGTTTCATCGATTCCTTCATGGACTTCTTTGACGCCTATTCGATCTTCTCCATCTCTTGGAACTGCTGTAGATATATAGGGTGGGTTGAGAGATGCTGCTTCAAGTTTGTGATCCCCCGGTTAGACGTCCTGATGGCCTTCTGGCATGCATTGCACTCAACTTCATTCGGTGATGTTCTTGTGAAGAAAAAAGCGGCCACCTTCCTCCCCTTCAATCTTGAGTTTCCAGATATAGCTCATTCTAAAAGAAAAAAAAGTGAAAATTTGAGGAGATATGTACATAAGAACTGGCAGCATCTCTAAAACTAATTTTGCTGATAAATTAATTAATTAAAGATAAATTAATCGTGCAATTTCTCAAATTGCGATTGCGATTTGCGATTATTTCAAAAGCATGCGTGCGATTATGCGATGTGACTATTTCTTGACGAATTTGGTGCGATTTGCGATTAATCGCACCTGCGATTAATCGATCGTCATCATCTCTAATACAGTTGCGGAAAAAGGTACCGTTCGATCAAATTTTTCACAATTTTTTGCCAAAAATGTTTTGAATATGACTATTTTTCAAACTTTAAGTGAAACCGAAAGAGAAAAACTCCTAGAGAATTTCACGTTCTACAAAACTGTTATGGTCGTAAACTGTTATGTTAAGGAAAATCGTTGTTTGAGCGCATAAATAAGAGTTTTTCACAATTTTTTTGATAAGAAGTTATAGACTAAAGCATCATTCAAAAGCTCTTGAATTTTCCTGGCGGCGAGCGGCGGGCGACGAGCGGTAGCCAGCGGCGCCGCTCGTCCAAGTATGGTGCCGTTTAGAAAATATTTCTTTAAATTCTTCGGTACACCCAAAATACCCTCTTTTTACCTTATTTTGATGCCTTTTTACTTCTTCTGATTTTAACCATCCTTTTTTTGGCTCTATGTTATTCTGAAAAAATGGTCAGCATTCCATTTTGTAGGAAAATTCAAGAGCTTTCGAATGATGCTTTAGTCTATAACTTCTTATCAAAAAAAAATTTGTGAAAAACTCCTATCGCCAAAAAAAGGGAGTACGGCCAGTTAAAAACGGGTTTCCTAGCGGCCAGTTTGAAACGGTTTTTTGAAAGGTTTGTTAAAATTATAGTCTTCAAGAATTGTACATTTTATGAACATTTTTTAAATTTTTTATTAAGCGCTCACAAAAGAGGTAGTAAGTCGGATGTTCAGGTCTTTGAGGCGTTACCCAAACTCATTTCAAATTTATATTTTTTGTCTTGTGAGAACTCCTATCATTTCAAATGTTTTTTCATAATTTAACCTCTGTTTTACTGGATAATTCATGCACCAACTAAACCAAGTGGTCGTCCACTCGGATCAAATTTTTATTTACCTTTTTGGGTTCCAAATTTGCACTAATTCGGGCATTCTAAAGACGATTCGACAGTACTGAAACTATGTTTGCAAGATTTACGAAAACTGTAAAAATACCATCAAAACGTAATTTCAGTACTGTCAAATCGTCTTTAGAATCTCGAATGCAAATACAGATTTTGAACCCAAAAACGTAAAATTTTTTTTGATCCAAGTGGATACCTCAACTTTATAGACCTATATTTCGGCCCTGAGCGAATATTTTGCAAAGCTGTTTATTTTCTTAACTCCCACGTGCTCTAACGATTCCGCTTTTCAGATTTTGGTTGAGCAGCGAAAAATCTCCAGATTGACCCCAAATTTTCCCGATTTTTGAAGGATTTAAAAATAACTCACCCGGGTGAGCTATTAGAGAAAATACGGTATACAATTTTTCGGGCTGGAAACAGTGTAGATAAGAGTGTGGATTAAAAAGTCGTAAGAAGGACAACAGATGAGAACCAGATAAGAATTATTAAACAAATGAAATCAAGCAACAAGTAAAGGCATAAATTTCTTGGCAGGACAACCTTTTCAAAAAACCGTTTCTAACTGGTCGCTCAAAAACCGTTTCTAACTGGCTCCGTTTCTAACTGGTCAACCCACACCTCCACCACCCCCAAAAAAGGCCGAGAAAATTTTTAAAATTAAATATGCCGCGAAAAAAGACGATAAGTTCAATCAGCTTTTTCGAAACTATTGTGTTCGCATATTTTATTCTTCGGCTAAAATAATTGCGGGAAAAAGCAGAAAAATTACTTCTGCTTTCAGAAATTCGGATTCAGCGTTCAAAACTGCTCCAGAATATACCGCTCTTACAGGCCGTCTTTCTAGTGTTAAAATGACGCAATTTTGTGAAAGTCGTATAAAAATTGTGCACCCAGTCGGAACCGAACCGACGATCGACTTTCACAGTCCACAACACCTTCACCGCAGAGCCACCGATGTTATAGAACGGTGAGAATGGTTTTCAATACTTATCACAAAGGGGTACTCAACATATTTGCTTTTCAAAATATTTCTTTTTTGAATTGACCTGGCACCCGCCTTTCAAAATATTCCCATCGTTAAAGGACCATGCTCATGCAAGGCCCAGCAATTGTTGAAATTTGAATTGTCGGGAACCCAAATATGTCGCTTTAGGACATTTCATTTCAAAAGCATTTTTTGTCGCTCTGATATTGCTTTTTCTACTGTTGTTTTTATGCATAAATTTCAGGTTCTCTTATCGCAGAAGCCTAATCCTGTTCTAGAGTTCGGAGTTTTCTGATGTCTGCTGCATGTCAAGTCTCGTGTCCTGCTTATTAGATAGGTCTTCTTTTATTATATTCGCCGCCTTTTTTCTTTGTGTGGTGTTTTTAGGTTATGTGTTCATCGTTTCAAGAATCTGGCAGCAAGAATTAGACAGACGCTATTCACTCATGCAACAAATCCTATGTAACTATCTCTTTTTTATCGAATAAATTTCAAGTTCAGTCACTGTCTTGCATTTCATATTCTGAATCAGACTCAAATTCACTTGAACTTATAATTTCAACAAAATCTTGGGAATCTTCTGATATTTCTTGCCGTGTTGCGCTTGCCACGTTCGTACTCATTGATCCTGCTTCGCCGCATTTTTTCACACCGTCATCTACAATAGCTGCTTTCCAGGTGTGCTCAGTTGTCCTTTTTATTTTCTTTGTCACTAGTCCATTTATAATTTTGGAGTAGACGCGTCTTGTGGCAACGACTTCCCGCATACCATTTATCTCTTCTTCTCTTATGTGATTGAAATGGAGAATACATAGCTGAGTTCTTGAGGTAAATCCATTCGGGGTACTAAAGGATTATTATGATTACAGTGTTGCCCTTTTGCTTCATGTGATTTTTATCTTACTATGCTTTCCTCTTAGATCGGTATTTTTGATAGCCACAGAATTAAAGCATTCGACTAATGATGTATTGTGTTCCCCATTTAGACGCGGAATATCAGACAGAAATTGGTCCGTGGAAAGCGTGTTGAGAAGAATTCCAAATGCACTGGATGAAGGCTTCAAAACTACTGTATTATCTGGACCTTGATCATCGTGATTGCACCGCATAAGAGTTTGAAAGAGTTCATCCTAAGATTTATTTTTTGTAACGTAAATCTGACCACATAATTACTTTGAATCGTCCTTTTGTAATAGACATTGGATCGACACTTCTTTTTGTCCACTCCTTCGGCAAAATAAGGCTGTTTTCAGACACTTTCCACTATAATAAATCAATTTTACTGGTTACTAGGAAGCATGTTTACCGATCGCCAGTTGTGAACATCGATTATGTGCAGTAAACAAATGGGTGTGGATTCTCTTTTGGCAAGGTTGAACAATGCCATAGATCATCAAACGAGGAGAAATTTGTCTTGGCTCCTCATTGCACCTCATCTTTCCTTCTTTATAAAGAATTTTTTCGTGTGCCAGTTATTGTTTCATGTGTAATGTGAACCTGGTGAAATAGTTTTCTTATACTTTTCAAAACATGTAACCGTCGAGTAATGTGCGATTTCTGGATGCTCTTTTCCAAAAATGATCGTATTTGCTTATAACGATCTGTTGTAATCGACTCAATCTTAAATCCACGTGTTTTTAGGGTTTGCATGCACTTTTTTACACCGGCTAATTCCATTCGGTTAGAAACACCCTCTAGAATAAGAATAGGTGAAGTTAATGATTATATTTTGAAAACCTGTGTCATGTTTTATTCAAGCAAGAAAATGTGACAACTTTGTTCTTTTTATTATCCAGACAGGCAACACAACAGTATTGAGCGCATTTTGAAAACCTGTGTCTTTTTTATTCAATTATATTAAATAAAATGACCGTCTTGTGTATTTTCTTTTAGGCCTTGGAACTTCGGGAATGATAATATCAATCGGCCCCTGAACACACAAACACGTAAAAAACCTTTTTGGCAAAATAAATATAGGACATCATCGAATGTAACAAATGGCTCAATTTCTGGAATTTTTATTTGAGGAGGCATAATAGCAGCTAAAAATCGGACATTCACAGCAATCTCATCATGATATCTTATCAAGTCGTCTCAGAGAAGTACTCAAAGCACACATAAACTCGTTGACGATTACTATCAGGCATTACAAGACGCTCTGGATTGTAGCCTTGCAACCTGGGACCATTTAGTTCAAGTGGTGCCTTTGCCACAACCAACTTTCTTGGAGCAAATAGGGCACAACATATTTCTTATCGTATAGATGTACTAAAATCATCATTCTTATTTATCGCAAATAAGGTCACAACAATAAGTCATTCATAGCAATAAAAAAACCATTATAATCTAATAAGAAACGATTACACACAGCTTTCAAATTAAACTTTTTATTGATGCTGGCTTGAATAAACAAAAGAACATCGCTAGACAATAATGCTGACGACGATTCTTGCTTACAGATTCTTGAAACGATGAACACATAACCTAAAAACACCACAAAG